>JANAVB010015400.1:0-109519 GCA_029216955.1 Iris pallida | reverse complement strand
ATAGTCTTGGAGACATTAAGGAAGGAGAAGTTATATGGAAAGTTGTCTAAGTGCGAGTTCTTCTTAGACAATATGGACTTTCTCGGCCACGTTATCACAGGAGAAGGCATATCAGTAGATCCTAAAAAGATAGCTACTGTAGAGACGTGGACGACGCCCAGTTCAGTTGCAGAAATCATGAGCTTCTTAGGCTTAGCTGGATATTACAGGAAGTTCGTGAAGAACTTTACAAGGATTGGTAAGCCCATGACAAAGCTAACCAGGAAGAATGAAGAATTCGTCTGGACCGAGGCGTGTCAGGCGTCATTTGAGGAATTGAAGAGAAGGTTGACATCAGCACCAATATTGTCGCTAACCACAGGATCAGATGGATTCTCCATCTATAGCGACGCTTCCAGCAAAGGATTTGGATGTGTGCTATAGCAGCATAGAAAGGTAATTGCTTATGCTTCTCGGTAGTTATGGAACTATGAGAAGAATTACCCGACGCATGACCTTGAGCTAGTAGCGGTCATCTTCGCCTTGAAGCTCTGGAAGCACTACCTATACGGCAAAAAGATAAAGGTATACACAGACTATAAAAGTCTAAAGTATGTCTTTACACAGAAGGAGCTCAATATGCGCCAGAGCCGACAGCTGGAGATCATGAAGGATTTTGATATCAATTTACAGTACCATCCGGGTAAGGCTAACGTAGTTGAAGATACACTTAGTTGGTACCCGATGGCTATGTTTCTAACAAGGGACCGACATCTTCTAGAAGACATGGAGAAGCTTCGGCTAGAGATTGTGTTGCCAGAAGCAGTGATGATGAAGTTTGGAAAAGAAGATACGGTACCAGGAGTTGACTCGTCCATGACGCAATTACAAGTGTAGTCCAGCCTAATCAACAAAGTCAGGGAGACTCAATTTCGGGATGAGACATTGTGCAAGCTGAGAGATCGAGTGTTAGCCGGAACATTTGAAGGTTTCTCCATAGCTGGAGATGGAGCATTGAGGCATGGCACGAGGCTTTGTATGTCGATCGGTAAATTAAGGAATAAACTGATGCATGAGGCACATCAGTAGCAACATTCTATCCATTCAAGAGCAAACAAAATGTAGAAGGACATGAGAGTACATATATGGTAGCTTGGAATGAAAAAAAAGTGGCAAAATTCATCTCCAAGTACTTAATCTACCAGCAGGTGAAGACAGACCGTTAGAGACTAGCAGGATTGCTACAGCCGCTTTCCATTCCGAAGTGGAAATGGGAGCATATCACCATGGACTTCATAACAGGATTGCCTAGATCCCAAGGAATGAAGGATGCAATCTAGGTAATTGTAGACAGACTGACCAAGTCTGCCCACTTTATCTCCTTCAAGGTTGGTCTATCCACCGAGAGGTTAGCAGCCCTTTACATGCAAAATATCTACAGGCTTCACGGAGTTCCAGTCAGTATTATATCAGACAGAGATAGCCGGTTCACCTCGTACTATTGGAAGAGTCTACAGGAAAGCTAAGGTACTCAGCTAAAGTTCAGCACCACATACCATCCACAGACCGACGGACAGTCTGAAAGGACTATTCAGATGCTGGAAGACATGCTGAGATCATGTGTTTTACTGTTTGGAGGATCTTGGAAAGATCATTTACACCTAGTCGAGTTCACTTATAATAATAGCTACCAGGCCAGCATCCGTATAACACCATTTGAGGCATTATATGGACGTCGTTGCCGCACTCCACTACGTAGGACGATGTAGGAGATTGAGTTATGCTGGAACCATAGATGGTTACAGATGCTGCAAAGAAAATGAAGACGATCAGAGAGACATTAAGGATTGCACAGGACCGCCAAAAGTATTGGGCGGACAGTAGGCGCCAAACACTGGAGTTTGAGGCATGAGATAAAGTCTTTGTCAGGATTTTTCCTACCAGAGGCACTATCAGATTTGCAAAGCTGGGAAGCTTAGTCCCAGGTATATTGGTCCATTTGAAGTGCTAAGTAGAGTTGGAGAGGTAGCATACAGAGTGGCTCTTTCATCTGTCCTCGAGGGCGTGCACAATGTCTGTTGGCCCATTCCATGGTCACACCCAATTTTAATAATCGACATGAACTTAAGTCAATACGCAAAATATATGAACTGTTGCTAATCATTTCAGGACATGTGAAATCAATATCAAAAAGCATCGTACTACTGCATCATCAAGCACATAAATCATCAACCTGAAGCTTACTCTTATTGGAATCCAGTCCGAGTCATTTTACAATTTATTATGTATTTTATCTTTATTGAGTCTTGGATATAAATTGCAAGATCGACTAGGTAATACTGGCTTAGGTTAATCTCAATCCACTTTTCTATAATGCCTACCTATTCATATTCCATCCACCAAAGACTTCAATTTTATTTTTGCAACAGAATTTGATAAATGTTCAATATTAAACCTAGACAGAACTCAAATCGAGTTCGGCCCGAGTTCGGTCCGAACTCTGCGAGAGTTCGGTCCGAACTCTGCGAGAGTTCGGTCTGTTTAAATTCAAACATTGGTTGCCTCCAAATCTGCATGCAACGTTCATATACGAAATCTTTGCATCAGAACTCTGCCAGAACTCTGCCCGAGTTCGGTCCCAGAAAACACCTACAAATAGAAGAGAGTTTTTTATTTCAAATCACTCATTCATTCTTCATCTCCTCTTCTCTATTCAATTAGTGTTTTTATCCGATCAAAAGTTTTCCTATCACACCTACACTCCTCTTAGCCAAAAGCCAGTAATATATATTTTGATCTAGAGTCTTTCGGTTCTCAAGAGTTGTAAAGAGGTTGTTCAAAGTACAAAAATTATCTCTATTGTGGAGCCGGTCGTGTGCTCGTCACCATGCACGATGTTGTGAAGTTGGTCGTGCACTTGTCACCAAGCACAGTTGTAAGAGACTGTAAGCTCTCAATTAGCTTGTACCTTAGTGGATTAGCATCGAGCAAGAGTACTCGAGACTGGATTAGTCCTCTCAGAGGGATACCAGTATACATCGTTGTGTCACTGAGTTTGATCTCTCTATCTCTTGCTGTATTTATTTACTGTCTCTTATTTACTGTCTCTTATTTACTGCCATAGTTTATAATTTTTAAATTTGGTGATTATTTTCTGCTGTACTCGCACTCACTCTATTAACCCCCCTCTAGAGGTGCTCAACGGTCCAACAATTGGTATCAGAGCAGGTTATATTCTAATATAACAAACCTCAGAGAGTATCTATGGTAGCCGTGAAATGAATATTCAACGGTGAAGGGCAACCCACAAATAGACCCCCACTATTTGATGGTACAAATTATACCTACTGGAAAACACGGATGCCCTTCTTCTTAAAGTCTCTTGACTTTGATCTTTGGTCTATAATGGTTGACGGTTATAAGGAACCGGCACCTACAGTGGTTGACAGCCAGCTTGTAGACAAGCCTCATGACAAATATACAGAGGCTGAAAGAGCAAAGGCTAGTCTAGATGCTCGTCTTATCAACGCATTATTCTGTGCAATTGATAAAACGGAGTTCAACATAGTTTCAACCAATAAAACGTCTCACGAGATTTTGAAAGTTCTTGAGGTAACTCATGAAGGTACTTCCCAAGTGAAGGAATCCAAAATCAGTAGACTAATACAGGAGTATGAATCTTTTAAGATGAAACCCGGTGTATCAATAACACAGATGTTCACACGTTTCCTTGATATTACTAATCCTTTGCAATCTCTTGGTAAGGATTACAGTAATCATGAGAAGATCAGAAAAGTGCTACGGGCTCTAACCAAGAACTGGAACCCGAAGGTAAAAGTAATCATTGAAGGAAACGATCTCACCACCATGTCTCTGGAAACACTGATGGAAAAGCTCATGACCCATGAGCTTGATCTGCAAGAGTTTGAAGAAGCAACCCCAAAAGAAAAGTCTATTGCCTTCAAAGCTTAAGCCATAAAATCTACATGCAATGATTCTGATGAAGAATCATCAAGGGGTGATGAACAAGCCCTACTAGTGAAGAACTTCAAGAAATTCCTAAAGTTTGAGAAATCAAACATAAGAAAGAGAGATATCCAAGAAAGCAATGAAGATGAAACCATATGCTTTGGATACAAGAAGTCAGGGCACATAAAAAAGGACTATCCAACTTCGAAGAAAAGCAGTCCATACGACAGATCAAGATCAAGCAGAAAATCAACAAACAGTCGAAAGTATGCTAACACAAGTATTTGGCATAAAAGTGATGCCGGTGATATAGAGGAAGAAGACAAACCTTACGAAAATGCCAATGTCTGTCGTATGGCTTTTGATAAGGTATCCTCAAACCCTTTGTATGATGACTTTACTTTCGATGAATTAGAAAATGCCTTTAGCAAATTACTTGAAGAACACAGAACTGTGCTTGATAAGTATAAGCAATCTCGAAAAGAGACTAAGGCATACACAATCGAGATAGCTAGACTGTCCAGTCTTATTAAAGATATTAAAGAGACGTCTACTACCGGTAACACGAAAGAGATAGCCAAACTCAAAGTAGACTATCATGAGGCTATCCTCAAGGTTGATAAGAAAGAAAGAGACTATATCAAAATACAGGAGTTATATGACATAGAAAAGAAGAAGCACTTAGTCACAGAATAAAGACTCTCAGATATGACTGCTAAATATGAAGAGTCTGTTGCGGTTTCTAAAAAGTTAGAAATCAAGTTAGGCAAATAAGCAATACCTGTGACACAGCCTAAGTTTAGTCCTAATGCTAAGCATACACCTAAGAGGACTAAAAATCAGAAAACACGAAAGAAACACGACTATCACCATGATTTCACTTATAGGTTTTCTATGAAACCAAACAAGTATGTCAACACAGTTTCAACTACCACTGGTTCTAAACTCACTTGCACATATTGTGGTACAAATGGACACATATCACAGTATTGCTTAGCAAGGAAACTTGTTGACAATTGCACTTTATTTTGGAGACCTAAGACTAATCAATATGGACCCTTCCGTAAATGGGTACCAAAGGATTCATCTACTTGTTTTGTAGGTAGACCCTCAACCATCTCATGCTAAAAGCAAGTGGATCCTCGATAGCGAATGTTCGCGGCACATGACTGGTGATGCATCTTTGTTCGCCATGCTATCGATGAAGAAAGAAGGATACGTCTCCTTCGGATATAACCTGAGAGGTGATGTAATTAGAAATGGCACTGTTGGTATATCTCCTTATTCCGTAATAAAGGATGTTTGTCTAGTCACAGAATTGAAACATAACCTACTAAGCATAAGTCATTTAGCTGATAATGGTTATGATATCAACTTTGTAAAAGACAAATGTACCATATATGATATGTCATTCGGTAATCCCGTATATGAAGGGATTAGAGAAGACAATATTTATGTTTTCTTTTTGGAGAGTACTAATAATGCAGGAAGATGCCTAGAAGCTAATTTAGATGAAAGCTAGCTATGGCACATGAGACTAGGGCATGCAAATATGGACATTATCTCACGATTGAGCACTAAGAAGTTGGTAAAAGGACTCCCCGAGATTCCATTCAAGAGAGATATGGTATGTGCTGACTGTGAAAAGAGCAAAGCACATAGGTCTATATTTAAATCCATCAACGCTGTAAGTACTTCTAAACCTTTACAGTTGATACATATAGACTTATTTGGTCCTAGTAGAGTCGCTAGTCTTGGCGGTAAGCTCTACGCCTTTGTTATTGTTGATGATTTCTCTCGTTTTACTTGGATTTACTTTTTATCAAACAAAAGTGATACTATTTTTGAATTTCAAATATTTTGCAAAAATGTACAAAATGAAAAATGCTTCATGATTACTCGTATCCGAAGTGATCATGGTGGAGAATTCATAAATTCTGATTTTAAAAAGTTTTGTGATGATAATGGGTACTACCATGAATTTTCTTGTCCTAGAACTCCTCAACAGAATGGTGTTGTGGAGCGGAAGAACCGTACTCTAAGAGAAATGGCTAGAGTCATGCTGAATCAGCATAATATTCCTAAATATTTTTGGGCAGAAGCTGTTAGTACAGCATGTCATGTTTTAAATAGGGTATTGATTCGACCTATCTCGAAAAAAATACCATATGAACTTTGGTTTGGAAGGATTCCAAACATTTCTTATTTCAAAGTTTTTGGACATCGCTGTTTTATCCTGAACACCAAGGATAACTTGGGTAAGTTCGACTCTAAAGCAGACGAAGGAATATTTCTCGAATATGCTGCTAAGAGTAAGGGATATAGAATTTTCAATAAAAGATCTATGATTGTTGAAGAATCTACTAACGTTACTTTTGATGAGCTCAATAGTCATAGATCTAGCGACAGTGATGAAGAAGGTGTACAAGCAAAAACCGAGAAGTCCTATGGAAGATCTGACTCAAAAATTTGATTCATTAAAATGCTTACCAGATCATCCAGAAACACTCATCATAGGTGATGTATCAAAAGGTGTAAGTACACGCTCCTCTCTTAGAGATTCTGAAATAGCAGCAAATGTAGCTTTCATTTCTCAAATAGAACCTAAGAATATAGAAGACTTTTTGATGAGTTTTGGATTAATGCCATGCAAGAGGAACTAAATCAATTTGAGAGAAACCAAGTTTGGGAACTCGTTCCTAAACCTATTGGTCAATCCATAATTGGTACCAAATGGGTGTTCCGAAATAAACTTAGTAAAGATGGACAAGTTCTACGCAACAAAGCACGTCTAGTGGTACAAGGTTATAATCAAGAAGAAGGTATTGATTATGACGAGACATATGCTCATGTTGCTAGACTAGAAACTATTCATATTTTGTGCATTTGCATGTTTTAATGATTTTAAATTATTTCAAATGGACGTAAAAAGTGCATTTTTGAACGGATTTCTAAAAGAATAAGTTTTTGTGAAACAACCCCCTGGTTTTAAAGATTTTCAAAAACCTGATCATGTCTTCAAGCTTAAGAAAGCACTCTATGGACTCAAACAGGCACCTCGTGTTTGGTATGAACGCCTAAATGCCTTCTTACTTGATAATGGTTTTTCAAAAGGAAGAGTTGATACAACTTTGTTTATCAAATCTTTAAATGATGACATTCTTCTTGTGCAAATATATGTTGATGACATTATATTCGGTTCTACTATTGAAAAACTTTGTCAAGAGTTTGCTAAGTGTATGCAGAGTGAATTTGAGATGAGTATGATGGGAGAGCTGAACTTCTTCCTAGGACTCCAGATCAAACAACACTCAAAGGAAACATTCATCAATCAAGCCAAGTATGTGAAGGACATACTGAAAAAGTATGACTTCGTTAATGTAAAGCCTATCGGAACTCCAATGGCTATATCCACAAAGCTTGATTGATGAAAGTGGCAAACCTATCGATCAGCATAAGTATCGAGGTATGATTGGTAGCTTATTATATTTAACTGCTAGTCGCCCTGATATTATGTTCAGTATTTGCATCTGTGCACGATACCAGGCAAATCCTAAGAAATCACACCTAAGTGTCGTTAAGCGTATCTTTCGATACCTTAAAAGAACTTCTACAGTCGACTTATGGTATCCTAAAACCAAATCGTTTGACCTGATAGGTTACTCGGATACAGATTTTGTAGGATGCAAAGTAGACCGTAAAAGTACCAACGGTACGTGTCATTTCCTAGGAAAGGCCTTAGTCTCTTGGTTTAGCAAGAAGCAAAATTTTGTAGCATTATCAACTACTGAGACTGAGTATATCGACGTAGGACGTGGCTGTGCTCAAATTTTGTGGATGAAGCAAACCCTAGAAGACTATAATCTGTACTACACTAAGATTCCCATTTATTGTGATAACACTAGCACTATTAACCTGACTAAGAACCCAGTATGTCACTCACGCACAAATATATTGAGATTCGTTATCACTTTTTACGTGATCACCAACAACACGAGGATATCTGCCTAGAGTTTATTAACACAGATCATCAACTAGCAGACATTTTTACAAAACCACTAGCGGAAGACTGTTTTAACATAATGAGGCGAGAGCTCGGTATACTTGAATTTTTAGATTCATAGTGTAGTATGGTAATTAAATTTATTTTTATGACTCGAAACTTCGTAATTTATTTAAACAGAAATTATTTTGGGTACAAGCCGAAAGGGCCCTTCTGTCATACAGGTGTAAATAGCCTAAAGCGACACGGTACACTAGTCTTCGGACTACTGCTAGCTGGAATTCGGCCCCTACAGCTAACCCAAAGTAATAGACGTTATTAAATATAGAAGTCAACAGTCATAAAGTTAAAATTTAAACACCAAAACTGTATTTATGGCCTCGAAAATACAAACAGTCGAACTCGGACCGAACTCTGACGGAGTTCGGTCGGCGCTGTTCAGCTTCCAGAACTGAACAGCCGACCCTAGCTCTATTTAAACCCTTTCTTTCTTCTTTTTTACTCATCCAAACCGTGAATTACCCTCTACTTCTCCTAAGAACACTTCCTCCTCCTTCCCTTCAAGCTTTTTCGGAGTTTCAGCGGGCTGTTCCCTCCACCTTTTCCTCCTTTCTAAGGTACTCCAGTTTTCTTTTCCTCTCATCTATGGCTCCCAAGAGTCAGAAAAGAAGGATGGATTCCTCTCATGTAGGATCTTCCTCTTCTGATTACATCCCCACTAATGTATTAAGTCCAGCTAGACCCATAGGTTCTGATGATTTTGATTCCGGTCTATTTCCTGATAAGGAATTTTCGGACCTTTGGTTTGATTCCTTTTCTGGTCAAAGAATATGTGCTGGAGCTTGTGTGAACTTTACTGTATTTTCTGAATACGCTCCCACATTTGACCGTCTCAGCTATCGTGACTTCTTCGAAGTAGCCAAAAATATTTATGACAACGATGTCAGTATGTTTTACTGCAACTTGTAAGTAAAACCAAACGGAAACATCTATTCTTGCGTTGCTGGACAAGAATTAGAATTCAGCGCCACCGACATCAGTAAATATTTCCATATTCCTGATGTGGGTGAAGCATTGGTAGATATCTATCACATCCAATTCCCTGAAGGTGTCACTTTCGACTCCTTCAAAGAACTGCTTTGCCATCCAAGACCAGTTTCTAGAATAGTCTTTTCTAAAAATCTCAACCAAAACTTCTATGAACTACATAGGTTTATTTTCTCAGTTCTTCTTCCAAAGAAAGGATCCTCTGATGAGATCACTTTCTTGGAATTGTCCGCCATGTATCATATCCACTTTGGCATTCTATTTTCTGTTCCCAAGACCATGATAGCCTGGATGCTGAACTGCAGAAATGCAAGACACAACCTGGTCTATCCCATGCACTTGGCCTCCATCTTTCGGAAGTTTGAAATTGATCTTCAAACCTGTGCCTACTCCTCCACAGCCATAGAGCTCAGCTGGTCTCGACTATACCCTACTTTTCTCTATCTTTGGAGCTCAGCCTGCTCCAGATGCTGACGCTGAGGCTCCTCCTCCTGATGCTCCGGCTCCAGCCCCTGCTCTGGGTTTTGACCTTGGATTTTATCAGCAGTTTGATAACTTTGTTCTCTCTTTGCGCAACGTCATCAGAGCTACCTTGACTCATAGTTCTGCCACATCACCCAGGCTCAGGTGTTACGAAATGGCATTGCTGATCTACACTGGAGTCTCTTCCAGGACCCATCGCATCCAGTGACCATACTTCCTCACCTCGGCTTCCTAGGACCCAGGTTCGGAGATGAGGCGACTTTTCTTACTTTGATCCTACTGCTGCTTACTTTCCTCGGATGCTCCTGGCGGTGATGACCCTACTATGTGATGCGGACTTGAGCTGGTGGATAGTAGATAGGACTGTTAGATGATGATCTTTTGATGTAGTTATTTTATTATATCTAAACTTTTCAGTTAGACATTTTATTAGCACTTTATGATGAAGATTGTATCTTTCTTTTCAGTTAGACATTTCTATGAATGACATTTTTAGTCTTTTCAGTACTAGTTATTTCTTTATGCACTGTTGCTATTTGGTTATCTCTTTTATCACTTTGTCTATTTAACATTGTTGGCTTCACACATTACGGGGGAGCCAAAGCCATTTTTTTATTGACAAAGGGGAGAAAAGAGTACAATACCAAAAATTAGCAATCAAAGAGAAAGACAACCAAAACAAATTTTTCAGGTAATTTATTTGTTCTATTTTTTTAGATATATTTTGGTACAGACACAAGTTTGTCAATTATTAAAATGGGAGAGATTGTTGGTCCATTCCATGGTCACACCCGATTTAAATAATCGACATAAACTTAAGTCAATATGCAAAATATACGAACTGCTGTTAATCATTTCAGGACATGTGAAATCAATATCAAAAAGCGTCGTACTACTGCATCATCAAGCACATAAGTCATCAACCTGAAGCTTACTCTTATTGGAATCTAGTTCGAGTCATTTTATAATTTTATATATTTTATCTTTATTGAGTCTAGGATATAAATTGTAAGATCGACTAGGTAATACTGGCTTAGGTTAATCTCAATCCACTTTTCTATAAAGCCTACCTATTCATATTCCATCCACCAAAAAGTTTAATTTCATTTTTGCAACAGAATTTGACAAATGTTCAATATTAAACCTAGACAGAACTCAAACCGAGTTTGGCCCGAGTTCGGTCCGAACCCTGCCCGAGTTCGGTCTGTTTAAATTCAAACATTGGTTGCCTCCAAATTTGTATGCAACATTCATATGCGAAATCTTTGCATCAAAACTCTGCCAGAACTCTGCCCGAGTTCGGTCCCAGAAAACACCTATAAATAGAAGAAAGTTTTTCATTTCAAATCACTCATTCATTCTTTATCTTATCTTCTCTATTCAATAAGTGTTTTCACCCGATCAAAAGTTTTCGTATCACACCTACACTCCTCTTAGCCAAAAGCCAGTAATATCTATTTCGATCTAGAGTCTTTTGGTTCTCAAGAGTTGTAAAGAGGTTGTTCAAAGTACAGAAATTATCTCTGTTATGGAGCCGGTCGTACGCTCGTCACCAAGTACGGTGTTGTGAAGTTGGTCGTGCACTTGTCACCAAGCACAGTGTTGTAAGAGACTGCAAGCTCTCAATTAGCTTGTGCCTTAGTGGATTAACATCGAGCAAGAGTACTCGAGACTGGATTAGTTCTCTCAGAGGGATACCAGTATACATCGTTGTGTCACTGAGTTTGATCTCTCTATCTCTTGTTTTATTTATTTACTGTCTCTTATTTGCTGCCATAGTTTATAATTTTTAAATTTGGGATTATTTTCTACTGCACTCGCACTCACTCTATTTACCCCCCTCTAGAGGTGCTCAACGGTCCTACAATGACTTTTATGTATCACAGCTGAGGCACTACGTATCGAACCCGAGCCATATTTTGGATCACTCAAAGCTGAAAATTGGACCGAGTCTCACAGTACCAGGACAGCCATTAAGGATCTTGGATCGCGGAGAGAAGAAGTTGTGTAATACAGTGATTCCACTAGTCAGAGTGGAGTGGTGTCACAACTCTCCAGGCGAGTCAACCTAGGAGCGAGAGGCTGAGATGAGGGAGAAGTATCATCATCTGTTCTAGGTATATATGATCAAAACCTCTTTTCATTACCGGTAGAAATTTCGAGGACAGAATTTTCTAAGGAGAGAAGGTTGTAAAACCCATAATTTGGTTTTAAATAATAATTGGGTTACTATAATTGGTTGATTATAATATTATTATTATTATATTATTATTATATATAGTCGGAAATAGGAAATAATTTTAGTTTTATAAAGTTTTATTGATTATTGATTGTATTTATTAGGCTATTAATTAATGGACCTTTAGCAAGTTCAAGCCCATGACTAGAGCTGCGACCAATTGGTTAAACCCATTAGCCCAACTCTCTTAAACCTTTTAACCCAAACCCTTTAACCCAAGCCTATTTAACTTAACACCCTACCCGTTCAACCCACAACCCCAGTCACCCGGCTACCCCGTACGAACCCCCCACTTCCGGATCTGCAACGTTCCCCCTACACGCAGATCAAAACTCTCAAAAACTCTCAAAAATGTCACATACGCTCTCCTAACCTTCATAATTCTACCCCATCTCCGTCCACACTCCTCCTCTCCCAATTTCGAACACGTCCTGGCGCTCCCCGTAATGCCCCACCCTTTTAGACCCCTCTCGGGGTGGTTTTGTCGTACCCGGCCATCACCCAACCGCCGCCCGACCGTCGACCGCCCGTACGGCCTTACCCCTGCGCTCGCCAGTCTTTTGCGTGCACCCCACACCAGCCGGCGCCCCTCGCACCAGTATCCCCAGTCGTGTGCCTTCCAGCGTGCGAACGCACGACCCCTCGCCCATGTGTACCGCATCGTTTCGTTCGCGTGCCCTGTGCGCATGCTTTCGCGTCCCGTCGCATTTGTGCGACCCCGAGGTCGAGGCAACCCTTCGGTTCTCCTATGTCAGTTTTCCGGTAAGCCTCCTTGACCTTCTGTGTTTAATTCCAGAAGAGAAACCCAATTTCTGTCCGACCGAAATTGACAGAATAAAGCTCTGTCAATTTTGGGATAGCTAATTTCCTAATTTGATTGTGTGATTTTTAATAAGATTAATTAATTAATTAATAACTGTTAGATTAATATCGCTAGTATATTTATGCCAGTATATAAATCGTTAGATTATTTATATATAAATTATTTAGATTAAGAGTTTATGTAGAATGGTTAAATAAAGCAATTACTAACAAATGGTTATCGTAGTAGATCATGATGTTCTTGGTTTAAAAGTATTATTACGGTAAATTTTACGTAAATAAATATTAAATTAGTTTCAAAAATAGTTTCATTACCAAAAGTCTATTTTGAATATAAGTAAATATAACAAATACTAGTTTTAATTATTAAAGCAAAAAACCCATCTATTACCTATTTTGGATAAAATATAATAATTTTCACGTTATATTAATAAATGGTTTTCTGTAAGGATCGATTGTTCGCTAGTTGACAATTACGAGTATTTTTTAAAAGAGTGTTTTGATATTATTTACATAAATCATAAACAAATAATAATTTTTCACCTTATTACTATTATTAATAAGTTCCATCTAAAAAACAAGTTTTATTTGTTACCAAAAACGTATTTTTCCTATTTACTCAGTTAAAGCTTCTCTAAAATACTTTTTATAATTAAACTTTTGTCTATTAGTAATTATTAGTGAATTTAGAGTCTAGTTGATTAATTAGAATTTTAGCAAACCTTAGACTGGTAACTAAAGCATGTTTTACTAAATGTAGGGTACAACTCTGAACTGTAGCTTGAGTGTTTTTCTGTCGTCACCTACAGTACCAGGAAACCAAGGCAAGTTTCATATTGTTCAAACTTGTATTTTTGATAATTAAATGCATTGCATCCTTAGAAATGTTGTATCGACACTTCACTCACGGGATCCCGCTCGGATCCAATTGATTGTGATTGACTCATTGACTTGGATTAGGGAGTAGTGTTACCCCTTATGGTCAAAGCCCCTTATTGCCTCATTGTCGATAGCTGAAGCCTCACCTCACTTGGGCTGAAGCCGGACCGTGTTCACTAGAACACATATCTACTCCATCCCCAGCCGGCCATGGGATGCTACACACTTAAAACACTATTACTAGTTGTATATTGCATCATTATTATTTTCAGAGATTTACTGCTTCACTGCCTCTTTATTATTATTTAGAAAGATAAATTATATTCTCAAACTATTTTTGCATCTTTGGTTATTTTATTAAAATACGGGAATGGATATATGTTCTTGCTCCCCTCCTGACTGGAGACCAATATTTTAGGTGACTGCGACGACGAGAAGCTTGCATTTAGTTCTTACTATGGACCCGACTTGGGTTCCGAGGAGAGAGTTGAACCCGGACAGGGAGCTCCGGAGTTCTAGCTGCACTTGGTTGTTTAGGTCTTTCCTTGATTTTGAAGTTGTAATAAAAACACGTTGTAATAACTTATTACTCTTCTGATTGTGTGTTTATTTCCAGTTAGACACTTAGTTTGCATTTCAAATATTTTAAATAAAAAATTCCATTTCTGTAGTTAGAATGTTGTGCTTGAGTTACTACTGATTGATATAGCTTACTGCCGCCGTCTCACAACGGTGTAGGCTGGACATGATCCGACTGGACCCAGTATCTTGGGATCGGGTCATGACAATTCTTATTAAGTATATTGGCTGCCAGCAAAATGAGTGGGCCGGATTGGATGATTTAGGTTCTAATTTATTATTTCTGGCTGTCTACTTTGGGATAAGAATTAATGTTGGGTTATGATTAAAGGATTGGGTTGGGTTTTAACCTTTAAGAATTTTGTAAATGGGCCTAAGCCAATGTTTTAAATAAAGTTTCTTTAGAATACTTACTATTTGAGCTTGGGTACAATTTATAAATTTTGGGCTTTGGGGCTTTCATTTGAATAATATTTTTTAAAGTTATTAAAATTATTAATGGTTCTTTTAATAAAGTTTTATATAGGTATTACAAAATAAGTATTTTCTTAAAAAGGTTTTAAAACATCTATATTTCTAAATATGTTTCTAAATAGTATATATATACTTTCTAAATAATTTTTTCTAAGATATATATTTGAATATGGAATTACCTATCCTAAACAAATTCCCCTTTCTCTTAGATTAGATAGTTTCTAATCATGACTAATCAGTCTTCCTATTTTCTTACAATTTTGAATTGTTACATATCGATCCTAGCCAATTGGACTATTCTGGACCCAACTGGAATGTCTATTTCACCAGCAAAGGACCACAGGCGAGTATATTTTTTGTTTGTTTCCAATTTTGTTAATTACTATATTTGTATGATTAGTGATGATTATACTATAGAGGCTAAAAATCAAGTTGTGCCACCCATTAACAGTGTGCGATCATCAGGTGGCACCAAATCATTATGTTGTGCCAGACCATTAAGTTGTGCAACATCAGATTGCGCCAACATCAGGTTACGCAGGCGACAGATTATGCAAGCGCCACGTGGCACACTTCCTCAAAAAGATGTAACGGCATCATCATTGCCTGATAGCTGACAACACACATATCAAGGAAAATTTATTCGAATCCCGCGCAACGCGACACTCGAGAAGATTTTGTCAGCATATAATTAATGCTGACAGCTGGTTCGTGCAAGTCATTGTATAGCGCCAGAATTAATCAGTACAGCACAGAAGACCCAGTCAAAGGCGCCAGTTGTTGAGTTGCGCCCATGCACAACCTGGCTAGTTGGCGCCACCTGATCGACTTTTATTTAGAAGCAGGGTGACGTGGCGCACAAGCTACCAACTTTGTAGAGCGTGCCCACTATACTGCCCATGACCACATGCATCTCAATCAAACGATACCACGCATCCACAGCAGTTGGTGCTACCACTCGTGCAAGTTGTTTCATTGTGTCCCCGTGCAACCTGATGAAGCTGCGCAAGGTGATTGAACAGTATCCAGAGCAGGGTGACGTGGCGTACATGCTACTAACTTCGTAGAATGTGCCCACTACACTGTCCATGACTACGTGCATCTCAATCAAACGATGTCATGCGTCCACAGTAGTTAGTACAACCGCTCGTGCAAGTGATTTAACGCCCTAGTCCCAAAATATTAAGGACTAAGTACGTAGACATGCCAGCTGTATACATACGAAGTACAGGGGCCTTGTATGTATACATAAGCTGTAAAATACAGTAAACTACTACTAACTAATCTAATCCACAAAATAAGAATAAAAGATATCATATAATGTATTATTTTGGTACAATATGTTGGGTGGAGACACTGTAATGCCCGTATTTCGAAATACGTATTTTGATTAGGCATATATGTATTTCGGACCTGTATTTTATTTTCTCGGATTCTGGCCTAATTGTGTTTTGGTTTAACTTGCGGATTCGTTTTCTCGTAAAATGGGTTTTGGACCTGGCATGGTTTTATTTTATGGAGAAGGAATTGGTTTGGTTTGGTTTGCATTGGACTACCTTAGCTAACCTCCACCCTCAACACAACACACCCTCCCTCATTAAAACCCCACCTAACTTTCTCTTTCCTCATAACTTCCATTAATTTTCTTATCTTCTTCTTCCTTCCTCCACCAACACCATAGGCAAGTGCACCTTACCACCAAATAAGCACCCTATTTTATTTGTCCATTAGCTAGATTAGGCCATGGTGAACAACATTAGAACTTGGCATTTTGTGATTTAGAGTCTCCATTTTTTTAGATCTAAGTTTTAACTATTTTTGGATTTTCTTGGTTTTGATCTATTAGACTTAGATTTTTGCTTGTTTTGAGGCTTCCATGTGGAAGAGAATTCAATTTTACACAAGTTAGAACTTTAAAAATCTAAATTTTGTTTTGACTTGGCTAAGTTATGAGATTTGGAAATTTTGGTGATTCTTGGGTTTTCCTCGGCCTGATGGAGAAGATGACCCTCGGCCAGCGCTCTTTAGCGCAAGGCAATACACAGTTCATTTCCTGCGCAATTCAACTCATGTACAGTTCATTTCCTGCGCAGTTCAACTCATGCGCAGTTCATTTCCTACGCAGTTCAACTCTTGCGTAGTTCATTTCCTGCGCAGTTCAACTCATGCGCAGTTCATTTCCTGCGTAGTTCAACTCATGCGTAGTTTATTTCCTGCGCAGTTCAACTCATGTGCAGTTCATTTCTTGCGCAGTTCAACTCATGTGCAGTTCATTTCCTACACAGTTTAACTCATACGCAGTTCATTTCCTGCGCAGATCAACTCATGCGCAGTTCGACCCTAGCGCAATCTAACCCCAGCGCAACCCACTTGCCATGATGGTTTGGTTTTATTCCTTGGACTTGGCTTCTCTTTTGTGGATTGGAGTTTTGAGATCTTGTTCCACACAACACGACTATCTTGACCCAACACGACCTGGCACGGTTTTGGTGTTTTGCCTATGACTAGTACGGTTTTCGTAATTTTTGTGATTTATGATTAATCTTGTAACTGGATAACTTGATAGTAGCCCGTGGCGGCGCACTCCTGACTTGTAACTTGACTTGACTTGACTTGACCTGATGCTGTTGCGATGGCTAACTTGACTCATATAATCAACTCTGATGCCGTGGGTATTCATTCTTGCTGCTTTGTGCAATCCACTTGTCTTGTCTTGCATCATGTCTAGGACGTGACTCCCTGGTTACCACGGTCAGGGATTCGCACTGAATATAGATTAGGCTAATTACTAGATCAAACTATAGTTCATGGAGAATTTCCAGTCACAGGCGATCTCGTTATCTGGGCGCTTTAAACGGACTTATAGCCTGCCGACGAGTAGGGCACATTTCCAGCACACTGTCATGTGTTGCACCCTCTAAGTCACCTAAGGGTACATTGTCTCTCGGGCAATGTACCCAACCATACTCTCAACCTACGGAAGGATAACTGGATAGTCTGCAGGGCTTGGGACTGGGTATTTCTTATTTGAATCTTGTTAGTAACTAGGCTTGTGATAACCCTAGTTAGTTAAGTAGTAAGCCATAGTAATTGCTTGGCCGTTTGTGAATGGATGGTGTCTAGCCTTGTCTAAGTCTCGTCTAGTCCCTGTACCTGGACCCCTGATCATGAATGTTTTACTTATCTTTAACAATAAATGGGTAGAGACAAAGTGATATTCAAGCGAAGGGTTACGACCCCGGTCCTTGTTTGGTTTAAGGGTTGAAACTTGGCTCCCGGAATGGTCCACATCCCTAGTCGTTTATTGTCCTGTTGTACTCTTTAATACTTGTACTTTTCGTCTATTTCTTATGCTCTGATATGCTGGCTTTTGTTCTTATTTCGTGGCCTCCTTTGTGGCACTTGCTCTTTCTGGGGTTTGACCCAACTGGTTTTGTGTGGCCAGATTTCGGAGCAGCACCCGAGTATCTACCAAACCTCCAGCCCATTGGTGGCGACTAGAAGGAACCGGGCTACGAGTGGGTTTTCCATTTTGTTTCGCTCACTACACTGTAAAATTATTTCTTTTGAGGCGTTTAGCCGAAGCACCTGTTAGCTCGATGCATATTTACTTATTGTCTGTCTACGGGCTGTAAACATGATTAACAAATCCTATGTTGATCATGTATGACCTAAACTCTTGCTAGTCTTGACATTTTGTACGACTAGCTTCATGATCATCCATATGTAATATTTGGGATGCCTTTTATTGTATATTTGGTGGTCTACATCTTGTAACTATATTACTTGCTTGAGATTAAGATAATAGTTTGACCGTAAGAGACCATGGCTTGTAGTAAACCCTCATATCTAGACAGCCGTGACCGATAGCGAGTAGATTCCATTTCAATTATGTAGCTGGCTATGTACGCCCCCGCCACTCCATATTCTGGTTCTGGGGCGTGACATGGTTTAAGTGTTGGCCCATGCAGGTCATGGCATTCAAAATATGTGAGGATTTTCGGATATGTCTCAATCAGTACTCGTCTTTGATCTCCGTTTCATATACTCTGAATCTCTGGATTCTTGCCCTGATCATGTGCTTGAATCGTTGAACTGTCATGGTCCTTCCTTATATTTTTCCTAGTCGTTCTTCGCACACTGTACATGACCCCAGCACGATCAGCAAGTTAGTACTTTCCGTGGACTAGCAACCCGGAAATCAAGCCCAGCATTCCGGGTAGCCTCCAGAGTTGTACCTACTGGAGGAGAGCCATCAGTTCAGCCCGTTCGACTGCCGAGCCTGATGATGGCACCTTGAGTCTCATCAGGACCTTGATGCTTTCCAGATCGTAGAGGAGATGCCTTTCACCAGGTTAGCAGATGCTTTGACCAGAGCGGTCACCAGGAACAGCGGGGCCAACAGCTTCAACGCTTGTGAACCCTCCATCTTCGACGGCAGCGAAGATGCGATTGTCGCGGACGCTTGGCTTCAGATACCGAGGTGGTTCTGGAAGCAGCTAGGACACCTGAGAATGAGAAGGTGGGGCGGTGGTATGCCTACAGTTGCTAGACTTAGCTCGCAGTTGGGCGGTGCAGGCCGTAGGATTAGCGCACCGGTTACTTGGCGGTGTTTTAGAGAAAGATTCCAGATGAAGTTTTTGATGTTGTAGCTCGGTACGACCTACAGACGAGATTTACCAACTTGAAGCAGAAGAAGCAGATCGTCGACAGTTATGCATCTGAGTTTTCTAGACTCAGAAGGTTTACCTCCACCTTGGTGGCGACCGAGTTTGATAGGGCCCAGCGGTTCCAACAGGACTACATTTGGAGATCTTGTTCAGTTGAGCAGTTCGAGCACCAGACGTTCGATGCAGTATTGAGGGCAGCTAGGAGGCACGAGTACACCTTCCAGAGAATCGTGGATAGGACTGGAGGTAGGAAGCGGTCCCATAATCAGATGCACCAATCATCAGCTCTAGCCCTGGCAGCTAGGGGTTTGACCATTGGAACTCCGAGGCGGGCGGCCTCAGTGACGTCGTTCAACATTCAACCCCGACGTACCTGCCAGCAGAAGCAGAAGAGACTTCTGCGATGGGATGTTCTCATTACGGGAAGCCAGGGCACGTGGGAGCAGATTGTCGCAGGACGCAAGGATTGTGCCTGGCTTATGGAGCGACAGATCACAAGATCAGCCTTCCCGAATAGGGGTAGTTTCGTCCTCTTCCAACCTAACCAGTCTGTCGGTTAGGGGACCCTACCTATGTAGCAGCAGCAGTACCCGAGGCCATTGTTGCCTCAGGCCCAGGCATTTCATCAGCAGAACCAGCAGCATACGCCCATACTCAAGTGCAGAGCAGCAGAGAGGTTTTCCAGCAGAGGGAACCCGCAGCCAGAGGACAAGGTCAGACAATAATGATGGCTATGGAAGAAGATGTTGGCTATGGAAGAAGATGTTGCACCAGGTGAGGTATGGCAGATACTATTCTCGTCAACTCCTCTCTAGCATCGGTATTATTTGATTCTGGTGCATCGCATTCATTCATGTCTATACGATTCGCAACATGGATAGGATTGGAGCCAGAGTCATTATCAGTAAGGCTCAATATACTTACTGGTAATGGTCTTGTGGGAGTAGATCGAGTGTTTTCCTCGTGTCAGATCGTAGTTAGCGGTAGAGAGTTCCCCGCTAGATTTATAGAGTTCCCTATGGCAGACTATGATGTAGTCTTAGGCATGGATTGGTTGAGGAACCAGTATGCTAGGATAGACTGCCACATTGGCAGGGTTGTTTTCAGTATTCCAGGCGAGCCAGAGTTTTCATTTCCAGAGGCGCAGTGGAGCCATCTTCCCCAGTATTGCGGATTGCAGTAGCAGCAGTACAGTTACCCAGGATAGTTGAAGAGTTTCCAGATGTCTTCCCAGAAGAACTTCTAGGGATGCCACCAGAGCGGAAGATTGAGTTTACTATAGACTTGATCCCCGGGACGTACCAGTATCAGAGCGAGTCTATAGGATGGCACCTTCAGAGTTAGAAATTTTATACAATGATTGAAGAACTGAGGACCAAGGGATTCATTCGTACAAGTGGATCGCCTTGGGGAGCCCCGATGCTTCTTGTAAAAAAGAAGGATGGTACGTCCAGGTTATGTGTAGATTATCGTACCTTGAACTCAGTGACATCAAGAACAATAACTACCCTCTCCCGAAGATAGATGACTTGTTTGATCAACTCAAGGGGGCTTCAGTATTTTTGAAGATAGGCTTGCGGTCAGGATACCACCAGATCAGAGTCGAGAGCAGGACATCCCAAAGATAGCATTTAGATCGAGGTATGGACATTGGGAGTTCCTTGTTATGCCATTCGGAGCAACCAATGTGCCAGCCGTATTCATGGACCTTATGATCGCATTTTCATGCCTTACTTGGATCAGTTTGTGATCATGTTCCTAGATGATATCCTATCTACAGTAAGAGCGAAGCAGAGAACGAGCAGCATCTCAGAATCGTCCTTCAGACGCTTAGAGAGCACCAGTTGTACGCCAAGTTCAGTAAATGCGAGTTCTGCCTCGATCGCATTTTATACTTGGGTCACATCATTACCCGGGAGGAGTAGAAATGGATCCCCAGAAGATTGTGGCTATCAAGACATGGCCAGTACCTAGCTCAGTGGCAGAGGTTCGCAGCTTCCTTGGATTAGCCGGCTACTACCGGCGATTCATTTCAGATTTTGTGAGGATTTCAACACCGATGACCCAATTGACCCGCAAGGATGTGTCGTTCGTATGGACAACAGGTACCAGGAATCATTTGAGAAGTTGAAGCGAGGTTTGGTAACGGCTCCTATTCTCACACTTCCAAATGGGACCGAAGGATTCACAGTTTATTACGACGCTTCAGGCAGAGGATTGGGGTGTGTCTTCATGCAGCATGGGAAGGTAATATCTTATGCATCACATCAACTTCATGATCATGAGAAGAATTACCCGACCCACGACTTGGAACTGGCAGCAGTAGTGTTTGCACTTAAGCTTTGGCGGCACTACTTGTACGGAGATAGAGTGGAGATATTTACTGATCACAAGAGCCTGAAGTATGTTTTCACCCAGAAGGACCTTAATATGCGGCAGAGAAGATGGCTCGAGCTACTGGTGAACTATGATGTGGATTTGCAGTATCACCCAGGGAAGGCCAACGTTGTAGCAGATGCGTTGAGCCGGAGAGCCGGAGTTTATTTTCTAACGGCGCAACCAGAATTATTGGCAGATCTTTAGAATATGGGAATTGAAGTGGTTCTTCCTACCAACGTGGCATTGATGGCCAGTCTACAGGTTCAGTCCAGCATAGTTGAGAGAGATCCGGAGATCACAGTCAGCAGATTCCAAGCTTCAGCGACTCAGAGCAGAGTGTGAGGCAGGAAGAAGGCCAGAGTTATGTATCTATGAAGATGGTACACTTCGATACGGCACTCGTCTTTGTGTAACCAGTGGAGATATCAACAGGAGGTCTTGGCAGAAGCTCACAGTTCACAGTATTCTATTCCTCCCGGTGGCACGAAGATGTACCGTGATATTCGTCAGCATTTCTGGTGGAATGGCATGAAGAGGGAGATAGCCCGGTTTGTCTC
This sequence comes from Iris pallida, assembly GCA_029216955.1. Lineage (NCBI taxonomy): Eukaryota > Viridiplantae > Streptophyta > Magnoliopsida > Asparagales > Iridaceae > Iris > Iris pallida. The sequence continues at coordinate 87,439 of JANAVB010015400.1, read as the reverse complement.
TCGGTGTTTGGTTTGCCAGCAGGTTAAAGCTGAACATCATAGGCCCGTGGACTTCTTCAGCCCTTGTCGATTCCAGAATGAAAGTGGAAGCATGTGACCATGGATTTTGTGACTGGATTGCCTAGATCCCCAGCTGGTCGAGATGCTATTTGGGTTATAGTTGACAGGCTCACGAAGGTGGCTCATTTTTTTCCATTCAGAGTTGGGTAGTCTACGGCTCAGCTAGCAGAGATGTACCTCAGGCAGATTGTCAGGCTTCACGGTGTGCCCGTAAGTATCATCCTCGAACCGAGATTCAAGGTTTACGTCACACTTTTGGCGCAGCCTGCAAGAGAGTTTGGGAACTCACCTTCAGTTTAGCTCAGCTTATCATCCGCAGACAGATGGCCAGTCGGAACGCACAATCCAGACTCTTGAAGATATGTTGAGGTCTTGTACCCTTGACTTCGGTGGTTCATGGGAGGATCACCTGCACCTGGTGGAATTCTCGTACAACAATAGTTTTCAGGCAGTATTCAGATGGCCCCGTTCGAGACACTGTATGGCAGGAAGTGTAGATCCCCGCTAGCATGGGACGACATCAGAGAGAGGCAGATGCTCGGTCCAAAAATGTTTGTCCAGACAGTTGAAGTGGTCAGAGGGATCAGAGATCGTCTTCGAGTGGCCCAAGATCGCCAGCGGCATTGGTCCGATGCCCATCGGTGTCCCTTAGAGTTTGCTATCGGCGACCATGTAATCCTTAGGATCTCGCCTAACCGCGACGTCATTCGCTTTGGCGTACGGGGAAAGCTTAGTCCTAGGTATATAGGGCCGTTCGATATAATGGAGCGAGTAGGAGATGTATCATATCGTCTCGCTCATCCGCCGCCGTCGCTAAGTGAGGTGCATGATGTATTCCATGTGTCCCAATTATGACGGTATATACCGGACCCGAGCCATATCCTGGATCATTCGGAATTGGTTGTTGGTACCAACCTTTCGTATGAGGAGAGGCCCGTGTCTATATTGGACCGGAGAGAAAGATACTCAAGACAGACTATTAGCTTAGTCCGTATTGCTTGGGGTCATCACTCTCTATGTGAGTCAACGTGGGAGCGTGAGGACGACATCCGATCGCGATATCCCGACTTGTTTGACTCATAAGGTATAATGTCTTCCTTATGCCTTATGCTTTCCATCCCTTGCTTGCATGTATGATTGTTTGATTGTTTGCTTAGAGTTGCTTAATTGTGGATAGTATAGCTGGCTCTTACATCTCTAAGCATCTTGATTTAAATTCCAAGGATGGAATTCTTTTAAGGTAAGTAGAGTTACAATGCCCGTATTTCGGCATACGTATTTTGATTAGGCTTATATGTATTTTGGACCTGTATTTTATTTTCTCTGATTCTGGCCTGTAATTGTGTTTTGGTTTAACTTGCGGATTCTGGTTTTCTCGTAAAATGGGTTTTGGACCTAGCATGGTTTTTTTTTGGAGAAGGAATTGGTTTGGTTTCGTTTGCATTGGACTACCTTAGCTAACCTCCACCCTCAACACAACACACCCTCCCTCATTAAAACCCCACCTAACTTTCTCTCTCCTCAAAACTTCCATTAATTTTCTTCATCTTCTTCTTCCTTCCTCCACCAACACCATAGGCAAGTGCACCTTGCCACCAAACAAGTACCCCATTTTATTTGTTCATTAGCTAGATTAGGCCATGGTGAACAATATTAGAACTTGGCATTTTGTGATTTGGAGTCTCCATTTTTTTAGATCTAAGTTTTAACAATTTTCGGATTTTCTTGGTTTTGATCTATTAGACTTAGATTTTTGCTTGTTTTGAGGCTTCCATGTGGAAGAGAATTCAATTTTACACAAGTTAGAACTTTGAAAATCCAAATTTTTTTGATTTGGCTAAGTTATGAGATTTGGAAATTTTGGTGATTCTTGGGTTTTCCCTCGGCCTGATAGAGAAGATGACCCTCGGCCAGCGCTCTTTAGCGCAAGGCCATGCGCAGTTCATTTCCTGCGTAGTTCAACTCATGCGCAGTTTATTTCCTGCAGTTCAACTCATGCGCAGTTTATTTCCTGCGCAGTTCAACTCATGCGCAGTTCATTTCCTGCGCAGTTCAACTCATGCGCAGTTCATTTTCTGCACAGTTCAACTCATGCGCAGTTCATTTCCTGTACAGATCAACTCATGCGCAGTTCGACCCTAGCGCAATCTAACCCCAGCGTAACCCACTTGCCCATGATGGTTTGGTTTTATTCCTTGGACTTGGCTTCTCTTTTGTGGATTGGAGTTTTGAGATCTTGTTCCACACAACACGACTATCTTGACCCAACACGACCTGGCACGGTTTGATGTTTTGCCTATGACTAGTACGGTTTTCGTGATTTCCGTGATTTATGATTAATCTTGTAACTTGATAACTTGTTAGTAGCCCGTGGCGGCGCACTCCTGACTTGTAACTTGACTTGACTTGACTTGATGCTGTTGCGATGGCTAACTTGACTCATATAATCAACTCTGACGACGTGGGTGTTCATTCTTGCTGCTTTGTGCAATCCACTTGTCTTGTTTGCATCATATCTAGGACGTACTTACTGGTTACCACGGTCAGGGATTCGCACTGAATATGGATTAGGCTAATTACTAGATCAAACTATAGTTCATGAAGAATTTCCAGTCACAGGTGATCTCGTTATCTGGGTGCTTTAAACAGACTTGTAGCCTGCCGACGAGTAGGGCACATTTCCAGCACACTGTCATGTGTTGCACCCTCTAAGTCACCTAAGGGTACATTGTCTCCCGGGCAATGTACCCAACCATACTCTCAACCCGCAGAAGGATAACTGGATAGTCTGCAGGGCTTGGGACTGGGTATTTCTCATTTGCATCTTGCTAGTAACTAGGCTTGTGATAACCTAGTTAGTTAAGTAGTAAGCCGTAGTAATTGCTTGGCCGTTTTTTGAATGGATGGTGTCCAGCCTTGTCTAAGTCACGCCTAGTCCCTGTACCTGGTACCCCTGATCATGATTGTTTTACTTATCTTTAACAATAAATGGGTAGAGACAAAGTGCTATTCAGGCGAAGGGTTACGACCCCGGTCCTTGTTTGGTTTAAGGATTGTAACCTGGCTCCCGGAATGGTCCACATCCCTAGTCGTTTATTGTCCTATTGTACTCTTTATTACTTGTACTTTTCTTCTATTTCTTATGCTCTAATATGCTGGCTTTTGTTCTTATTTCGTGGCCTCCTTTGTGGCACTTGCTCTTTCTGGGGTTTGACCCAGCTGGTTTTGTTTGGGCAGATTTTGGAGCAGCACCCGAGGATCTACCGAACCTCCCGCCCAATGGTGACGAATAGAAGGAACCCGGACTACGAGTGGGTTTTCCATTTTGTTTCGCTCACTACACTGTAAAATTATTCTTTTGAGGCGTTTAGCCGACGAGCACCTGTTAGCTCGATGCATATTTATTTACTGTCTGCCTACGGGCTGTAAACATGATGAACAAATCCTAGGGTTGATCATGTATGACTGAACTCTTGCTAGTCTTGACATTTTGTACGACTAGCTTCATGATCATCCAATATGTAATATTTGGGACGCCTTTTATTGTATATTTGGTGGTCTAACATCTTGTAACTATATTACTTGCTTGAGATTGAGATAATAGGCTTGACCTTAAGAGACCGTTGGCTTGTAGTAAACCCTCATATCTAGACAGCCGTGACCGTATAGCGAGGTGGATTCCATTTCAATATACGTAGCTGGCTATGTACGCCCCCGCTCTCCAGTATTCTGGTTCTGGGGTGTGACAGACACATCCACTACCAACCAAAATAAAAATAAAAAAGTACATGATATATAAAAGGACTAAGTGGAAGTAGCAAGGAGGAACCATGTCACATCATATTCGAATAAATGGAGAAGACCACGATCCCGGCTAGGATACCTGTGGAAGACATGAACACACACCTGGGAAATAACAAGGTCCTCAGAGTGACGTAGCAAGATACAGGAAGAACAAGCTAATATGAACTGTCACAATAATAATAACATGCAAGACTCTCCTAGACACCAATATGCAAAAGGGAATGCTAACCAACTATTGTAAAATTTAGAGGACAACTTTCATGCGCATGGGTGGGATTTTAGGCTATAAGTATGTAACTGGCATCCAGTGATCCGTATCCGTCCGTAACGTCCAAAACGTCAGAGGGCAGCTGCAAATATAAATCGCCACAGTTCCATCCGGAGACTGTGGTTTACCTGTTTGGATTCCCATATGCACTAGCGACTGTCCTTCCCTAATATTTCCTACACTGACCAAGTCATGTCCATGACTCATCCAGGTTTGTAACTTCTTGAGTCTCTAAAACCCTAGTCATAGCAGTTACGATCTATCCGTCGCACGACAATAGAGATGGACAGTCCATAAGTCGTGTCCCTAGCAAGCTGTCTCAAACCGTGTAGTGTGTGTCATGGCCAAAGGAGATATAAGGATATCCTCCAACAAGAAGGTAGTCTGCTAAAACTACGTTAACATGCATATAGTAAAGTAAAACGACTAATAGAGTCACTTGCACCCAAGTATGGCTTGGACGCACAATTTATAACAAAGAAAACTAACAATATGAAACAAAGTAAATAATACGGAAAATAAATAATATGACAGTAAATTAGCAAGTTATACTTGCCTGAATCCTGAGCACTGTGGTAGCGAAGATCAGACAGCAAAGTAGGTGGAACAACGGCTGCCGAGGAACTAAGGTCCAAACAAACATCTCCGGATGTTGAAAATAGTTTATTATCTAATTATAATTAATACTGTACCTATTAGATTTATTTAATCAAATCTAAAACTAGGATATGGTATAGATTTTCGTATCAGCTTTCCGAAAAACTAAACGGATCGCATTTTCGTTTCGGAATCTTCCAAAATTGTAAAAATACTGAAACACATTTATTTTTGGGACACTAGATACTCAAACAGTTTTGTAGAAATCTACAGAACGAATTTTGTCTATTAAAATATTTTTCTGGAAAGCTTACCTCGATACGCTTCTTTTAAAAAAAATTGGAGGCAAAACGGAGTTCGGAGCTAGGAGATATCGTCGTTCCAAGTTGCTCTTGCTGCTAAAAAGCGGGATTGAATTCTAATGACGAATTTTATAGTTTCTATTGGACTAAAAATAATTTCGAATTATGGCTGATAGAAGGGGGATGTATTGTGTTTATATAGATATTTATTTCAGATTTATCTTCTAAATTTGATAGGATTTGAGTTAAATAAATTGGAGTTTGCTTTGTTAGGATAGGATATAGTTAGGGATACTTTCCAAGAAGAAGTAGGATTATGATTAACTTAAAATATAGTTTATATTTATCTAAATTATCTATAACATTATTTAAAATTATTATAGATAATAAATAGAGTTAATATTTATTTAAACAACCTTCATCTAATCTCATTTATACAAGCTGAAATATCTAATACTAATTTGACATTTATTCTATATTATGTAAATATTGTACAATATAAGTAACATGTAAAAAGTAATGAAAGTTATGAAATATATCCTAAAATTTTGAGAAAAAAATTGTATAATATAGTTTAGATCCTTAATGTACTAGAAAAATAGCTTTATATATTTTTATACTAAATTCACCAATGAGCACTATACTAAATATATGTAAAATAATACAAGTTATATAATAAGTCAATAAATAGTTATTTAAAAAATCCAGAAATTCTATAAATATTTATTTGAAAAATTAGGAGGTTTACAAAAAGTCTTATCTAGATAAGGACTAAGAGGAGTTTTAATTCCCCTTATATTTTCCACTATTTAATTCAAATTGATTTAAAAGTAACTCAATCAAATATAATCCAATGTAGATAGATTCTACATCTAATTTAAACTGTATTTAAATAACTTAATATTTTTTTTCAACTTAAATCACCATAATTAATTACATATTAAATCAACCCATATTTAATATACTTTTTCGAAATAATATATTAATGATAATAATTAATTTCGAAAATACCAATATATATACACTCGTATGCAAAAATAATACTTGTATAAAACACAGTTTTTCTAAATTACTAGTTATACTTGTACCATAAAATAAAATGGCCTTTTTATATATAAAAATAAAGTCTGGCAATCCTCGGCGCGACACATTTACAACTTCAAGCAATATAAAATATTTATCGTCTATTATTTTGAAATATTTTCTACATCTATATAATTAAAACATTTTATAAAAAAAATATGTACTTCGCACTTGACAAAAAATTTACGAAACGCAAATTCGTACGCGACGTACAAATACGAAGTACAAAAATCAATACCACATTTATTATTAAAAAAATTTAGTAGAAATTTAGGAGTTTTACATCCTACCCAACTTACAAGAATTTCGTCCTCGAAATTTATGAATAGCTAGGGTAGGGGAGATAGAAAGAGTTCATCAATACAGAAATACGATTAAATTTTTGGATGAGGCAAAAAAATGACGTTCGACACAAACATGCATTGGAAGATCGTGATTTTGATATCAGCGAAAATATATCATGGTTATGCAATTGAAAAAGGGTCGCTAGTTAAGGTAATAAAATTTTGATAACATGAATTAGAGAATAGAAAGGAATTGAGTAGGTCAAAGAGAATAATTTAGACATTTAGGAGAGATGGTTTCTTGAGCGAATATAGTCGTCTAGGTTTAAGGTATGGTTAAGAAAATGATTTGAATCATTTTCAAGTTTCAAGAACGATTAGAATGTTGCGATAATGAATCTAGGGTAGAGGAAAAAGATAACTCGAGACGGGGATATAGTCATATTGGTTGGTCAGTGGTTAACTATCTTGGCAATAGATGGTAAGCAACTAAGGAGATATGAAGTATGAGTGTTTGTCTTTCTAATATAGGCGAAAGACGAAAATAATAAAGAGTTCGAAGAAGATATTATCGAAAACGAATAAGTGGTTCAAAGACGATTGCAAATTTTCAAAAAGAATTGCTAAGACAGTCGCGGATGGAATTCTAGAGGCCAAGTTTAACTATGTCTCCATCCACGTCGAATAATATATAAAAAGCGAACCAAAGTGCACTAGGTTGATCAGACCATCAGGCACCGATTCTGATTAGACAATGTATTAGTGGGCGTCCCAAATAACACATATGTCGTGAACAAGCTCGATAAAAAATAAGCTTGCAAAACTAAGGCTAAATTAGCATCATAAGATAGTCAAAATATAAGTAAGGAATACTAATGAAGGAAATTAAGTAGTCGAAGATCCATTAAAATCTAAGTCTTGCCCGAAGTTTGGACTTATGCAGTCGTCCTAGTGTTTTCTTATCTATGGCTTGGTTGACTAGATAAGTTAGGGTCCTCTGACTTCTATAGTCTAAGTAAACTTATCAATATAGGTCACAAGGACAAAGGTTTGTTAGGTCATGAGGTATTCTACCCAACTTACAAGAGTTAAACTAGTAATGTGATGGGACAATGGGTCAAGCAATCAAGATAAAGCACAAAGTTAAGCATTTAAGGAATTAAGTAGAATAAAATCACATATCGGATCGAAAGAATTGAGTCGAGGTTGAGTCCCTATCCTTGGTCGAAAAATATATCGGTATCATGGTAAAGGTTATAATCTAGTCTTTATGACCCGAAAGTCATATCACAAAAATAGAGTACCAAGGGACGTGTTTGAGTGGGACATGATAAACCTACATGAAGGTGAGCTCGTCTAGGTCTTACATATGAAATTTGTTGGAAGGTAACAGCTAGTATTACACTCCAAATATCAAAGTCACGGTAAAGGACACAAAAAGATCTAAAATAGAAAGTGGGAATTCATGAAGTGACAATTAATACACAAACATTAAAGAAGATCAAGTTGAATCATGAAATAAAATTAATTAAGGAATCTAGTAAAATAATTTAGGGACACAGCTTTCAGAGAGAAGATAGTCTCCTAGGTGGATATAGTCAAAGAACGATTAAATCATTTCTCAAATTACAACGGTTAGTAGGTCACGAGGGGAGGTCGAAAGAGTTAATGTTGAGATACAGTCAAATAGTTTGGTAGATGACTAACTACTCTTGAGTATACACTACTATCATGGTCATGAGTGTTATAGTAATTACTACCCATCTTGGTTGCCTCTCAATACAATATCGAAATCTATTAGTTCGAATCCCTCAAAAAATTTCTCAATAATATTCTCAAAAATAATCTACCATAATTTGTATCCTTTCTAGCCGTCGAATTAAAAACTTAATTTCCTTAAATCAATCTCGAAGTATCCCTTATCACAATTATATTATCAATCCAACCATTAAACTCAAGATTTCATGAACCATAATTTTTTTTACCAAAATTTTTGATATCCATAATCACAAATTTTAACTCAAAATCTAAATAGATTTATAAATCATTAATCACAGGACACAATTTAAAATCTAAAATTTCCCCTCAAACTCGATTTCATATCTTCCAAAATATTTTAAACCAAAATTTTTACTATCATCCTTCAAAAATAAACTTGCAAATCGTACCACTAAATTTAAAAATCTTAAGCTATTTCTTATATCGATTTCATACTCAAATAAATTGTAACTATTTCACAAAAATCAATATTTTGTTTTCTCAATTCTATTATCCTCTTGTGTATACCACTTAGTAGTAAAAAAATTTAACAATCTTTTGAAGACGGTAATATCGCTACTACCCAACTTGGAATTAACTAATCCTTAAGGTTAAAAATGCCTTTATAACTCAAATAAGACCTCAATGCATATCAATTGTCTATGTAATCCCTGTGTTTGACCTATGAGCATATACCAGTGTAGTCATCTTCCTTACCGACATTAAAGGATAAGATTACGGTAGGAGGAGTTCTAGCAAGAGACGAATCAAGGAAGTTGATTGAGAGATGGAAATGGAGTCAAGGGAGGAGATCAAGTATGTGGATGAGATCCTAAACTCTATTCCTATATGCAGGTTCACATCGGTACAATAACGTAACCGAAGTGATAAACTTGACCTGTATGGGCCACCATAAAAATATGTAACGCCCCAGTCCCAAAATATGTAGGACTATGTACGTAGACATGCCAGCTGTATACATACGAAGTACAGGGGCCTTGTATGTATACATAAGCTATAAAATACTGTAAACCACTACTAACTAATCTCATCCACAAAATAAGGGAATAAAATATATCATATAATGAATTATTTTGGTACAATATGTTGGGTAGAGACACATCCACTACCAACCAAAATAAAAAGAAAGAAGTACATGATATATAAAAGGACTAAGTGGAAGTAGCAAGGAGGAACCAAGTCACGTCATCTTCGAATAAATGGAGAAGACCACGATCCCGACTAGAATACCTGCGGAAGACATGAACACACACCTGGGGAATAACCAGGTCCTCAGAGGGACGTAGCAAGATACAGGAAGAACAAGCTAATATGAACTGTCAAAATAATAATAACATGCAAGACTCTCCTAGACACCAATATGCAAAAGGGAATGCTAACCATCTATTATGCAATTTAGAGGACAACTTTCATGCGCATAGGTGGGATTTTAGGCTATAAGTACGTAACTGGCATCCAGTGATCCGTATCCGTCCGTAACGCCTAAAACGTCAGAGGGCATTTGCAAATATAAATCGCCACAGTTCCATCCGGAGACTGTGGTTTACCTGTTTTGATTCCCATACGCACTAGCGACTGTCCTTTCCTAATATTTCCCACACTGACCAAGTTATGTCCATGACTCGTCCAGTTTTGTAACTTCTTGAGTCTCTAAAATCCTAGTAATAGCAGTTACGATCTATCCGTCGTACGACAATAGAGATGGACAGTCCATAAGTCGTGTCCCTAGCAAACTGTCTCAAACCGTGTAATGTGTATCATGGCCAAAGAAGATATAAGGATATCCTTCAACAAGAAGGTAGTCCGCTAAAACTACGTTAACATGCATATAGTAAAGTAAAACGACTAATCCCTGTGTTTGACCTATGAGCATATACCAGTGTAGTCATCTTCCTTACCGACATTAAAGGATAAGATTACGGTAGGAGGAGTTCTAGCAAGAGACGAATCAAGGAAGTTGATTGAGAGATGGAAATGGAGTCAAGGGAGGAGATCAAGTATGTGGATGAGATCCTAAACTCTATTCCTATATGTAGGTTCACATCGGTACAATAACGTAACCGAAGTAATAAACTTGACCTGTATGGGCCACCATAAAAATATGTAACGCCCCAGTCCCAAAATATGTAGGACTATGTACGTATACATGCCAGCTGTATACATACGAAGTACAGGGGCCTTGTATGTATACATAAGCTGTAAAATACAGTAAACCACTACTAACTAATCTCATCCACAAAATAAGGGAATAAAATATATCATATAATGAATTATTTTGGTACAATATGTTGGGTGGAGACACATCCACTACCAACCAAAATAAAAAGGAAGAAGTACATGATATATAAAAGGACTAAGTGGAAGTAGCAAGGAGGAACCAAGTCACGTCATCTTCGAATAAATGGAGAAGACCACGATCCCGACTAGAATACCTGCGGAAGACATGAACACACACCTGGAGAATAACCAGGTCCTCAGAGGGACGTAGCAAGATACAGGAAGAACAAGCTAATATGAATTGTCAAAATAATAATAACATGCAAGACTCTCCTAGACACCAATATGCAAAAGGGAATGTTAACCATCTATTGTGCAATTTAGAAGACAACTTTCATGCGCATGGGTGGGATTTTAGGCTATAAGTACGTAACTGGCATCCAGTGATCCGTATCCGTCCGTAACGTCTAAAATGTCAGAGGGCATCTGCAAATATAAATCGCCATCCGGAGACTGTGGTTTACCTGTTTGGATTCCCATACGCACTAGCGACTGTCCTCCCCTAATATTTCCCACACTGACCAAGTTATGTCCATGACTCATCCAGTTTTGTAACTTCTTGAGTCTCTAAAATCCTAGTAATAGCAGTTACGATCTATCCGTCGTATGACAATAGAGATGGACAGTCCATAAGTCGTGTCCCTAGCAAACTGTCTCAAACCGTGTAATGTGTGTCATGGTCAAAGAAGATATAAGGATATCCTTCAACAAGAAGGTAGTCCGCTAAAACTACGTTAACATGCATATAGTAAAGTAAAACGACTAATAGAGTCGCTTTCACCCAAGTATGGCTTGGACGCGCAATTTATAACAAAGAAAACTAACAATATGAAACAAAGTAAATAATACAAAAAATAAATAATATGACAGTAAATTATCAAGGTATACTTCCCTGAGTCCTGAACACTATGGTAGCGAAGATTAGACAGGAAAGTAGGTGGAACAACGGCTGCCGAGGAACTAAGGTCCAAACAAACATCTCCGGATGCTGAAAATAGTTTATTATCTAATTATAATTAATACTGTACCTATTAGATTTATTTAATCAATTCTAGAATTAGGATATGGTATAGATTTTTGTATAAGCTTTCCGAAAAACTAAACGGATCGTATTTTCGTTTTCGGAATCACCCAAAATTTTAAAAATACTGAAACACGTTTATTTTTGGGACACTAGATACTCAAACAGTTTTGTAGAAATCTACAGAATGAATTTTATTTTTTAGAATAGTTTTTTCGAAAGCTTACCTCGATATGCTTCTTTTAAAAAAATTGGAGGCAAAACGGAGTTCGGAGCTAGGAGATATCGTCGTTCCAAGTTGCTCTTGCTGCTAAAAAGCGGGATTGAATTCTAATGACGAAATTTAGAGTTTCTATTGAACTAAAAATAATTTCGAATTATAACTGATAAAAGGGGGATGTATTGGGTTTATATAGATATTTATTTCAGATTTATCTTCTAAATTAGATAGGATTTGATTTAAATAAATTGGAGTTTGCTTTGTTAGGATAGGATATAGTTAGGGATGCTTTCCAAGTAGAAGTAGGATAATGATTAACTTAAAATATAGTTTATATTTATCTAAATTATCTATAACATTATTTAAAATTACTATAGATAATAAATAGAGTTAATATTTATTTAAACAACCTTCATCAAATCTCATTTATACAAGCTGAAATATCTAATACTAATTTGACATTTATTCTATATTATGTAAATATTGTACAATATAAGTAACATGTAAAAAGTAATAAAAGTTATGAAATAAATCCTAAAATTTTGAGAAAAAAATTGTATAATATAGTTTAGATCCTTAATGTACTAGAAAAATAGCTTTATATATTTTTATACTAAATTCACCAATGAGCACTATACTAAATATATGTAAAATAATACAAGTTATATAATAAGTCAATAAATAGTTATTTAAAAATCCAGAAATTCTACAAATATTTATTTTAAAAAATCAGGGGGTTTACGAAAGTCTTATCTAGATAAGGACTAAGAGGGGTTTTAATTTCCCGTAGATTTTCTACTATTTAATTCAAATTGATTTAAAAGTAACTCAATCAAATATAATCCAATGTAGATAGATTCTACCTCTAATTTAAACTGTATTTAAATAACTTAATAATTTTTTCAACTTAAATCACCATAATTAATTACATATTAAATCAACCCATATTTAATATACTTTTTCGAAATACTATATTAATGATAATAATTAATTTCGAAAATACCAATATATATACACTCGCATGCAAAAATAATATTTGTATAAAACACAGTTTTTCTAAATTACTAGTTATACTTGTACCATAAAATAAAATGGCATTTTATATAAAAATAAAGTCTGGCAATCCTCGGCGCGACGCATTTACAACTTCAAGCAATATAAAATATTTATCGTCTATTATTTTGAAATATTTTCTACATCTACATAATTAAAACGTTTTATAAAAAATATATACTTCGCACTTGACAAAAAATTTACGAAATACAAATTCATACGCGACGTACAAATACGAAGTACAAAAATCAATACCATATTTATTATTAAAAAATCTTAGTAGAAATTTAGGAGTTTTACAAGTGAATAGGAGGCGCACAACCTGAAGTGCGCGCAACCCAGAATAACTGCTATACATTTATTTCAAGAACTCTATAAATAAAGTTTCAAATCAGTCTCAAAGCATCAAAAATGATCGTAATCTTCTGCTAAAGTGTTGTTTCATCCACCAGAGGCTTGTGTCTTCGATATCACATCGTCCAAGGGATAAAGTGATCGTCTTTTGATCAGATTCCTACAGTTGTACTTTTCCAGAAACTAATTGTACTATTGTACTCTTTTCTCAGTTTGTATTAAAACAAATTTTATTTTTGCAAACAAAATAGCGACTCTGCTGGGGATGACTTTTTCCTCCGACGAGAAAGTGACAACTCAATGTGATACCGCGTCGATCGGCAAGACGCAGAAGACCCGGGTCGTTCAAGTCGACCAGACAGCCTACGAGGCCCTGATCAATGCTGGAGGTGTCAAGTGCACTACTGCCACTGTTAAGAACAAGACGCACTCTGTCTAGACTCCTAAGTCCTCGACGGCACAACCTGATGTCTTGGCACAACATGCGCATACTGTTGTCCTGGCACAACCTAAAAGAAACAGCCTTTTGGCTAACTCCTCTACTTCTCCGATTTTGAAATCGAAGGAGACTTCGTCTCGAGACACTGCTGTCCAAAACAAAGAGTGCCCTTTTGCCTTTCCCTTCCGGGCGTAACCTTTGCCTATTCCTGCTACCTTGGCAAAACCTGCGCATACTGCTGCCCTGGTCTAACCTAAGGGAAACAGCCTTTTGGCTAACCTCTCTACTTCTCCGATTCTGAAATCGAAAGAGATTTCATCTCGACACACTGCTGACAAAATAAAGGAAAGCACCCTTTAGCCTTTTCTTCCCTGGCACAACCTATGCCTGCTCCTACTCTAGCGCAACTTGCGTATAACTCTCCCCTGGCACAACCTGTGCATATTCCTGCTCTAGTGCAACCTGCGCACATCTCTGCATTGGCACAACGTAAAGGGAAATACTGTTTAGTGGTTCCCTATTCATCATCAAGCTATAAACTTGCTGAAAAATCATTAAATCATGGAAAACGCTCTTAGGCTTTTTCTCATTCTGCTCGATTCACAGACTGTGTGGAAAGTATTTCTGGCTGCGCTTTTGTGTCTCTCAATACAAAAGTGGATTCAGAATCCTACTCTCCTTAACAGAGACAACCAAACCTCTGTCAGGAAAATGGGTTCTATTCAGAATGAACATTCCACACAAAAGGGTATTATGCCTACCCCAAAGAGGTCAGGATAGGATCTACCACCCTACGTATCTTAAGATCCCGACAAAACAAACTGCTAGTATCTCAAGTAGATGCACAAGTAGCACTCCTGTCAGACTTGCGCACCTATATCAACAGGTGCCAATTAGGGTCAACCTCGGGAAAACACAAACTGTATCAAGCACAACCTGTACCAGTTGCTAACTTGCACCAGAGGAAGAATTCTGAGGTAAAAAATCCTGAGACTTATGCTAATCAACTTAGCACATCCTTGTACACTCAAGGTACGGGACACCTCAAGAACAGGAACCATGTCCCGAATATCGTCAAGGGCAACATTCCTGCAGCTTCTTCTTGTCCTGTTAGTGATCTCCGTGAACTCTTGATACATAAGCGGAAGGTTGCAAATCCATCCCGTCCAACGGTGGTCCAACAGCAAGAACATCATTACAATCACCACCATGAAGTTGTCATCAAATATTGTTGTCAGTCAGCTAAATGGTCTGTCTTTGACCGTTTGAATTATGTTCAGACTCCTGAACCTATCCTAGTGGATGAAGATGAACTACTCTATGCTCCTGTCAACATGGCATCTCGAAGCACTGGGGTGGAAAATGTCCAAGATGTAATGCATCCCACAATTCCACTCAACAGTACTTAGATCGAATTTATGAATCCGGCGAAGGAGTATACCAATATACTAGGTCAAGAAGCTGAGACACAATCGTTCAAAGGAATCTTCCTTCCAACCAAGATTCTCTCAGTCAACATGATACCCCTATTACTTATTCTGGGGATGATTCCTTATATGACTTTGATGCTGATAGTAAAAGTTCTGGAAAGACCATCTTTTCCACTAGCTCATCTTCAATAGCTAGAGAAGTGACTGCTTATGTCGCCACAGAAGATCAAGATGTTTCCAGTTCTAACAATCAAAAGCAAAGAATTGCGGCTTTGGAGGCTAGTTTGAAGAACATAGCTGAGATGATGACAGGCATACATGCTGTCATTATGGCACAACATACAGTTCTACCGGTCACAAATCTGATTTCGACCCAGGAACCTGTAACAACATCAGCTCCCATCAATATTGATCTGGGGGTACAATCTCCTCACACCGCTTCCATTCCTGTACAGGCTACTCTAAGTCAATCTGGTACTGGAGGTGGTACTTATCATGCAGTACCTCCTCCTAACATATTAAATCAATCTACTGCTCCACAATCATCGGGAGATACCAATGAGGCCGTAAAACTTTTACGTACTCAATTTGAAGCTTTCAAACAGAAAGACGGCTTGCAGAAGCTTGGGATCAAACATCCATATCCCATAGAATAGAAAAAGTCCAATTTTCTCCTAAATACAAACTCTCTACTATTATGTTGTTTGATGGCAGCACATTTACAAGTCAATATCTCAATCACTTTGAAGTAATGACTGATCAACTTCAACCAAATGATGCTCTTCTTACTAGAGTATTTGTCGACTGTTTAGCTGGTACAGCATATGACTGGTATCGTAGTTTACCAGATGGTTGTATAACCTATTTCTCTGGATTCAAACAAATGTTCTTGGAATGATTTTATGAGAGAACCAATGACATGACTATGTCTGCTCTCATCAAAATCAAACAATGACATAATGAAACTACTGAACGTTTTATTGAATGTTTTCGCCGTGAAGCACTCAAAATGCCTCTCGAAACTCCAGATGTTTTGACTATAGGCACTTGCAAATCAAATATGTTGTCTATAATCAGCATGTGGACGGGATCAATACAGTTCCAAGACTGACCTTCCTTCATAGTGAACGCCAAAGCAGCAGAAGAGAGCGCTGACAAGTTCAAACAATTAGGTATTCAAATGCCTAATCTTGACAAAGATAAACATTCTGCAACCAACAGCGACGGTCATCAGAACAATCGTAAGAGAAAAGAGACTTTGGCTATTAATCTCAAAGGTAAAGAAGCTCTAGCTATCAATGTAAGTCAGCCAACATCTACCCCAACAACACCACCACCACAAAGAGCACCACGTCCAAAAGAAGAATACTCTTTTGATGAAGATGATATCATGAGTATCTTTGATTGTCTGATCAAAAGTAATAAACTTCAACTGCTAGAAGCCAAACGGCCAGAAGCAGTTGGTAAGACTGACCATCCTAAATAGTGTTTATCACAGATTTATTGGACATCCTGTGGCATCTGCCACCCCGATTATAATTTAGTAATATTTTTTTCATTTTATTTGAATAGTTTATATTTAATTTTCTATAATCATAGTAGTTGTGACTAAGCCCACAGGTGAGTTATGACCATCTTGTGGTCACCTGACCTCTAGATAGCCTATATATGTATTATTTAGCTATTTTATATTTTTCTACAATTTTTGAATATTTTTAGGTATTTAATATTTAATATTTAATTATTTTTAAGGACTTTCAGGATTTACTGTAAGGTCATACGGGGGTATTTCTGGACCAAATATTTTTATTTGGGCTCTAAATGACTAAAAATATTTTCTAGAATATTTTAGAATTTTTCTGGATTTTTTAAAATTTTTGGGAATTTTTAGATAATTAAAACCTATAGAAATTATATTTTATAGGCTTTAGGAATTTCCTGTGATATCACACGATGATATTTTGTGTTAAAATATTTTATTTAGATTCTAGAAATTTAGAATATTTTCTAGAATTTTCTAGTATTTTTCTGGATTTTTCAGCAATTTATTTTGATTTATTTAGACTTTAAATAATTTTTAAATAATTTTCTGAATTAAATAAATAAATATCCAGAAATCCACCCAGGGGGGGCCCACCTGTCGCGCCCAGGCTGAACTGCCTCTCTTTCCTATATATATACTATTATATTCGAAATCCTAATTAAATTTCAGCCGCCTTTTTTAGAGAGAGTTCTAGTAGAGATCTCGAATTCCCGAAGCGATTCCCGCCAACTCCGACGTGCATTTCATGTGCCGTTTTTTTTGTTGGATTCATATCGAGGTAAGCTTTCTGAATATGTAATTTATTTTTGTAGATATTATACCTAAATTTCTGAAAAATTTGTAGAGTGTCGGTTGTCCGAAACTTGACATGTTTTGGTGTTTTCGAGATTCCGGGAGAACCAGAAATCGAAATCATGAACCGTTTGAAGTTTTGGAAAGCTAACACGGAGCTCTATGACATATAATATTTTTCAGAAATTATTTCATTCATCTACTAATTTAGTTATTCTGTTGAACTCAGAATTGATCGGTTGATTACCGTTTTGGTCACGATTAGCCATAACGGCGATATCTTTTGACCAAAGAGTGATTTTGCGACATGGTTGATTCCAGAGCACTTGTGGCGCTGAAATCTACCAAGGTGCACTTTCAAAATCTAGAGTTTACAGCGTTTGACTAAATAGTCAATGGTACGTCTCGATTTGCGTGCCATGGTTTCCAAAATTGGAAACATGACTTTTGATGGCCAAACTTGCATGATTAGATTATATTCAGATTATTGTTAGGATAAATTAGATTTTTAAGTAAATTATTCTAGAATTAATTATCATTAGATTAGTAATCCAACTAGCCACTATTCCATGAATTTATAACTAGAACATTAGAATTGATTTATAGTTTTCGTGCACGGTTCATGGTGCGATATGTGTTATAGGTTGACAGCTCCTAGATCGATATCCCCTTATCCTCGACTTATGACTACGGTTTGTGCAAGGACCACAGGAAAGTATACCTTGCCTCCCTCTACAGTTTTATTTACATGCATTTCATTTCAGTTTTCAGTCTTTGATTGTTTATGGACATGTGCTCTTCGTGTTATATTCTGTTGAGTTGTTTTTATTGCATATTGTTATGTTCATGTTTGGCCTTGTGGTTCACCTATGGAGTTTTTGACCAGTACCTTGCTTGAGTTGTGTCATAGAACGAGTACGTGTAGTGAACTGCTAAATCCTTGTTTTTTGTTTTACACAACCAGAGAGTCCACACTCGGGACAAGGATTGATCAGTGCACCAGAGAGTCCACACTCGGGACGAGGGTATTTGTTGTATTCATTGGCACCATAGAGTCCACACTTGAAACGAGGGTTGACCATTTGCACCAGAGACTCCACACACGGGACGAGGGTATTTTGTCGTGAGCTAACCAGAGAGTCCACACTCGGGACGAGGGTTAGTGCTTAGTTCAAACCCGTGAGTCCACACTCGGGATGAGGGTTTGATTTTCCATTGATCTCGTGTTCATTGTTCATCCGGCAGTTCATTTATATGTAGTTATTCTAGTATTCGTGTTCATATTCGTAGTCATTTATCGTGTTCCTATTTTTCTTATTTATTTTCTTGCGCATGATACAACTGTTAGATAGACATGTATATTATGTATCTTGCTAGTCCTCTGAGGACCTGATGTTCTCTTAAGGTTAGCCGAGTTTGTGTCAGGAGCAGACGAGCAGGTTTGAGTCAGCATCAGACTACGGTGCCTTGCGGTTGAGGTTGTCTTGGTTAGCAGTTGTACTCAGTTAGTTATTTCATGTATTTCCCTATTTCCATCTATTGGTAGTGGATTTGTGTCCACCGAACGTGACTTTGATTCTTGGATATATTCAGTTTATATTCATTATTGCTTAGTTTCGTGGATATTCATTGATCTTGGTTGTGTCTTGATTTTTCTGTGGATGAGATATAGATTACCATGTGATACTAGATTCAGTGACTTGTGAGTTATAGACAGCATTCTACCGCCGATACTACGACGTAGGCTGGGCTTAGACACGCTTCGTATCCGGAAAGCGGGTGTGGGTCGTGACAAGTTTTTTTGGTGGCCCATGCAGGTCAACGTTAATCACTTCGGTTACGTCACTGTACCGACGTGAGCCTGCAAATAGGATTAGACACTTAGGATCTCATCCATATGTTTTGACTCACTATTGGCCTCTAATCCTTGATTTTATTGAATCCTTGACTTGCATCATGCTTGAAATTCTTCAACGACTAAAGTGTTTGCTCTTGTTACAGTTAAGATAAACTCTCAAGACAGAAACAATGCTGCACTGAACACTCTACCGACTACAGGAGGCTTTTTCACGTACATGACCCCGCCAACACAAGGAGGCCACCTCACTCATATGGGCAATCAGCCACACCTCTCGAGATTCCGTAGAGACGACCTTCCACCACCTCTGCAGTTTCCTCCGCGGACTCCACCACTAGCACCCATTTTTCTACCAGCATCGGTCCCACCACCAGGGGTTCTATGTCTAGTACCAACCATACACCCAGCACCAGTAATGTATCCAACATTTGCCATGCACCCACCACCGGCGATGTATCCAGTCCCGACGATGTATCCAGTACCTGTTCTGCCTCCGCCACCAGCACTGGACAATGTCACACTCCTCGGGATCTTCCAACAGCAAGCCAACATTTTCTATGACACTTTGAGAGAGGCTCTTCAGATTAGAGATGCTCCGCGACAGCGCCCTGGAACTTCCAAGAACTTCATGGACCTCCGGTCCAGGGAATTCCATAGGACAGAGGGGATTCTCTACGCTAACGAGTGGTTAGAGAACGTTGAACAATATCTAAAGATGGCCCGAGTCCCAAAAGATTTAAATATCGAGTCAGCTAGTGGACAGCTTTTCGATATCGCACGGACGTGGTACCAAGGCGAGCCCCGATTTTTTGCTCCAGACGTGACTTGGAAGGAATTCAAGCGACTGTTCAAGAAGAAATTCTATCCATACGTAGCACGAAAGGCATTGATGAGACAGTTCGAGCACCTAGAGCAGGGCAACCACACCGTCGACGAGTACACATCCGAGTTTTCTCGTCTCAGCCGCTTTGCGGAGAACTTGGTCTCAGCATCCCTGAAGACAAGACGCGACGATTCAGGAAGGGACTATCGTACGAGATTTGTCTAGCCATCGCCACCAGTCGAGCCGCTACTTATGAGGAGATTCTAGAAGTCGTCCAAGCTGTAGAAGAAGAGCTAAGTCACAAACCGAAAAGGAATCGAGACGCATTCGGAGGAGGCAGCGACCAATCAACACCAGCAAAATGCCCTAATATTCCGGAGAAGCCCTCAGCACATGTAACGCCCGTAGTTTGTATTACGTATTTTGGTACACGTATACATATTTTGACTCGTATTGCATGTCTCATTGTATGGTTTATTTTAGCATTTTATTGCTTGGTTCGGCTTGGTTCGATTTTTCTTGCATGTGAACCAACCCTACCTACCACCCACTCTCTTCCCTTATAAACCCAACCTAACTTTTCTCTCTCCTCCACTTTCCCATTTATTTTTTTCCTTCTCCATTAACCTTCTCCACCTACCCAGAGAGAGAGAGAGAGCTTAGG
Organism: Iris pallida; assembly: GCA_029216955.1. Taxonomy (NCBI): domain Eukaryota; kingdom Viridiplantae; phylum Streptophyta; class Magnoliopsida; order Asparagales; family Iridaceae; genus Iris; species Iris pallida. The sequence goes on along the minus strand of JANAVB010015400.1, from coordinate 66,788 downwards.
CAAGTGCATCTTGCTTCATGGAGGAACTCAAATTTTGTTGTTCTATTTTCTTCCTCACGAGATTCTAAGACACTTTAGTACTTAGCATTTTTAATTTCCATGGTTCATTTCGTGTAGATCTAAGCTTGTTGTATTTTCGGATTTCTTGGATTTTGATCTATTAAACCTTATTATTTTCAAGTTTTGATGGTTCCATGTTATAGAGAATTTCATTCCACCCCATTTTTACCTATGGAAGTTCGGATTCTGACCTTAGATGAAGATTTTTGGAGCTTGGGAGCAATGGCTTCCATGTTATTCTTTCCGAAAAAGTGGAGAAGAAGAACAGTGCTTAGCCGCATGGCCTTTTCATACGGCAAGTCCCCTTCTTGGCCGCATGGCCTTAGCAGTATGGCTTTGCCGCATGGCCTTTGTCGTATGGCCTTTGCCGTATGGCTTTGCCGCATGACTCCAGTTGACTTGAGCCGCATGAACCCGATTCCCGAGCCGCATGAGCCTCGGCCGCATAAGCCTGCTGTCCTTAAACCGTATGCATCCTTTTCCTCCAGCCGCATGAGCCTGTCCCCTTCTTGCAGCATGGCTTCTTCTAGCCGAGCCGTATGGCTTTACTCGACTTAGCCGCATGGCTATCTCTAAGTATTGCCGCATGAGCCTGTCACTCTTAGCCGTATGCGCCCTTTTTCCCCTGCCGTATGAGCCCTAACCCCTGGCCCCTTTCATGCGCCCTTCCTCCCCCCCCAACCGCATGAGCCTGCTCACCCTTCCAAGCCGCATGAGCCCGTCCCGCTTAGCCGTATGGCTCTTTCCATAGCCGCGCACTCATTTTATCATGCTGAGTTGTTAAAGTTATGCTTCTGTCTCAGGACCCTCTGTGTAACTTGGGGTCCCTTGATTGAATGCTTGTACCATGTAAATTCGGCACACGTGCCATGAACACGATAGTGACCCGTAGTGGTGCACTCTTGACAAGTTATATGACATGATAGTGGCCCGTCGTGGCACACTCTTGATAAGTAAACCTGACATGATATACCTCGATATGCTGTTGCGACGGCTAGCTTGACATGACAAGAATGAATGGCCTGGACACCGTGGATGATTTTGTTTGTGCAAATGAACCAGTATTGTCTTGTATCATGTCTTGGACAGGGACCCCTGAGTACCACGGTCAGGGGTACCTTTTGAAATTAACTAAGGCTAATAACTAGAATAATCCAGTAGTCATAAAGAGATTTCCCAGCTACAGGCAATCCTGTTATTTGGGCGCGTAAGTGGACTTGTAGCCTGCCGACGAGTAGGGCACATTTCCAGCATACTGTCATGTGTTGCACCCTTCATGAATGGATATTCGACCTGGATAACCTGGATGGTCTGCAGGGCCTGTGGCTGTTGGAACATCTCATTGCATCTTGCTAGTAACTAGGCATGTGATAACCCTAGTTAGTTAAAGTATCAAGTCGTACTTATTGCTTGGCCGTGAAGTATTGGATGGAGTTTAATCAGTCTTGTCTTGTCCTAACCCTGTATGATATTGTTACATGACCTGATTGCTGGCGTTTACCTTATCGATAAATGGTAGAAAACTAAGTTCCGTTCAGATGAAGGGGTAAAACCCCGGTCCTTATTTGGTTTACGGGTTGTAACTTGGTTATCTGAGTAGTCCCATGGTTATCTCATCGTATATCATTATGATTTTTCTAGTCTTTTATTTTATAATTATATTCTTGTGCTAATTGTTTGTTTTAGTTCTTAAGTGAAGCCTTCTTTGTGGCACTTGCTCTTTCTGGGATCTGACACAGCTGGTTTTGTATGGCCAGATACCGGAGCAGCTCCAGAGGATCTACCTCCCTTCCAGCCAGATGGTGACCACCAGGCGTAACCCTGGCAACGAGTGGGTTTTATCTTTGGCTCTCCCACTCCATTGTAAAATTATTCTTTTGAGGCGTTTAGTCGACGAGCACATGTTAGCTCGATTGCACCTTACTTATTGTCTGCCTACGGGCTGTAACATGATTGGCAAATCCTAGAGTTGATCATGTATGACTGAAACACTTGTTAGTCTTCATATTTTGTAACGACTAGCTTCATGATCATCCAAATTTATAATGTATGGGATGCCTTACTATTGTCTATTTAATGCTCTGACATCTTGTAACTGTTATTACTTGCTTGAGATTGAGACAATAGGCTTGTTCATGACCATAAGAGACTAATGGCTTGTAGTTAAACCCTCATGTATCTAGACAGCCGTGACCGTATAGCAAGGTGGGTTGTACTTCAATATACGTAGCTGGCTATCTTCGCCCCCGCTCTTCAGTATTCTGGTTCTCGGGCGTTACATGGTTTAAGTGGTGGCCTATGCAGGTCTTGTAAATCAAGATATGTAAGGGTTTACTGAATAGATGTCTCAATCAGCACTCGCCCTTAATCTCTGCTTCTATCCTCTAAATTCCTGAATTCTTGACCTAATCACATTCTTATATCTTTGATCTGTCCTGATCCTTCCTTATTGTTTCCTATGTCATCTTCTTTAGCGACATTATCCCTGCTCCTACTGATCGACAAGGCAAAGCACCTCCCGTGGACCCGCAGCAACCTGGAGATCAAGCCCAACATTTAGGAGTAGCCTCCAGAGTTATGCCTACTGGGGGTCAAGAGCCACCAGTCCAGCCTGTTGAGCCTGATGATGGCACCTTGGTGGGTCTCATCAGGATATTGTTAGCTTCTCAAGATCATCGGGGTGCCGCCCTGCACCAGGCTGTATAAGATGCTCTGAACAGAGGTGGTCATCAAGGTAACAGTGCAGCCAACAGCTTCAAGCGCTTGAACCCTCCCTTCTTCGATAGCAGTGAGGATGCTATTGCCGCAGATGCTTGGCTACAGGATACAGAAGTGATTCTAGAAGCGACGAAGACGCCCGGGAATGAAAAGGTGGCGGTAGTACGCCTACAGTTATTGGATCTTGTCCGCAACTAGTGGGCGGCTCAGGCCGTTGGATTAGTGGCACCTGTTGCGTGGGCAGTATCCTGTGAGAGATTCCAGACCAAGTACTTTGATGCTGTACCTCGGTACGATCTACAGACGAGGTTCACCAATCTAAAGCAGATGGGCAGGACGGTCGACAGATATGCAGCCAAGTTTTTAAGACTTAGTCGGTTTGCTCCCTCCTTGGTAGCGATCGAGTTCGACAGAGCCCAGCGGTTCCAGCAGGGGCTCCATCTAGAGATTTTATTGGCAGTGGAGCAGTTTGAGCATCAGACTTTTGATACGGTATTGAGAGCAGCCAAGAGGCACGGGTATACCTCCTAGAGGATCGTGGACAGGACCGGAGGTCGGAAGCGATCTCATGGCCACATGAATCATTCTTCAGCACCAGCCCCGGCAGCTAGGGCTTTGACCATTGGAGCTCCGAGAAGGACAGCTTCAGTTATGTCGATCCACCATTCGACCCCGACGTATCCTCAACAGCAGAAGCAGAAGCACTCTTCCGCAGTGGGATGTTCGTATTACGGGAAGCCAGGACATGTAGTGGCAGAATGTCACAGGGTGCAGGGATTGTGCCTGGCTTGTGGGGCAGCGGATCACAAGATAGGATCCTGCCCGAATAGGGGTAGTTCATCATCATCCAACCTTACTAGTCCTTCGGTGAAAGGACCAGCACCAGTCCAGCAACAACAATAGTATCATCCTCAGAGGCCATTGCCACCACAGGTCCAAGCCTTCCAGCAGCAATACCCCCAGCAGTATGCACAAGCCCAAGCCCGGATTCAGAGCAGACAGAGAGGTTTTCAGCAGAGGGGACCCACACCCAGAGGACATGGTCAGGCGATGGCGTTGACCGTAGATGAAGGATTGGTACCAGGTGAGGTAGTGGCAGGTACTATTCTCGTCAACTCCTTTCCAGCATCAACGTTATTTGATTCTGGTGTATCGTATTCATTTATGTCTGTACAATTCGTGACACGGATAGGACTAGAGCTCGAGTCATTATCAGTAAGGCTCAATATACTTATTGGTAACGGACTTATGGAAATAGATAAAGTATTTTTCTCGCGTCGGATCGTAGTTAGCGGTAGAGAGTTTCCCACTAGATTGATAGAGTTCCCAATGGCCGATTATGATGTGGTCTTAGGGATGGATTGGTTAAGGAACCAATATGCTAGGATAGACTGCCATGTTGGCAGGGTTATTTTTAGCATTCCAGGCGAGCCAGAGTTTTCCTTTTCTCGAGGCGAAGTTGAACCTTCTTCTCCAGTATTGCGGATGGCAGTAGCAGCAGTGCAGTTATCCCAGATAGTCGAAGTGTTTTCAGATATTTTCCCAGAAGAGCTTCCAAGAATGCCGTAAGAGCGAGAGATCGAGTTTACTATCGACTTGATCCCAGGGACAGCCCCAGTATCAAAGAGAGTCTACAGGATGGCACCGTCATGGTTAGAGATATTGTACAAGATGATTGAAGAACTCGGGACCAAGGGATTCATTCGTGCAAGTGGATCGCCTTAGGGAGCCCCGATGCTTCTTATGAAAAAGAAGGATGGTATGTCCAGATTATGTGTAGATTATCATACCTTGAATTCAGTGACAATCAAGAACAGATACCCACTCCCGAGGATAGATAATTTGTTTGATCAACTCAATGGGGCAGCAGTATTCTCGAAGATTGGCTTACGGTCAGGATACCATCAGATCAGAATCAGAGAGCAGGACATCCCAAAGACAGCTTTCAGATCTAGATATGGGCATTGTGAGTTCCTTGTTATGCCCTTTGGAGCAACCAATGCACCGGCTATATTCATGGACTTCATGAATCATATCTTCAGGCCTTATTTGGATTAGTTCATGATTGTGTTCATAGATGACATCCTGGTCTACAGCAAGAGTGAAGCGGAGCATGAGCAGCATCTCAGAGTTGTCCTCCAGATTCTCAAAGAGCACCAGTTGTACACGAAGTTCAGTAAATACGAATTTTGGCTCGATCGTATATCATACTTGGGTCATATCATCACGAGAAGAAGAGTAGAAGTGGATCCCCAGAAGATCGTGGATATCGAGACATGGCCAGTACCCAGCACAATCGCAGAAGTTTGCAGTTTTCTTGGCTTGGCCGGCTATTACCGGCGATTTGTTTCCGACTTTGCTCAGATTTCAGCGTCATTGACCCAGTTGACCCGCAAGGATGTACAATTTGCTTGGACAGCAGAATGACAGGATTCTTTTGAGAAGTTAAAGCAAGGTTTGATGATGGCACCCATTCTCACGCTTCCAGATAGGACCGAGGGATTCTCAGTGTATTGTGATGCTTCAGGCAGAGGTTTGGGATGTGTTTTGATGCAACATAGGAATGTAATAGCTTATGCGTCATGTCAACTTTGTGATCATGAGAGGAATTACCCAACCCATGACTTGGAGCTGGCAGCAGTAGTGTTTGAACTTAAGCTTTGGAGACACTACTTATATAGAGATAGGGTAGAGATTTTCACCGACCACAAGAGCCTGAAGTATGTGTTTACTCAGAAGGATCTTAACATGTATCAGAGGAGATGGCTAGAGCTACTTGTAGATTATGACATCAACCTACAGTATCACCCTGGGAAGGCCAATAACGTTGCAGATGTATTGAGCAGAAGAGCTGGAGTTTATTTTCTAACAGCACAACCAGAGTTATTAGTAGATCTTCAGAAGATGGGTATAAAAGTTGTCCTTTCTACCAATGTGGTATTGATGGCCAGCATGCAAGTTCAGTCCACTATAGTCGAGAGGATCCGGATGGCATAATCGGCAGATTCCAAGCTTCAGCGACTCAGAGCAGAGTGTGAAGCAGGACGACGGCCAAAGTTATGTATCCATGAGGATGGTACACTTCGACATAGGAAGCATCTTTGTGTACCCAGTAGAGATATCGGACAGGAGATCATGGCAGAAGCTCACAGTTTGCAGTATTCTATTTATTCCGATGGTACGAAGATGTACCGTAATATCCGTCAGCACTTTTGGTGGAATGGCATGAAGAGGGAGATAGCCCGATTTGTCTCTCGGTATTTAGTTTGCCAACAAGTTAAAGCTGAGCATCAGAGATCGGCTGGACTTCTTCAGCCCTTGTCGATTCCAGAATGGAAATAGGAGCACATTACCATAGATTTTGTGACTGGATTACCTAGATCCCCGGCCGGTAGAGATGCTATTTGGGTTATTATAGACAGGCTCACGAAAGTGGCTCACTTTCTTCCATTTAGAGTTGGTCAGTCGACGGCTCAGCTAGCGGAGGTGTACCTTAGGCATATCATCAGATTTTATGGTGTACCAGTCAGTATCACCTCGGACAGAGATTTAAGATTTATATCACACTTTTGGCACAGTCTGCAGGAGAGTTTGGGAACTCACCTCCAGTTTAGCTCAGCTTATCATCCGCAGACAGATGGTCAGTCAGAGCGTAGCATACAAACCTTGGAAGATATGTTGAGATCTTGTACACTCGACTTTGTTGGTTGTTGGGAAGATCACCTACACCTGGTAGAGTTCTCGTACAATAACAGTTTCCAAGCCAGTATCCGGATGGCACCGTTCGAGGTACTGTATAGTAGGAAGTGCAGATCCCCGCTAACATGGGACGATGTTGGAGAGAGGCAGATGCTCGGTCCGAAAATAATTTCTCAGACAGTTGAGGTGGTCAGAAAAGTCAGAGATCATCTTCATGTCGCACAAGATCGCCAGCGCCACTGGGCCGATTCTCATCGGTGCCCCCTTGAATTTTCTGTCGGCGACCATGTATTCCTTAGGATCTCGCCCAACCATGGCGTCATTCGTTTTGGCATACGGGGAAAGCTTAGTCCTATGTATATTGGATCGTTCGACATTCTGGAGCGAGTAGGGGATGTGTCATATCGTCTCGCTCTTCCATCGTCGTTACGTGAGGTGCATAATGTCTTTCATGTATCCCAATTGTGACGGTATATCCCGGATCCGAGTTATGTCCTTGATCATTCGAAATTGGTTGTTGGTACCAACCTTCCGTATAAGGAGAGGCCCGTATCCAAATTGGACCGAAGAGAGAAGATACTCAAGAACAAGACTATTAAGTTAGTCTGTGTTGCTTGGGGTCATCACTCTTTGGGTGAGTCAACGTGGGAGCGTGAGGATGATATCCGATCGCGATATCCCGACCTGTTTGACTCGTAAGGTATAATGTCCTCCTTATGCTTTATGCTCTCAATTTCTTGCTTGAATGAATGATTGCATGGTGAACTGCTTGGTATAGCTTGTCTGTGATTAGTATGGCTTGTTCTTGCCCCTCTAGCCTCTTAATTAAATTTCGAGGACGGAATTCTTTTAAGGTAGGTAGGGTTTTAACGTCCGTAGTTCGTATTACGTATTTTGGTATACGTATACGTATTTTGACTCATATTGCATGTCTCATTGCATGGTTTATTTTAGCATTTCATTGCTTGGTTCGGCTTGGTTCGATTTTTCTAGCATGTGAACCAACCCCACCTACCACCCACTCTCTTCCCTTATAAACCCAACCTAACTTTTCTCTCTCCTCCACTTTATCATTTACTTTCTTCCTTCTCCATTAACCCTTTTCACCTACCCAGAGAGAGAGAGAGAGCTTAGGCAAGTGCATCTTGCTTTATAGAGGAACTCAAATTTTGTTGTTCCATTTTCTTCCTCACGAGATTCTAAGACACTTTAGTACTTAGCATTTTTAATTTCCATGGTTCATTTCGTGTAGATCTAAGCTTGTTGTATTTTTGGATTTCTTGGGTTTTGATCTATTAAACCTTGTTATTTTCAAGTTTTGATGGTTCCATGTTATAGAGAATTTCATTCCATCCCATTTTTACCAATGGAAGTTCGGATTCTGACCTTAGATGAAGATTTTTGGAGCTTGGGAGCAATGGCTTCAATGGTTATTCTTCCCGAAAAAGTGAGGAAGACGAACAGTACTTAGCCGTACGGCCCTTTCATGCGACAAGTTCCCTTCTTGGCCGTATGGCCTTAGCCGCATGGCTTTACCGCATGGCCTTAGCCGCATGGCTTTGTCGCATGGCCTTAGCCGCATGGCTTTGCCGCATGGCCTTTGCCGCATGGCCTTTGCCGCATGGCTTTGCCGTATGACCCTCACCCGCATGACTCCAGTTGACCCGAGCCGCATGAACCTAATTCCCGAGCCGTATGAGCCCCGACCGCATAAGCCTGCTATCCTTAAACCGTATGTGCCCTTTTCCTCCAGCCGCATGAGCCTGTCCCCTTCTTGTCGCATAGCTTCTTCTAGTCGATCCGTATGGCTTTACTCGACTTAGCCCCATGGCTATCTCCAACTATTGTCGTATGAGCCCCTGCAGCATGAGCCCGTCACCCTTAGCCGCATGCGCCCTTTTTTTCCTGTCGCATGAGCCCTAACCCCTGGCCCCTTTTATGCGCCCTCCCCTCCCGGCCGCATGAGCCTGCTCTCCCTCTCGAGCCGCATGAGCCCGTCCCGTTTATCCGCATGGCTCTTTCCATAGCCGCGCACTCCTTTTATCATTCTGAGTTGTTACAGTTATGATTTGTCTCAAGACCCTCTGTGTAACTTGGAGTCCCTTGATTGAATGCTTGTACCATATAAATTCTGCATACGTGCCATGAACACGATAGTGACCTGTAGTGTTGCACTCTTGACAAGTAACACGACATGATAGTGGCCCGTCGTGGTGCACTCTTGATAAGTAAACCTGATATGATATACCTTGATATGCTGTTGTGACGGCTAGCTTGACATGACAAGAATGAATGGCCTGGACACCGTGGGCAATTTTGTTTGTACAAATGAACCAGTATTGTCTTGCATCATGTCTAGGACGGGGACCCCTGAGTACCACGGTCAGGGGTACCTTTTGAAATTGACTAAGGCTAATAACTAGAATAATCCAGTAGTCATGAAGAGATTTTCCAGCTACAGGCATTCCCGTTATCTGGGCGCGCAAGTGGACTTGTAACCTGCCGACGAGTAGGGCACATTTCCAGCACACTGTCATGTGTTGCACCCTTCATGAATGGATATTTGACCTAGATAACCTGGATGGTCTACAGGGCTTGTGGCTGTTGGAACATCTCAATGCATCTTGCTAGTAACTAGGCATGTGATAACCCTAGTTAGTTAAAGTATCAAGCCTTACTTATTGCTTGGCCATGAAGTATTGGATGGAGTCTAATCAGTCTAGTCTTGTCCTATTCCTATACGAGATTGTTACATGACCTGATTGCTGGCGTTTACCTTATCGATAAATGGTGGAAAACCAAGTTTCGTTCAGATAAAGGGGTACAACCCCAGTCCTCGTTTGGTTTACGGGTTATAACTTGGTTATCTGAATAGTCCCATGGTTATCTCATCGTATATCATTATAATTTTTCCAGTCTTTTATTTTATAATTATATTCTTGTGTTAATTGTTGGTTTTAGTTCTTAAGTGAAGCCTCATTTGTGGCACTTGCTCTTTCTGGGATCTGATCCAGCTGGTTTTGTATGGCCAGATGCTGGAGCAGCTCCAGAGGATCTACCTCCCTTCCAGCCAGATGGTGACCACCAGGCGTAACCCTGGCAACGAGTGGGTTTTATCTTTGGCTCTCCCACTCTATTGTAAAAAAATTTTTGAGGCATTTAGCCGACGAGCACGTGTTAGCTCGATTGCACCTTACTTATTATCTGCCTACGGGCTGTAACATATTGGCAAATCCTAGGGTTGATCATGTATGACTGAAACTCTTGCTAGTCTTCATATTTTGTAACGACTAGCTTCATGATCATCCAAATTTGTAATGTATGGGACGCCTTACTATTGTATATTTGATGCTCTGACATCTTGTAACTGTTATTACTTGCTTGAGATTGAGACAATAGGCTTGTTCATGACCATAAGAGACTGATGGCTTGTAGTTAAATCCTCATGTATCTAGACAGCCGTGACCGTATAGCGAGGTGGGTTGCACTTCAATATACGTAGCTGGCTATGTTCGTCCCCGCTTTCCAGTATTCTGGTTCTGGGGTGTTACAGCACAGCAGCATCATCAGCAACCACTAGCAGCCCCACAACAAGTCCAAGATGTTCCCACCTGCCAGTATTGTAAGAAGAGAGGCCACGTCCAGGAAGACTGCCGAAGATGGTTAAGGTTGTGCTATACTTGTGGATCCAACCAGCATCTATCTCGAGATTACCCAAAGAAGAACGTGACTGCACCCCCACTATCAGCCGCACAGGGAGGACAAGCTCATGCCATGATCGCGGAGGATGTGACAACACCACAAGGAACAGCCGACGAAAATTTTCAGTAGAAATTTGCAGTAGTAATATAGATAGGCCATATTAGACTTGATTTATGAGCAATTAAATTTCTTTTATAGAAGTTTATTCAAGACTACTCATGCTAGTAGATCTTGGCTTTATATGAATTTCGAGGACAAAATTATTTTTAAGGGGAATAGTATGTGGCATCTGCCACCCCGATTATAATTTAGTGATTTTTTCATTTTATTTGAATAGTTTATATTTAATTTTCTTTGATCATAGTAGTTGTGACTAAGCCCACAGGTGAGTTATGACCATCTTGTGGTCACATGACCTCTAGATATCCTATATATGTATTATTAGCTATTTTATATTTTTCTACAATTTTTGGATATTTTTAGGTATTTAATATTTAATGTTTTATTATTTTTAAGGACTTTCAGGATTTACTGTAAGGTCATACGGGGGTATTTCTGGACCAAATATTTGTATTTGGGCACTAAATGACTAAAAATATTTTCTAGAATTTTTTAGAATTTTTTGGATTTTCTTAGAATTTTTGGGAATTTTTAGGTAATTAAAACCTATAGAAATTATATTTTATAGGCTTTGGAAATTTACTGTGAGATCACACGATGATATTTTGTTGTTAAAATATTTTATTTAGATTCTAGACATTTAGAAATATTTTCTAGAATTTTTTAGGATTTTTTTGGATTTTTCTGTAATTTATTTTGATTTATTTGGACTTAAAATGATTTTTAAATAATTTTTTGAATTAAATAAATAAATACCCAGAAATCCACCCGGGGGGGACCACCTGTTGGCGCCCAGGCTGAACCGCCTCTCTCTCTCCTATATATATACTATTATATTCGAAACCCTAATTAAATTTCAGCCGTCTTTTTGAGAGAGAGTTCTAGTAGAGATCTGACTTCCCGAAGCGATTCCCGCCAACTTCGATGTGCTTTTCGTGTGCCATTTTTTTTTTGTTGGATTCGTATCAAGGTAAGCTTTCTGAATATGTAATTTATTTTTGTAGATATTATACCAAAATTTCTGAAAAATTCGTAGAGTGTCGGTTGTTCGAAACTTGACATGTTTCGGTATTTTCGAGATTCCAGGAGAACCAGAAATCGAAATCAAGAACTGTTTGAAGTTTCAAAAAGCTGACACGGAGTTCTATGACTTATAATTTTTTCAGAAATTATTTTGTTCATCTAGTATTTTATTTATTCTGTTGAACTCAGAATTGATCGGTTGATCACCGTTTTGGTCACGATTAGCCATAACAGCGATATCTTTTGACCAAAGTGTGATTTTGTGGCACGGTTGATTCCAGAGTAGTCGTGCACTGAAATCTACCAAGGTGCACTTTCAAAATCTAGAGTTTATCGTGTTTGACTAAATAGTCAACGGCATACCTTGATTTGCGTGCCATGGTTTCCAAAATTAGAAACATGACTTTTGATGGCCAAACTTGCATGATTAGATTATATTCAAATTATTATTAGGTTAAATTAGGTTTTAGGTGAATTATTTCAGAATTAACTATTATTAGATTAGTAACCCAACTAGCCACTATTCGATAAATTTAGAACTAGAACATTAGAATTGATTTATAGTTTTCGTGCACGGTTCATGGTGCGATATGTGTTATAGGTTGACAGCTCCTAGATCGGCATCTCCTCATCCTCGACTTGTGACTACGGTTTGTGCAAGGACCACAGGCAAGTATACCTTGCCTCCCTCTACAGTTTTATTTACATGCATTTTATTTTAGTTTTCAGTCTTTGATTGTTTATGGACATATGCTCTTCGTGTTATATTCTGTTGAGTTGTTTTTATTGCATATTGCCGTGTTCATGTTTGGCCCTGTGGTTCACCTATGGAGTTTCTCACCAGTACCTTGCTTGAGTCGTTTTATAGAACGAGTACGTGTAGTGAACTGCTAAATCCTTGATTTTCGTTTTACACAACCAGAGAGTCCACACTCGGGACGAGGGTTGATCAGTGCACCAGAGAGTCCACACTCGGGACGAGGGTTGACCATTTGCACCAGAGAGTCCACACACGGGACAAGGGTGTTATGTCGTGAGCTAACCAGATAGTCCACACTCGGGACGAGGGTTAGTGCTTAGTTCAAACCCATGAGTCCACACTCGGGATGAGGGTTTGGTTTCCCATTGATCTCGTGTTCATTGTTCATCCGGCAGTTCATTTATACGTAGTTGTTCTAGTGTTCGTGTTCGTGTTCGTAGTCATTTATCGTGTTCCTATTTTTTTATTTATTTTCTTGTGCATGATAAAACTGTTAGATAGGCATGTATATTATGTATCTTGCTAGTCCTCTGAGGACCTGATGATCTCTTCAGGTTAGCCGAGTTTGAATCAGGAGCAGACGAGCAGGTTTGAGTCAGCATCAGACTACGGTGCCTTGCAGTTGAGGTTGTCTTGGTTAGCAGTTGTACTCAGTTAGTTATTTCATGTATTTCCCTATTTTCGTCTATTGGTTGTGGATTTGTGTCCACCGGACGTGACTTTGATTCTTGGATATATTCAGTTTATATTCATTATTGCTTAGTTTCGTGGATATTTATTGATCTTGGTTGTGTCTTGATTTTTCTGTGGATGAGATATAGATTACCATGTGATACTAGATTCAGTGACTTGTGAGTTATAGACAGCGTTCTACTGCCGACACTGTGGCGTAGGCTGGGCTTGGATATGCTTCGTATCCGGAAAGCGGGTGCGGGTCGTGACACATCCAACTTGAGCATGCTACGTGCTTAAGGGTAAATTTTAGGAGATGGTCGATTCCAGTACAATCACTCTCCAACAATACGAGAAAACCGTAACGGCTAACATCGTCTCTCTACAGTTTAGAGATTTTTCGGCTCAACTTGTGCAGGACGGCGTCATCCCCATCCCGAGAACTACTATGAAGATTGTTAATCTTCCACCTGCACGAACTGATGGTCTTGTTCCTCTGTCTACTAACAAAGGGGAAATTATGTGGATCCATCCAGATTTAGTGGCCGACTTCGAAACACCGTCTTCCTCCACCAAGTCTAAGAAGGCCACTAAACATAAATCATGTCATATGATTTTGTTGGGTGAATATTGTCTTCCACCTTTAACTGCTACATTCCTTGGCAGCAAATAATACTTCTTCTTTTTCCCATGCTGAGACAACATTATCGAAGTCAGAAGCCAAATATCAACCAGCTTTCCATCTATATAAGCCATAGTCTCTTGTACCTCGTTCTCTATGTCTTTCTCACAACCAATCTCGGGTTGGTTTGGGTTACTGGACAAACTCTTCATCTTGCCAGAAGAAACCATCCATAAATAAGATCCAGGCAAAGAGTTGCAATATGGTGTCCTTCGAACCTGTATCCGAAGAAGAAGCCTTAACTGGTACCAGGTCTGGGAAATCTTACCTAAGAGACTATTCAGAAGGTCAAGAAAAACCTGCTCCAGCTCTGGAGCCTCCTGAAGCATCATCTTCTCCTGCTGTCAATGTTCCATCAGCTTCATCACCTCTAGTAGAACCAACTCTTCCTAAACTGACGACAGCCGACAAAGGAAAACAGCCTGTCCGTTTTGATAAAGTATTGAAGACGACTCCAACTTTGGGACTTGAGAAGCCATATAAATTTGATATACTGGCTCAACTGGCTAATACCCCGGCAAGATTGTCAATTTTTGAGCTACTCCGTCTTTCGAAAGAAAATCGAGAGACATTGAGTGAAGCTTTGATGCAAGCTGATACTTGTCTAACATTCCTCAAGAAGCCAGAGGAAGAGCCTATAATATGCCTTCATTGTCATAGTGTGATGGAACAGATATCCAATATCACCTTCACACAAGATGATATGTTGTTGGAAGATAATCGTCATGACCGACCCCTCTACTTCACGGGATATATCGATACCATGAAGGTTGATCGCATTTTGATCGATCCTGGGTCTGCACTTAGCATCATGCCAAAGACTTTACTAGATGCCTTAAAGATTCCTGTACATAATCTTTCAACAACCATCACGACAATCCTGGGTTTCAATTCTGGAAGAAGCGAACCTCTGAGAAAGATTCGTCTGAAGGTTCAAATAGGCAATCTTCGTACAAAGGTTACTTTCTACATAATCGATAATCATGCCTCTTATAATGCTTTGCTGGGAAGACCCTTTCTGTATGAGCATAACATTGTACCATCCACTCTACATCAATGCTTCAAATATGTAGATGTCAATGGAGAGGTTCATAAGAAAGTAGCTGACCTAAATCCTTTTTGGGGCATTGAAACATATTGTACTAACTCTCGGATGTACAAGGAAGAGTTCATGAAGGTTGTATTGGCGATTGATAGTGAGGAAGATCAGAAAGAAAATTCAAAAGATGTTCTTGTAATCCCTATCAAAAGACGTACTACTCGTCTCTCTTCTTCTCAGGCATTGACTATCCATCTTTCCTCTCATAACAAACAGCCTGCTGCTGTAGAAAAGGAACAAAAGGAGGTCACCACTTTTGAGCCTCTTGTTATCGATATTCGTCGTAATAAACCTTCACCTTCTCCTTCTCCTTCTCCTCCTCTGGTTATCAACCTTACTAAGCCTTCTGTTAAGGCCAAGAATCCTCCTTCTCCTCCTCTGGTTATCAATCTTACTAAGTGTTTGCCATGAAATATAAAAGAGCAGAACAATTATCGGATGACTGGACTTTTACTTCACGTTACAAACGCGCTTGTACAAAGAAAGCCTAGGGACAAAAACCTAGGTACAGCAGTCTAAGTACAATTATTTATTTTAGATTCTGGGGGGTGACGATAGAGGCTCGGAAAAGCGACGGCAGCTCTGCCTTACTCTTTGGACGATCGGTATGCAGCCTTGGCTCAAGAAGATTGCTTGGCGTTTGAAGAAATGCTCTCTTTGCTCTCTCTCTTCTATTTCTCTCTAAGTATTCTGGTACTCTCTGATCTCGAAAAAGGGTCCTATTCATAAGGGAATGGCACCTTGCTATTTATAAGAAGGGAAATGCTATCATTAGGATTTACAATGATTGTCCCTTAAAGTGGCGGCGGCCTGTTGATTGATCAATCTGGGCCATTAATTTTGAGTGTAAAATTCATTCTCCTGCCACGTGTCCCAGATTATTGGGATTTGACCCAATCTTTGATTGCAGTAAATTTAGGAAATCGATTGGCTTTATGACACGTGTCCTGGGAGCCACTGAGGGATCTGAGCCGTATGAGGATTGGGCCGCATAAACCCGGCCACGTGTCAAGGCTGTTGGGGAGTGGCCCCCGAATCTTCGAATTACATGATAATCTGGACCGCATGGACGTAGGTGGCCGTATAACGGGTAACCCCTTCGTGAGCCGCATGGAGATAATCCTCGTGAGCCGCATGGGGGGAGCGTCTGCTTGAGCCGCATAGGGCTGTTTCGATCTGGGCCGCATAGGGCAACTTCGGCCTGAGCTGCATGGGGGGTCTCCGCTCGAGCCGCATATGACTGTCCACGTGCCTAGGCTGCATGGCATTTTCTGGATCTCGGGGGATTATGTCAGAGATCTCCTTCATTTCCCTAGGGGTCTGTCATTATGACAAAGTCATAATTACATCTTTGTGTCAGGGCTGTCGTCTTGCCAGAGCTCTCAGCCGTCGAGGCAATTAATGCAGTAGGGGAAGAGTTGTTTATATGCTATGTGGCACCTCTCTGAGCCGCATAGAGATCACAGAGCCGCATAGACACGTTGAACCGCATGGGTCCTCTGAGCCGCATGGGCTTTCTGAGCCGCATGGGGTTTCCTGACCGCATGGCTCTTTCTTTATTATTTTTCATGCTTCTACAAGACCCCCTTCAAAGTTTTCAATTTGCAAAATTGAAATACTTTGAATAAGAAGCATGGTCATGTGTAGGCCCTTTCTAGCCGCATATGAGGTCCTAACCGCATAGATGTCTTGGCCGTATGGAAGTTTCAGCCGCGTGGATGGCCGAGCCGCATAGCTCCTTGCCACGTGTGCGTGTCTTTAATTGCCTCAAATTTTCTTTAGCGTCGTCTTTAGGGGGAATCCCAAGGGTTGGTTCATTAAATCTCGGGATTTTATGCCCTGGGTAAATCTCCTTTATGGGAGAGGGGCAAAATCCGAGGAGTAGATTTTGTCTTTATACGAGGCGGTTTATTACTCCACGTGTCTTCCCCCTCACGTCCTCCTATAAATAAGAGGAGTTTGAGAGAGAGAGGACTTCTTTACTTCCTCTTTTACTTTGAATCTTTCCCTATCCAGCTTTTCATCTTCTTCTTGATTGATAATGGCTCCCAAGAAGACCGTTGCAGCGAAGAAGGCAGCATCTTCGTCGACCGCGATGGCAAAGGGCAAGACTGCTTCTACTTCGACTGTGGCCGCTCCTCCACCGATTGTCGTCCCCGTGGCTCATCCTGACGTTCATCCTCCCATTGCTGGTAAGGATATTGCACGGGTTAAAGAACCCTAACTGCTATGGCTACGTCGCATGCTTTATGTACGAGCCTTTGTGAGTCGCATGTTTGGCCTATGGTCGAGCTGTGAGCCGCATAAGAATAACTGCTGTGACCGTATACGCGCTTTGCCAACGCAGCCGTATGAGCTATGCTGAGCCGCACAAATTTTGTCCGGCACGCGGTCAGTACGAATTTTGTCCGAACCCTAAGGGCCTTATGAGAGCACTGCCGCATAAATTTTTACTGAATAGGGCCGCATAAGTGTTCCTCTGAGATTAAGCCGCATATAGCTTCATTGGAGCCGCATGCGGCTCTGTTAAGTTGGAGCCGCATAAGCTTGATAATACCTTATCAGTTCTTTTGTCCATCTTTTTTAATTTATCTCTTTCTGTCTTCTTCTCAGTAAATCTGCCAGTTAATGCCACTGGGGAACCTTTGGTGGGTCGTGCCCAATCTGCTCTGGGCTATAGGTACGACCACATAGTTAGACGTGTGGCAGACCAATTTCCTAGTAACGAGCCTTCGGCGAGATTGAAGGCCATCAAGAACCAGCCTTTCTATTTTCTCAATGCTATGATGACCTCGGGGAAATTCGAAGGAGAGTACCTGAAGCCTGCGTTCTTCTTTGGAGACGCCTTGACTGTGAAGAACAGTCAAGTTCTAGAGGTGTCAGAGAACTGGAGTTTTGTTTCTAACGGGATGGCGATCCGCAACCCCCAAATAGAGCGTCACTTTCCATTATCTTGGTTCAATATGCTCCCATTAGACCGAAAGATGGAAGAATCTTTAACTCCTACCCGGAGTGGGATGTTCGTGGGAGACATCCATTATAACAACAGCCTGAAATTGGTGTGTGCGGGCAAGGTGCATACCAGCTGTTATGTAATGGGGTTGGCTTCGGGTACGTTCTTGAATGTACCGGGTCCCAATTTCATATTTTCTACAGTCGACACTTTTATGAACCAGCTTGCTCGGAAGGGCTCTTATCCCATTGGTCGGTTGATGCTCCCCAGCTGGATACATTCGATTCCCTCGTGGACCAATCTGTCTGCGTGGATTTTACAAAAGTATGAGGCCTTTCTGCGTGAGATTGGTCTTTACCATGCTATTCGGGGCACCAGCCATGGCTTGCCCATAAACAAAAGATTATTTATATCTCTGCTGGAGATGTATAACCGCCGGACGGGGACCTTCTATACACCCGTGGGGGAGATGGGACTTGCGCTCCACGAAATACACGCGGTCTCCAAGCTTCCTTGGGGGACGAAGCTTTTGAGACGTATACTCCTACGAACGAGGAGTTTGAAGATTTGGAAAGACAGTACCCAGGCTTCGTGGCTCTTTACCAAGAGATATTGTGCCACTATAGCACATGTCATCAGATAGCCAAAAAGAAAAGCAATTCGGAAGGGCATACTCCCCATACCAAGGACTGGGTGCGCTATCTCTTCCCGACAGATGCCTCCGGTCAAATTACTTCCCGACGTCCTCGGTCCCTAGAGATGGTCAAAACCTTAGTGTCGTCAGCTAAGAGGACGACCTCCACTAGTGATACGTTCGGGAGCAGGACCGACTCTTTTAGCTATTTTTATCAAGATACTCAAGAATTATCGGAGAAGGCGCTCCTGGCGGGATTCTTAATGATATGGCTGCAAAACTGTGTAGTCTCGGGCGGAGCAGGTTCCATCAAGAGGATCAGTCATAATTTTATTCTTCCAGCTGTGAAGCTAGTTTTGCGGGTCCGGCTAGCTCTCCTCCCGGCCATGGTGTGCAGCATACACCGCGGCCTTCGTACTTTCACATCTAAGGTTATTGCTTGCGATATGACGAAAGATTTTGAACGGACCGAGCTGCCTTACCATTATTTGATGGGGTGGCTGTTGATGCATTATCCATCTTTGATGAGACCGGGCTCTGAAGACGGCATAACCGATGATGACGCTTTTATCTTCCGCAATCGTAATGAGTCTTGGGAGTTTGAGACCATACATGCTTGCCGGATGGCACTGGCGAGGGCAGACATGTACAACATCTTCGCATCTGTCCCTCATTTTACTGATGAGGAAGTAGCGACTGTCCATCTTGACGGTATTGGCCCCCCTCAACTTCTGGACGGCCAGATGCTTCTGCGGCTGGAAAATATCCGCCCTGCTCATCTGGTGTATCGCAACCATAACACTGTCTTTCTGGAACCCTATCTGTCTAGCAGGTTCACCCGGAAATTTGGGTATCAGCTTTTTCTAGACAGCCCTAGCTCTTGTTTGGGCTTTGAAGGTAGCCTTCTAGACGGCATCCGGGCCTGGCTTTACTATGACACATTCCATACCCGAGCCGTTTTCTCAGTTCCCGCTATTAAGGCGTCAGTAGATATCTTGTATATGGCGGCTTTGTACCACGTCATGGCGAACAAGCCCCCTGTCGGTTTTAACCCATATACCAATTTCATTGTTGGTACCAGCCTGGATGAGGGTTCCCAGGGGGCCAAGACAAGGAAGAGGAAGAACAGAGTCGAGGTGTCGGACTCGGACTCTGATGCTGCGGATGACGAAGACGACGAGCCTGACAGAGATGACCTTTCCCTTCCGGCGGCAGATGTAGGGACGGATCAGCCACTTGTTTTGCCAGATGAGATAATGGTTGATCAGTCATCTGTTGCACCCGGTCTTGCACGAAAGCGTAGCAGACGACTTTCTCCTGTCACTGGCATTCCTCGCTCTCGGAAACTGGCTGCAACCTGACACCGCGGGCTAACTATAACAAAAAGAGGCGAAGAAATTGACGTCGTCTCAGAGGTAAATGAGTTACTACCGGTCCTTCCTTTCTTTTAGCTTTGACTTTAATCACCTTCCTTCCCTCTTGTAGGTGTCAGAAGAAGAGGACTCTCGAGTGGTCGAGATCGTGACTTGTGATGACGGGGTCTCCGGTGAGCCTGTCCCTGAAATTACTGAATTTTGTCCAGATGATGCTGATCAGGTTGCCTCTCTCTCTGAGGTGGCCGGGTCAGGGGAGCTGGCCAGATTTAATTTGGAGATCGCGGGTGAGGGGACCCTGCCAGCTACGAATGAGCTGCAGCCTCAATGCTCCTCACTTGGTAAGATAAGCCGAATCTTAACTTACGAGGAGGCCTATCTGCTCTATGATCACATCCTTCGGGTCACATCGATTGATCATTGTCGTGGACATACAGGCCCTGCCCCTCCCGTGCTGAGGACGGACTTTGTCGAGACAAGCTCTGTCGAAGGGGTACCGGCGGAGAGGGGCGTACCTCCTCCCCCTCCGGCTTGTCTTGATGATTCTCTTGCGGGCTCGAGTTCGGCAAGTCCGGTAACGGGACAATCGGGGCAGGGGACAATGGTCCTCGTATCTTACTCTGCTCGGGCGGCCCGGGGAGTTGACCTTTTCGCCCAGCCAAGCGTCCAGGCTCTTCGGGTGGCAGAGGAAGAGTTGGCCGCTATCCGTGCATCGTTCTATTCGGAGATCGTCCTCCTGGTGGCCAGTTCTAGCACCGCTCCTTCGATGCTGTCGACCACGCTCCCTCTGACGCCGTCCTCGACAGAGGTTCTGGACGAATCTTTACAGGACGTGGTCGGTAGCTTTTATCGTCACCTGAAAAGGGGGATAGAAGCTGCCGTGGACAGAGGGACCTCTTTTATCTTGGCCCGGCAATGCGCCCAGGGTCAAATTGATATCCTTAAGGCCCTTCCTAGTGGGGCAGGGGTGGCTGCACTTCTGGAATCGGAATTGCTGGAGACTGATCAATTGGTGGCCCAGCTTCAGGAATTGCGGCAGGTTGATCTGTTTGCTACTATTGATCAGGAGCGCGGCTCCCTCGCAGCTGCTATAGAGAAGGCGAAGGTTGCTCAGAATAAACTAGGCCAGCCATACTGAAGGATCTTCGCACCTTGTCTGATCGATACGATCAATTGAGCCATGAGAGTGAAGACGTTACGGTTCGCGAAACAATTGCCTCTCGTAGGATTGCTGATACGCGGGAACAGATCCTTAAGCTTCAGAGGAAGTTAACTTTCTTTAAGTCTGAGCTCGAGGCTGCCCGGATCGACAGAGGGCTGATTGTCCAGCAAGCTGATAATGTCAATAAAGCTTCGGCTGACTTGGAAGCGGCTCTGAAGAAGTTGGATGACGACTGTCGGGCACTTATGGACCTGGATAATGGGGAGCAGTTATCTCAGGAGGCTGAGCGCCGAGCTAGACAGAGGCTCGAGGGGGCTACTGCCTTGGGGAGAAACCGGCTCCTGGAGTTGTGTAATGCTGAGCTATAGTCAGCCTTTTCTTCTTGTTTTGTTCTTTTTTTTTTTTTTTGAGAGGGACATGGTCCCAAAACATGTAATGCTTCTTTTGGCTTTCAAATAAAAGAGTATGTTTTATTCCATCCTTTATTTGCACTACCTGTTGTGTTTGTGGTGTTGTGGTGGCGTTTGCCCCGAATGGAAGGACTTTTTGTGGACCTGTTACCCTTGGCATACCTTGGTTTTAGGTACAGATAACAAGTTTGATGGGGATACCTAGAACAATTCCATGGCAGGGTGCTCATGGACGTTCCGGGTATCGGGAGAGAGAATGCCATGGAGCAGCTGGGCTCCCGGGGCATGATGAGGAATGGTGGGCCTGTACTAAGAGACTTAGCAAAGGACATTTATCGGCCTATTATCCTTGGCGTACCCCGACTTAGGATACGGATAATAGGATGAAAGGGAACCGACATACTTACTCAGAGGTAATGAGGACATGGCAAGTACGAGGGTTTTACCGTGGAGTCTTCCTACTCAGAGGTAATGAGGACATGGTAGAAGTGGACTCAACGGAGAAATTTTTGTGGTCAACAGAGGATATTTGTGGGCCTATTATCCTTGGCGTACCCTGGTTCAGGGTACGGATAATAAGACGAGAGAGAACCATCATACTTACTCAGAGGTAATGAGGACATGGCAAGTACGGAGGTTTTACCGTAGAGTCTTCCTACTCAGAGGTAATGAGAACATGGCAGGAGTGGAATCAGCGGATGATTTTGTGGACCTATTATCCTTGGCGTACTCCGGTTCAGGGTACGGATAATAAGACGAGATAGGACCAACATACATACTCAGAGATAATGAGGACATAGCAAGTACGGAGGTTTTATCGTAGAGTCTTCCTACTCAGAGGTAATGAGGACATGGCAGGAGTGGACTCAGCGGATGATTTTGTGGACCTATTATCCTTGGCGTACTCCGGTTGTGGGTACAGATAATAAGTCGAAAGGGAATCATCATACTTACTCAGAGGTAATGAGGACATGGCAAGCATGAAGGTTTCTTCGACGGAGCCTTCCCACTTAGAGGTAATGAGGACATGACAGGAGTGGGCTCAATGAAGGAGGGTACATAGAACGACTCAGAGGAAATGAGGACATGGAAGTTCTATATAAGGGGGTAATTTGTTTTTGGCGGAGGTGAAACGACTCAGAGGTAATGAGGACATGGCCATTTTAGAAATTTGTGGATCGGTTACCCTTTTTGTGCACTGGGAGTGCGGGTAGTGGATCATAAGGGAGGATCTCTTTCAGAAAGAAAGTTCAGGGGTATGATCATACATGACTTACTATCTGAGAGAGTGACCGGAATGTGAGTTCAGAGGCACCAGCGGGTACATGACTCGATAATCTGGGATGTTGAAAGTGAGTTCAGCGGCACCAGCGGGTACATGACTCAATATCTGAAAAATTATGGATATGAGTTCAGCGGCACCAGCGGGTACATGACTCGATAATCTGGAATGTTGAGATGGAAGTTCAGCGGCACCAGGGGGTACATGACTCGGTAATCTGGAATGTTGAGATGGGAGTTCAGCGGTACCAGCGGGTACGTGACTCGATAATCTGGAATGTTTGTGGATGTGTGAGTTCAACGGTACCAGCGGGTACATGACTCGATAATCTGGAAATTTGGAGGTGTGAGTTCAGCGGCACCAGCGGGTACATGACTCAATGATCTGGAATTTTGTTGATGTGAGTTCAGCGGCACCAGCGGGTACATGACTCAATAATCTGGAAAATGTCGTTTAGACATAATATTTCTTCAGGAACTTGCCGTTGACAGGCAACATGAGCAAGTCTCCGTTTTGCTTTGCGAGGCGGTAAGCACCGTTGGAGAATACAGCCTCAATGATAAATGGACCTTCCCATTTTGGCTGGAACTTACCGGCGGTCTTGTGAGTCATGACCATCGGCCTCCGGACTGCCAGAACAAGATCGCCCACTTGAAATATTCTAATTTTGACCTTCTTGTTGAAGGCTCCAGATATGCGTGCTTGGTATAGCTCGATTCTTTGCTGATCCAGGAGGCACTTTTCGTCTAAGGTCTCTAACTCTTGTAGCCGACGTCGATAGTTATCATCCGTCGTCAATTGATAAGTGAGGGCGACGCGAAGTGAGGGTATTTGAGTCTCCAATGGGAGAACTGCCTCGCTCCCGTACACCAGGGAGAATGGTGTGTTCCCTGTGGCCGTTCGGACCGTGGTACGGTACGCCCATAAGCATTCACCAAGCTTCTCATTCTAGTCGCGTTTGTTGGACGATACGAACTTCTTGAGTAACTTGATGATGGTTTTGTTGAATGCCTCTGCCAACCCATTTGCTGTCGGGTTGTACGGAATCGAAGTAATATTCTGGATGTGATGCTTGTCGCAGAACCGATAGAAGGCGTGGCTTGCAAACTGCGGACCATTATCATGGATGATCCTTCGGGGCAGTCCAAAGCGATAGATGACGTGATGCTTAAGGAAGCTGATCACGTTTGAAGTTTTTATTTCTATGAGTGGGACAACTTCCGCCCATTTGGAGAAGTAATCCGTGATTGCGAGTATGAAGCGATGTCCTCGGGAGAAAGGTGGAGTAATCGGACCGATGATATCCATCCCCCATGCTTCGAATGGCCAGAACGCCACAGTCGGATGTAGAAATTCGAATGGTTGGTAAATGAAGTCCGCGTGGACTTGGCAGGCTTTGCACTTTCTCGCATAGTCTATCGCATCTGCTACCATCGTGGGCCAGTAGTAGTCCATTCGGCAAAGACGATCTTGTAATTTGGGGCCAGGCTGATGGACCCCGCAGACACCGCCATGAGCTTCTCGTACGGCTTCTTTGGCTTCTGCGTTTGACAGACACCGAAGCAATAATCTATCATAGGATCGGCGATACAGCATTTTCGTCTCTGTATCGTAGAAGAATCTGAGAGAGCGCCGTCTGATGGATGTGGCTTCCTTTGGGTTCTCGGGCAGGATGTCGTAGACGACGAAGTCGATGAATGGTTATCTCCAATCTGGGACATCGTCGATTATCTGAACAGAATAACTTGCCACGAATTGAACGTTGTTCTTGGGGCAGACCAGTTCGTGGCCTATCACCTCTACCGATTGATGAGCATAATTCAGAACCGCTAGGGAAGCGGCAAGGCCAGCTAGGGCATCGGCTTCGATATTTCGGAGTCTAGGAACGTACTCAATAAAGAACCCCTCAAATGACGAGATGATTTCGATCGCTATTTGGTGATAGAGGATCATGTCTTCGTGGCGGACTTCGTATGAGCCCCGGATCTGATTGACGATTAACTGAGAATCGCCGTATGCTTCAAGATATTCTACCCCCAGCTCCCTTGCAAGTTGGAGGCCAATGACCAAAGCGTTGTACTCGGCCACATTGTTAGAGCAGGGTTCTGTAAGAGAGTAAGCGCAATTGATTACCAATCCGGAAGGGGAGACTAGCACCACCCCGACTCCGACGACGATGTTGCCCTTGGGTCCAGTTCTCGAAGCGCCATTGAAGAACATTTGCCATATATCATCGTGAGAGGTTGCATGTGAGTCGGCGACCTCATCTGGGAATTCTTCATATATTTTGGACGACTCCGAGCCCGGGTGGGCTGCCAAAAAGTCTGCCAGGGCTTGACCCTTGACAGCCTTTTGCGGGACGAAGATCATATGATAGGGGGACAGCAATATTGCCCATGTAGCGAGGCGCGAGCTGAGTACCCCTGGTTTAGTCATGAGGACCCTGAGAGGGTTGACTCGTGAGATCACATGTATTGTTTGTCCAGTGACATAGTATCGCGTCTTCTGAATGG
Organism: Iris pallida; assembly: GCA_029216955.1. NCBI lineage: Eukaryota > Viridiplantae > Streptophyta > Magnoliopsida > Asparagales > Iridaceae > Iris > Iris pallida. The sequence goes on along the minus strand of JANAVB010015400.1, from coordinate 41,926 downwards.
CGAACACCAGGGCGAGGCATTCCTTCTCCACGGCGGTGTATCGGTGCTCTGGCCCAATCATCATTCGGCTGAGGTAATATATGGCTTGTTCATGGCCTGCATCATTGTTCTGTGCCAGCAGAGCCCCGAGGGAATGTTCCATTGCTCGTACGTAGAGCAGGAATGGTTTTCCAGCAACCGGGGCCACCAGGACCGGCGGGTTCGACAAATATTCTTTGATGCTGTCGAAGGCACGTTGACATTCTTCGTCCCATACTAATGAGACACCCTTCTTCATAAGATGGGTGAATAGTCAACATCGCCCGGAGAGGTTAGAAATGAACCTTCTGATGTAAGCTAGCCTCCCTTGGAGGCCTCGGAGTTCGCAAAGATTTCTCGGGGGACCCATCTCCATGATTGCTTTTGTCTTCTCAGGGTCTACATGGATACCCTGGGCGGTGATGATGAAGCCCAAGAACTTCTCGCTGGATACGCCCAGGAAGGACTTCGTAGGGTTCATTTTTAAATTGTGCGCTCGTATCAGATCGAATACCGTCCTCAGATCCTGCAGATGGTCTCCCTTACAGTGACTCTTGACGGCGATGTCATCAACATAGCACTCCACCGTCTTGCATAAGTGGTCTCTGAAGATGATACTCATGGCTCTTTGATATGTGGCACCGACATTCTTCAGACCGAAAGGCATGACTGTGTAACAGTATGTGCCAATCGGTGTTCGGAACGATGTATGCTTTTCATCGTCGGGAGACATCTTGATTTGGTTGTACCCCGAGAAACCATCCATGAATGACATACGTTCGAAGCCGCAAGTATTGTCAATTATGATGTCTGTAATAGGGAGGGGGAATTCATCTTTGGGGCACGCCTCGTTCAGATTATGAAAGTCGATGCAGATTCGAATCTTTCCATTCTTCTTGAGGACGGGTACTATGTTGGCGACCCAGTCAGGATGTTGCTCCTCACGAATGAAGCCGCTGGCTATGAGTTTGTTGACTTCGGCTTTAATTGCATCCATGATGCCCGGGCGGAAGCGTCGCTGTTGTTGCTTAACTGGCTTTGCATCCGGCCGAATGTTGAGTTTATGAAGAGCAATATCAGGATTTAACCCCGATATGTCTTCATAGCTCCAGGCGAACACATCAATGTATTCTTTGACAAGTTCCAGCAGCGATTTTCGCTCTTCGTCTATTAGGCTTTTACTGACGAAGATTGGTTTTGGAGAAGATTCGCTGCCGAGGTCGACCTGTATAACCTCATCTTCAGTAGAAGGTTTTCTCAGTTCGAACCGCTTTCCCATTATGCATCCAACTGCTGGGCCCACGGCTCTAGCTCGAGGATTTCGGGGATGTCTTCGTCTTCTTCATAAGCGTCAGCGAATGCCATGTTGACTGACAAGACTTGTCTGAATACATCTCCGATGCTGGTATCTGAGTCAGAAGTTGGTGACCCGGTTGAATGTGAATGTCAGTCGCATTCTTCATCTGAGCTTTCAGGGGTAGTTGTGGGTGTTACATACCCTAATCCGTATCGAGTTTTGCTATAGTAGTCCCGTGGTTTGCCAGCCGGGATCGGTGGCTTCAAAGGTAATCGTCGTCCAGTACCGTAGTTCAGGCCTGGCGTCGTCTCCAGATCATACCCCTGTTTCTACATGAGATATTTGGATTGGGGACTATAAAGATACAGAGGCAGTCTCCCGGCATCTGATCCAAGGTCGACTTCTTCTATGGTGAAGGGATACGGATCGTTCTTCCGGCCGAAGATGATTGGATGGTCCCCTCCCTCGATTATACGGTAAGCGTCTTCCACTGGAGTTAGCTGGATCGCGGTGTACACATTTGTCACCTGTGTGTGTAGGTGAGTGCCTATACCATGTTCCATAACATATATTGTACATAGCTTATTGAGCTCGAGGTAGTTCAAAGATAGCCCTTTATTGATGAAGTAAGGTATCTTTTCTAGGGGGATTACATCATCTGTGGAGGGAACATCAGTGTGGGCAGCCACATACTTGGCTAGCTCCGGTTCTTCTTCGGCTACCCCCTGTATAAACGAAGACTGAGAGGACGACCTGGACAGCTTGATCGTCAAGGGTTCAGCTGGTGGAGCAAAGCGTAGAATTGTTGGCAGACTAGCGACCCCCAGTCTGGTGCTCGATACTGGGCGGGGAGTGGTTGGTTCGCTAGAAGTCCCAGGCCTTGCATCGGGGTGACGACCCTTCTTGGGAAGGTGTATCATCATTGGCTTGTTGGAGGGATAGAGCTTCTCCGTTTATGGCTGGTCGACTCTCGGCAGCCTGATTGTCAGTGGCTCCGTTGTGGATCTTGGCACTTGGCCAGACCTTGGCAGCCGGATTATCATCTGCTCTTCTTGTGCTGAGAGGCTGATTGCGTCCTTACGCAGAGTGGCGGTAAGTGGTGCGAACATGCCCGGTTTGCGAGCTTGGAGGTGGATCGTCAGAGGTTCTTCTGATCCTGTGGCTGTCTCGGTACGAGTTTGCACATCTCCTTCATCAAGGTGCCTCTTTGACTTTTCGTATAGGCAGGAGTCTGAGTAGCAGGATTTGACCCCTTTGAAGGGATCGATATCGGCAAATTCTGTCCTCACGAAGCCGTATTTGTCGACATATTTGAAGCACCGGTGCAGCGTGGAAGGCACGATCATATAATCGTGTATCCATGGGAGCCCCACGAGGATGTTGTAAGAAGTGTCAGCATCTATGACGTAGCAGGTGACTTCAGATTAGAGGTTGCCAATCTGTCACTTCAGACAAATCTTCCCAATTGGGTAGCTCCTGCCCGAATTGAAACCGCTGATGGCGGTGCTTGTAGGCGTCAGGCGATGCATTGGGATGTGGAGATGATGTAGCAGACCCTTCGGGATAATGCTTATGGAAGAGCCAGGATCAAGTGCATCTGATCCACCTTTACGTCGCCGATGTATCCAGTGTAGTATAGCGGGCGATCATGCAGGTTGGTTTTGATGAGCATGTCCTGCGGAGTGAAGACAATGTTGGGCATCGCTCCCGTGCAGGCGCTGTCTTGGAGATCTACAGGCGGGTTTTCTCCCGTGAGGTTGACCTGAGCCAGGTATGCGTCGGCATTCTGGAGTGCATCGCTCAAAGCCGCATGAACATCCTTGGAGAGTCTTAGAAGCTCGTATAATAACAATTTGGCCGGTGTGTTGGCCAATTGTGCTAAGATGTCGAAGTTGTAGGGCTTCTCCAGCCCTTGTGATGCCTCTTTTCGGAGGAATTTGTCAAAGCGAGCCTCCCTCGGCCTAGGCTTGTCGGTCGTCGGAGGCTGAGCCGGTCCCGGAGCATCAGCTGTGGTGGGCTGATGATCTTCAGCCGGGTTGTCAGCCACAGGCTAGGATTGTGCCCCAGACCGAGTGACTACGGCTGTAGCTTCTTCGATATCTGCCTAGATTGTGCGGTAGGACCTGATTTTTCCACTCTTTTTCATGTAAATGGAAGACGGTGTGAGCTGAGTCACTTCTGATACCAAGTCTGGATGGAACCACATGACCTCCCCTCGTGATGTGGTGAGGGGTACTAGACCAGCAGCCTGATCTCGGGGAGGTGGAAGATTCGCAATCTCCATTATCGCCAGAGGGATGGGGACCACGCCGTCTTGAGTTTCCGTCGGAGGGAAGCTGCCGAATTGTACTGACACCATATTGGCTGCGACTATTACCTCTTCGAAATCGATGGCCAGAGCGTTCGAATCGATGAGGTTTTGGATGTACCGTTTTAGTTGCTAGCAGTCATGTGTGGCATGGTGGACGTAGTGGTGGTAATGGCAGTACTTTGGGTTCTCCATCTCTGTCGGCCGCGGTTCCCGTCTTGGTGGAGGAAGCTGAATTCTGTCTCCTTGTATGAGCATGTCCAAGATGGGCTTGACGTGACCGTCTTCGAAGGAGTAAGTGATTTGCGGCCATTGTTTGTCTGCCGACTTTGGCTCAGGTTTCTGTGCTGTATCGGCCACCATAGCCTGCTTACCCCTGTTGTCCCGATTGTTGGAGGGGCTACCCCCATTGTCTTTATTGGGACGCTTGCCCTTGTTCTCTCCGTCCGAGATGTGCAATCCAAATTGGCGAGCCTTCTTCTATCGTTCTTCGGCGCTTGTGGCGCTGATGATGAACGTCTTCCAGTCCTAGAATTGACTTTCGCCCATCCAGAGACTGATTGTTGGGAGGAGTCTCTTTTAGCAAATTTCAATCAAGGAGAAATCCGGATTTCCAGAGGGCAACTTCATGGCGGTTTGGCGGAACCGCTCGATATAGTTTCTTGTCAGCTCTTTCTCCCCCTGGACGACGTCCATGAGGGTGGACATTGTGATGTCCTGCCCTACTTCGTAGAATCTCTCCAAGAATATGCGCTTGAAGCCGGCGAAGGAGTGGATACAGTTGTCTGGCAGGTTGCGGTACCAGTCGAAGGCGACCCCTTCCAATGCCCCGATGAATAATCGTGTAAGAATGGCATCGTCATGGGGCAGACGGTCGATGGTGACCTCTAAGTAAGTGATGTACCGACTTGCTGAGGTCTTGCCATCATAAGGATTGATATTAAATAGCTTATATCTTAGCGGGAAGGGGACATCCCTCCATGCAGCAGGGTACGGTTGTCGTATTCTGAGGTCTGGAGAATTTTCTCGAGCGTGGAACATGGCTCGGAGCTCTTGGACCTCTCTTCTCGCTTCGTGGGCCTCATCCACGGTGGTGGGAGCCGTTACTTCAGGAGGATTGTTGCCCGGGTTCGGCGCTGCTGAATTCGAGTTCGCATTGACTGCGGGACCCGTGCTTGTTTGGCCAGGCGTCCCTCCTTGCAGATTTGGAAAGGCCGCTTTGATCTCGTCCATAGATTTGACCAAGGCAAGCAATATGGCTTCGAGCGTGTCGATGCGTTGGCGATCACTGGAACCACCTTGGCTACTATCTGTCATGAATACCATTTTTACGTGAGGAGAGATAGACGGAGCGGTGGAGGAAGCGCCCTCCGAATCATACCCCTGGAGTGAGAAGTCATCGGGGTATGTGTGTATGTTCTCGTCTGGTTCAGACTTGGAAGGAACAGTACCCCCAGTCTCCGAGTTCGCCTCGTCTTGGAAGTTGTGGACGTCCTCGGGGACGTCGGGGTTTGCTGCATCTGATGGGAGAGTTGTCTCCCCAGGCTCGTCTTCTTGGAATATCGGATTATTATGGAGGTTTGGAGGAGTGCTACTCCCAGTCCCAGCAACCCCCTGTGTTGTGGACGACGAACCTCCCACTGTGGCAGATTTCGTCTTAGAGCGAGCACCTTGGAAAACTCCGGTGGTGGGCGCCCGCTTAGACGACAGTCTTTTAGTCGAAGTAGTTGAAATCTTCGGGCTGGGAGCACTGGTCTTCTTCCCTCTCCCATCGATGGGGACTTTCTGAGCAGAGTTGCAGGAGACGACGGAAAGTGCCTCGTCTTCTGAAGATGGCTGTTGCAGTCTTTGAAAGATGGACTGCCGGTCTTCTCGCACCGTCGCGTTATTGCAGCAGCAGTTGATGATGACTTGGGTACAGTGATGCCCGCGGGAGGACTCTTTCCACCCCGATGCATTTTCTCTTTCCTTGCGTTTGTGGAGGATGGCCTCACGCAAGTCAGATGGGTCTGGATCGACCATGTTTGCTCCCTGGATTTTGGGAGACTTTTGCGAACCTCTCTGTCCGTTTGCCGCCGGGGGCTGGACTCGAGTGGTTCTGTACAACTTCCCATCTGAGGCCCGCATAACGGTATAGCGGGACGCTCGGATGGTCAGAGGTCGGATCAGCGGACCGAACTTGCCAAGCTTGCGCTTCCCTAGACTTCTTTGCTCTAGTACGTAAGGGCACATAGTAGGAAGAGTCTAGGTGATACTGGAGAGAGTCAGACATATCTTCTTGGGAGCACAAGAGATCAGGACCATAAGAGAGGCGATCGAAGATAGAGCCGCGTGGAGTAGGCGTCACGCGGCTGTCATCAGTAGTCTTCATGCGGCTGGACAGACGTAGCCGCATAGGTTTTCTTTATGCGGTTGGGAGTCTCAGCCGCATGAGTTTTCTTCATGCGGCTGGATGATTTGGCCGCGTAGACTTTCTTCATACGGCTGGCAGATTCACCCGCATGAGCCTCCTGTATGGGGTTGGCAGATTTGGCTACAGAAGTGTCCGGCTTCTTCTTGGGGCGCATAGAGTCGCTCTTTGTACCTGCAAGTCCAGCATCGTAGTGCTTTCCTTTGCCGAACTTGGGGACAGCAGAGTGCTCTACGGCTCGAAGTGGAGCCGTATGAGAATCGTCTTCGCCGTCTTGGGTAGCAGAGGGTACCCCGTCCAGAGCTTGTGGAGGAGCAAATGATTTTGGCCTCCACTCGCAGCGAGCTTTCTTTGTGCGGGTTCGCTTCTGGACCAGGCCAGCACTTCCTTCGGAGAGCATTTCTTCAAACGCATGTTGGTCGAAGCGGACGACCATCTTCTGTTGCGTGGAGCCAAGTTTGGCTGCATCTGATTGCGTCACTAACTCCTCAGCCGTAGAAAAGTTTGTCCCCAGCAGAGTCGCCATCGTGTTTGCCATGAAATATAAAAGAGCAGAACAATTATCGGAGGACTGGACTTTTACTTCACGTTACAAACTCGCTTGTACAAAGAAAGCCTAGAGACGAAAACCTAGGTACAGCAGTCTAAGTACAATTGTTTATTTTAGATTCTGGGGGGTGACGATAGAGGCTCGGAAAAGCAACGGCAGCTCTGCCTTACTTCTTGGACGATCGGTATGCAGCCTTGGCTCCATAAGATTGCTTGGCGTTTGAAGAAATGCTCTCTTTGCTCTTTCTCTGCATTTTCTCTCCAAGTATTCTGGTGCTCTCTGATCTCCAAAAAGGGTCCTCTCCGCAAGGGAATGGCACCTTACTATTTATAAGAAGGAAAATGCAATCATTAGGGTTTACAATGATTGTCCCTTAAAGTGGCGGCGGCCTGTTGATTGATCAATCTGGGCCATTAATTTTGAGCGTAATGAATCTGGGCCATTGATATAGATTGTGCCAAATCCTCTCAGTAATTAATGCTGATTGGAATAAATCTTCCTTATGATGATCTGCTGATGTCTGCGAATCTGAATGAATAAGTTTAATTCATTCTCCTGCCACGTGTCCCAGATTATTGGGATTTGACCCAATCTTTGATTGCAGTAAATTTGGGAAATCGATTGGCTTTATGACACGTGTCCTGGGAGCCACTGAGGGATTTGAGCCGCATGAGGATTGAGCCGCATAAATCCGGCCACGTGTCAAGGCTGTTGGGGAGTGGCCCCCGAATCTTCGAATCACATGATAATCTGGACCGCATGGACGTAGGTGGCCGCATAACGGGTAACCCCTTCGTGAGCCGTATGGAGATGATCCTCGTGAGCCGCATGGGGGGAGCGTCTGCTTGAGCCGTATAGGGCTGTTTCGATCTGAGCCGCATAGGGCAACTTCGGCCTGAGCCGCATGGGGGGTCTCCGCTCGAGCCGCATATGGCTATCCACGTGCCTAGGCTGCGTGGCATTTTCTGGATCTCGGGAGATTATGTCAGAGATCTCCTTCGTTTCCCTAGGGGTCTGTCATTATGACAGAGTCATAATTACATCTTTGTGTCAGGGCTGTCGTCTTGCCAGAGCTGTCAGCCGTCAAGGCAATTAATGCAGTAGGAAAAGAGTTATTTATATGCTACGTGGCACCTCTCTGAGCCGCATAGAGATCACAGAGCCGCATAGACACGTTGAACCGCATGGGTCCTCTGAGCCGCATGGACTTTCTGAGCCGCATGGGGTTTCCTGGCCGCATGGCTCTTTCTTTATTATTTTCCATGCTTCTACACTAAGCCTTCTGTTAAGCTTAAGAATCATGTTGTAAATGATGATGTACAAATTAATAAAATAACATCTCCTTTACAGTATATTGATGTTTTTTATTATACTCGATGTTATTTAGAAATGCTAGATAACTTTGAACCACTTACCATAGGAGCAATTCAAACTCTCCAAAACGAAGTATCGCTCGAGCCAATGCAGGAATCCTTCTCTTAGTTCCTTCCAGGAAGAAAGATGAACTTTCTATACTTTTTAGTAAAGGAACAAAACAAAAGATCACGCTCGATGGTGAAAAAGAAAATCACGATAACGGAAGACTTCAACTACGTCGTAATAGTCAGAAATCAAAAGATATCATTCAAAAGATGGGCTATAATTTTAAAGCTGGTCTCAATGGCGATAAAGGAAGGCGAACTCATATTCGTATCCCTGTTCCAAAAGAAAAATCACAACAATATTACAGCAAAATGAAGCGGAGATTGGGTTATACTTCACCAATTTTGACTCCAGAAACCTCTGAATCCGATGAAGAAGAACGATCTAACTCTTCTGATTATGTTTTATGGGATTTAGACGCCAGTATTGGGCACGTCCATCGAGTGACTCTATCTGTCATGCCCCAGAACCAGAATACTGGAGAGCGGGGGAATGACTCAGCCAGCTACGTATTACGGGTAGAAGAATACCGTATAATACGATCAATGATGTCTAACCAGACGAGGGGGTGCATACTACATGAAAGTCTTACTATGGTCACTTCACATCTATTGTCTCAATCATTCAAGCAAGAAACAGTAATAGAGAACATATGAGATAAAGCAGTAAGGCGTCCCAAACACTCAGTCAAAATGTTCTTGATATCTGGCTTTACAAAACATAGCCAGATAATGAAGCAAGGTATACACAATTGTTATCAGCTGCAGTCTGACTTAATTACAATTATGTAAAAGTAAGTACAAGACAATCCGACTAACATGTCGGTGCCAAACAGCTAAGTATAAAGTAAATAGCAAAACGAGCGGTGAAGTAAGGAACCCACTCGAGTCCTCCTGCGATCATTCCCCTAGTATTGACCATCTTGGAGGTAGAAGTAAGCTGGATCCTCGAGGACTGGCTCTAAATCTGGCCATGCAAAACCAGAGAGGTTAGACCTCTAATAGCAAGTACCACAAGGAAGCACGATATGAAGGATTAGACCCGTAATAAGAGAATATGATAATAGATCTCTGCTATCTACTAGGATTCACATAACATCACGACACTTCGAACCAACCTCCCAACCAAACAAGGACAGAAGTTGGCCCGTCATGTCCTGATATTCTGATCATCTCAGTTAGGCAACAGAGTAGGTACAGTACACAAATAAATCATCTTGAACGGCCAATCAACTACTACGGCTTGCTATTGTGAGTCTCAAGTTATCCTGGAATTATGAAATAAAGATTCCTCAGTTCTTACTATGTGCGAGCAAGACTAGTCTATCCAGGCAATCAATTGCGCCAATCATGTAATTAGACGAGTCCCAGCGGAACGCCCGCCGTTAATATAGCATGTACAATTTAATAATATAAGCAGATACCGTTCCCTGCCCGTGTGACAAATTTACAGTATCTGTGGGAACCAGCCGGCCTGTCGGGCACTAATAGTCCCAAGAGGGCTGTCATGTAAGAACTCGGGAATACATTCTCTCCATGCCATCATTATTTTATTTAACTTAATAGTCCCTACGTTGAGTGAAGTCCCATGCCGTGGGTCATGGTCATTCAAATGAGTACTTTTGTACGGGGTACGATATGCGCAACTCTACAACGATACCCGTGCGGCTAGGTTGTAGGTCTTACATAGCGTAATACAACAATTAAGTCTAACCACGGAGTCATCATGCCTTGACCATAAAGTACACATGCTGTTTTGTAAGATAAATAAATAACTAAATAAATAAATAAATAATTTGAAGCCTGTATGTGCTTGTATGCCAATATTCGAGATCGGCTAATCGATTACAATAGTTCATTACATGAACGTGTCTCATTCATTCAATTCAATAAGACGACTAGCCAGTCTCTTAGTTCCAATTAGGAACGCATGATCAATTATTAGTCAATGCCACAATCATTATCAATGGTGACAAGGCATGAAAATCAATTAGTATTACATGCGGTCGAGTCTATAACTCTCAGGGTTTAACTCCAGTCATACTGGGTATCCATGGATCAATCAAGACACAAGGCGCATTCCACATAACAATCTGTATTAATGATATTAACATATCATGATTTTATCAAGTTCAGGCCAAAAGGCGTAAGGATATAATAGAAGAATTATCATGCCACCACTAAATGAATAAGTTATAGAACAAATAAAAACACCCAGGCCAGGAAGTCCCGCCAACAAGTCTATGCTAAGGCCAAAAGTCATGCCAACGAGTCTAGGCTAAGGCCAACAAGTCACGCCAAGTCTAGTAGGAGTGAGCGTGAAAAGTAATTCACGCAAGGGAAATTCACGCACGCACAGCGTGAGCGTGAAAAGTGATGCACGCACTCATAACGTGAGCGTGAAAAGGGAGCGTGAAAAGTGATAAGAAATTCACGCACGCATGCAAAGATGGTGCGTAACTCAAATGTCACGCTGGCACGTAAAGGTGTGAGCGTGACTAAAAATTTACGCTGACACGCAAGAACGTGTGCATGACTAAGAATTCACGCACTCACGTAAGAACGTGAGCGTGACTAAAAATACACGCCGACACGTAAGAACGTGAGCGTGACTAAAAATATACGCAGACACGTAATAACGTGTGCGTGACTAAAAATACACACAGACACGTAAGAACGTGAGCGTGACTCGGGAACCTTCGTCCCAAGCCAGAAATGAAGTTCCCATGGTTCAGAACCCATGGACAACCGAGAATACACGCCAAGTTGGAGATCAAACCCATGGTCAACCGAGAACACAAAAACTTAGATCTGGGAGAAACAAGCCAACGAAATCAAAAATACTAAGTACTAAACTCTCTCAAGATCGTGAGAGGAAGAATAATGAACCATAAAAATGGTTCTCCAAGCAAGAAGCAAGATGTACTTGCCTGCTGCTACTGCTGGTAGGTGGAGAAGTGATGAGAGGAAGAAGAAGAAGTAATGGTGAAGAATGAGAGTTATGAGGAGAGAGAATGAGGTGGGAGCTTAAATAGGGAAGGGTGGTAGGTGGGGTTTGTGGGTTCCGTTCATGAGAACCACCATGAACCCGAGAAGACCAACCTAAGCCGAACCAAAAATAAGACTAAAGCAGAGAAGTTAAAAGTAGAAAATAAAATGCAGAAATAAAATTGCAGGGAATTAAATTAACATAAAAATTAATGAGCAGATAATTAATTAACATGAAATTATAGGAATTTAAATACAGGATAATACATGATAAATATTAAATAAATACATATGAGTTGTACATGTATAAAAATACGTATTCCAGGAACGGGGAGTGACATCTCTACCCACCTTAGAAAAATTTCGTCTTCGAAATTTCAAATCCAAGCAGGTAGAAATATCGGTGCTAAACTAATACAAGCAATTCTAGTGAGCAAGCAATCATTTTACCATATCAAAAGCAAGTACTATATATGTAAATTCATCAATCCATGATATCAAGTAGCTCTACCCATAAGGTGACAAGCATGAAGAATCAGGACAATCAAGGTATACAGAAAGAGATATACCTTGTGAGTCAAACAGGTGTGGATACCGTGATCGGATATCATCCTCACGTTCCCACGTTGACTCTCCCAAGGAGTGATGATCCCAAGCAACACGGACAAGACTAATTGTTCGGATCTTGAGTATCTTCTCTCTTCGGTCCAAAATGGACACAGGTTGTTCCTCGTAAGATAGGTTGGTACCAACAACCAGCTCAGAATGATCGAAGATATGACTTGGGTCCGATACATACCTACGTAATTGAGATACATGAAACACGTCATGCACCTCTCGTAACGAAGGTGGAAGGGATAAACGATAAGCAACATCACCTATCCGATCAAGGATAACAAATGGGCCCACGTACCGCGGACTCAATTTCTCGCGAAAGCCAAATCTAATGACCCCACGAGTAGGTGAGATCCGCAAGAATACGTGGTACCCAACAGAGAACTCTAATGGCCTACGATGCTGGTCCGCCCAATGACGATGCCGGTCCTGCGCAACTCGAAGTCGCTCTCTAATTCCCTTAATTACTTCAACCGTCTGAACAATCATTTCTGGGCCTAACATCTTCCTCTCCCCGATATCATCCCATGCAAGCGGTGACCTGCACTTCTTACCATATAGTGCTTCAAATGGCGCCATCTGGATACTGGCTTGATAACTATTATTGTATGAGAACTCGACTAAGTGCAGGTGACTCTTCCAAGACCCTCCAAAATCTAGAGTGCAAGCTCGCAACATATCTTCCAAAGTCTGAATCGTTCTTTCTGATTTCCCATCCGTCTGCGGATGGTAGGCCGTGCTAAACCTTAACTTGGTACCCAGACTATGATGTAAGCTCTTCCAGAAATGTGAGGTAAAGCGGGTATCTCGATCCGACACAATACTGACAGGGACTCCAAGCTGCCTGACTATCTGTTGTATATACAACTCTGCCAACTTTTCTGTAGATTGTCCTACTTTGTAAGGAAGAAAATGTGCTACCTTTGTAAGTCGGTCCACTATTACCCAAATAGCGTCCTTACCACATGGTGATCTCGGTAAACCGATCACAAAGTCCATTATAATATGCTCCCATTTCCATTCCGGAATAGGAAGCGGTTGCAATAACCCAGCTGGCCTCTGCTGTTCTGCCTTCACTTGCTGACATACCAAGCAACGGGAAACAAATCTAGCTATCTCCCTCTTCATCCCGTTCCACCAGAAATGCTGCTTGATATCTTGGTACATCTTGGTCCCTCCAGGATGAATAGAATACCGGGAACTGTGAGCTTCTGCCATAACCTCCTGTCTGATATCTCTACTAGGCACACATAGACGTGATCCAAACCTAAGTGTACCATCTTCATGAATTCTCATCTCCTTTCTGAGTCCTGACTCACATTCTGTCCTAAGCTTCTGAATCCTTGGGTCTTGTGCCTGAGCTGCCTTGATTCTGCCTACCAAGTCGGATTGAACTTGTAGACTTGTTAGAACTCCTACATCACTAGAAAGTATAACTTTGATGCCCATCTCCTGAAGGTCTTCTAAGATATGCCTCTGTGTTGTCAACATAAATACGCCGTCTCTCCTGCTGAGAGCGTCTGCTACTACATTCGCCTTGCCTGGATGATACTGAAGCTCCACATCATAATCCTTGATCAACTCCAACCATCTTCTCTGCCTCATGTTCAGCTCCTTCTGAGTAAAGATGTACTTCAAACTTTTATGGTCCGTGTACATATCCACTCGATCACCATATAAGTAATGCCTCCATAGCTTCAAAGCAAATACTACTGCCGCCAATTCCAAGTCATGAGTTGGGTAATTCTTCTCGTGGTCCCGAAGCTGCCTAGATGCATACGCTATCACCTTCCCATGTTGCATAAGGACACATCCAAGTCCTTTACCTGACGCATCACAATATACTGTAAAACCTCTGGGTCCAACTGGCAATGTAAGAATAGGTGCTGATATCAACTTCTGCTTCAAAGTCTCAAATGATGCCTGATATTCTGCCGACCAAACGAACGGTACATCCTTCCGGGTCAAGCGGGTCATGGGTGCTGAAAGCCTTGCAAAGTCTGACACAAACCTTCTGTAATATCCTGCCAATCCCAAGAAGCTCCGCACATCTGCTACGGTCTTGGGTACTGGCCAACTTTCCACTGCCTCTATCTTCTTGGGATCTACTGCTACTCCAGCTCCTGATATGATATGACCCAAAAATGAAATGTGATCCGACCAAAATTCACACTTGCTGAGCTTGGCATACAACTGGTTCTCTCTCAGAACCTGCAACACTTTCCTGAGGTGGTCTTCATGCTCTTCTTCACTAGCAGAGTATACGAGAATGTCGTCGAGAAATACCACAACAAACTGATCTAAGTATGGCATAAAGATGCGATTCATCAAATCCATGAATATTGCTGGAGCATTGGTCAAACCAAACGGCATTACTAAGAATTCATAATGCCCATACTTCGACCTAAATGCTGTCTTGGGAATATCTTCCTTCTGAACCCTCACCTGATGGTACCCTGAACGAAGATCTATCTTGGAGAAAACTCTAGCTTTGGTCAACTGATCAAATAAGTCGTCGATCCTGGGTAATGGGTACTTGTTCTTCACTGTTGCCGCGTTAAGCTTCCTGTAGTCAATGCACAATCTGGATGACCCATCCTTCTTCCCCACAAGTACCACTGGTGCTGCCCATGGTGACACGCTGGCTTGGATAAACTTCTTCTCCTTCAGTTCCTCTATGTACTGATATACCTTGGCCTGCTCTGAATCCGCCATTCTGTAAACTCGATCTAATATCGGTTTAGTTTCTGGTGCCAATTCTATACTGAACTCAATATCTCTAACCGGTGGTAGACCTGGGAGTTCTTCGGGAAATACGTCTAGAAACTCTTCAACTACCTTCGGAATCTGAACTTCTTCCATTGCCGTTATTACTTCCTGCTCTTGCTGAGTTGCCTCTGATCTGACTAAGGTGAACCGCTCCATGCCTGGAATATCAAAAGATACACTCCCTCTACGACAATCTATTGTCGCATGACTGTCTTTCAGCCAGTCCATGCCTAAGATAACGTCAAAATTTCCAACAGGAAATTCTATCAACCGGGCGGGTAAGAAATGCCCGCAAACTACAACGCTACATGCTAAAATAACTCTACTGACTCCTACGAGCCCATTACCAGTGAGTATATTCAACCTCCCTAGCAATGCCTCGAACTCCATTCCTAGTCGTGTCGTAAATTGTGCAGATATAAATGAATGGGATGCTCTCGAATCAAACAATGCTACTGCGGGATATGAGGCGATGAGAATGTTACCTGCCGCAACATCTTCCGATGCCAATGCCTCCTCCAAGGACAGAGTGAATGCTTGCCCTCGACCTCCTTGCTGGTTTCTATGCTGCGGCCTAGCCTGATGCTGCTGCTGGCCCCTTCCTTGATGATGCTGGGGTGGTCTATGCTGGTGTTGTTGCATCGGTGGCCCCTGCTGCCGAAACATCTGAGCCTGTGGCATTAACGGACGTTGTGCCAACGGCCTTACTGCCACCGCCGGTCCTCGATACTGGCCTGTCCATGGTGCTGACAGAATAGGAAACTGCTGCCCTGGTCCTCCTGACCTCAAATTCATGGAACATGTGGTAACCCGATGGTCTGGATTTCCACATATCAGACACAGTCCATTCAATATCCGACACACATCTCTAGTGTGCCCCATCTTCCCACAATAAGTGCAGCCCGTCGGGGGTTTCTGGTTCTTCCTTTGTTGTTGTTGTTGCCTGGATGGTGGTGCTGGTCCTCGTATCGCCACATCGTGGATACGAATGCCAGTGGATGGTGTTGTTGTTCGGGGCGCTGCTCCCCCTCCTCCTTCAATCTGACTGTGGGATCTCTTCTGGCCCCCAGTCCTTACCGCAAGCCTCTGAATGGTGATCTCATGCCTTCGAGTTGCCGTCAATACTTCGTCAAAAGTTTGGTAATTGTGCCCCTCTATCAATTGCAAGCGCTCAAGATGAAACCCTTGCTGAAACCTCATAGCCCTCTGGCGCTCTGTTGCTACCATCTCTGGGGCGAATCTACTCAATCTGCAGAACTCCGCTGCATAAGCATCTACAGTCTTGCCGGCCTGCCTGAGGTTGATAAACTTCTGTTGTAGCTTAAACTGCGCCACAACTCCATAGTACTTGGTCTTGAATCTTGCAGTGAAATCGTCCCAAGCCACAGGACGTCTGATGCCTACTTCCTCTGATTCCCACCAATCACGTGCGAGATCCTGAAGTAACAACTTCACTAGATCCACACGTTCTTCTGCCGGCACCTTAGCTGCTGTCAGAATAGCCTCAATATCCTTAAGCCATACATCTGCTGAGATGGCATCCTCCGTGCCCTCGAAACAGCGAGGGTTGTACTTACAAAACCTGGCTGATGCTTCTGAATCAGTCCTCACTCCTCTTTCCAAAGCCGTCTGCAGTCCTTGGTTGAGCAACACATTCTGCTCTTGTAGCTGAGTGTGCATGTATTGCTGGACCAATATCTGATGTTGCTGAGTAGCCATCATTCCTCTCATGATCTCCAGAAGGGCTGGTGTGTCCACTTGGGTAGGTAGAACTGTTGGTGGTGGTGGAACATCCGGATACTGCGATCCAGCTGCTGCTTCCACTATCACTTCTTCCTGGGTAGCCTCCTGAGTTAGTACTGGCCCTTGTTGCTGACCAGCATGGTCAGGTTGTCCATATTGCCCCTGCTGTTGTTCAGCTCTGACCGATGCGGATGAAGTGCCCCTAAGAAAAGGGACAAGAGAACAATCAAACAACCGGACATGAGGGATCAATAAAGTCAAAGGATACCGGAATGTCAAGCAAGGGTTGAGAATGACGAATCATGAGATCAAGGAGGGAACACGTATGATTGAGACATCCTATAAATCAAAACACCCCACAAGTCTGAAATCAGACCTGCATGGGCCACCACTAAAACCTTGTCACGCCCCAGAACCAGAATACTGGAGAGCGGAGAAATGACTCAGCCAGCTACGTATTACGGATAGAAGAATACCGTATAATACGATCAATGCTGTCTAACCAGACGAGGGGGTGCATACTACATGAAAGTCTTACTATGGTCACTTCACATCTATTGTCTCAATCATTCAAGCAAGAAACAGTAATAGAGAACATATGAGATAAAGCAGTAAGGCGTCCCAAACGCTCAGTCAAAATGTTCTTGATATCTGGCTTTACAAAACATAGCCAGATGATGAAGCAAGGTATACATAATTGTTATCAGCTGCAGTCTGACTTAATTACAATTATGTAAAAGTAAGTACAAGACAATCCAACTAACATGTCGGTGCCAAACGGCTAAGTATAAAGTAAATAGCAAAATGAGCGGTGAAGTAAGAAACCCACTCGAGTTCTCCTGCGATCATTCCCCTAGTATTGACCATCTTGGAGGTAGAAGTAAGCTGGATCCTCGAGGACTGGCTCTAAATCTGGCCATGCAAAACCAGAGAGGTTAGACCTCTAATAGTAAGTACCACAAGGAAGCACGATATGAAGGATTAGACCCGTAATAAGAGAATATGATAATAGATCTCTGCTATCTACTAGGATTCACATAACATCACGACACTTCGAACCAACCTCCCAACCAAACAAGGACAGAAGTTGGCCCGTCATGTCCTGACTTTCTGATCATCTCAGTTAGGCAACAGAGTAGGTATAGTACACAAATAAATCATCTTGAACGGCCAATCAACTACTACGGCTTGTTATTGTGAGTCCCAAGTTATCCTGGAATTTTGCAATAAAGATTCCTCAGTTCTTACTATGTACGAGCAAGGCTAGTCTATCCAGGCAATCAATTGCGCCAATCATGTAATTAGACGAGTCCCAGCGGGACGCCCGCCGTTAATATAGCATGTACAATTTAATAATATAAGCAGATACTGTTCCCTGCCCGTGTGACAGATTTACAGTATCTGTGGGAACCAGTCGGCCTGTCGGGCACTACTAGTCCCAAGAGGGCTGCCATGTAAGAACTCGAGAATCCATTCACTCCATGCCATCATTATTTTATTTAACTTAATAGTCCCTACGTTGAGTGAAGTCCCATGCCGTGGGTCATGGTCATTCAAATGAGTACTTTTGTATGGGGTACGATATGCGCAACTCTACAACGATACCCGTGCGGCTAGGTTGTAGGTCTTGCATAGCGTAATACAACAATCAAGTCTAACCACGGAGTCGTCATGCCTTGACCATAAAGTACACATGCTATTTTGTAAGATAAATAAATAACTAAATAAATAAATAAATAATTTGAAACCTGTATGTGCCTGTATGCCAATATTCGGGATCGGCTAATCGATTACAATAGTTCATTACATGAACGTGTCTCATTCATTCAATTCAATAAGACGACTAGCCAGTCTCTTAGTTCCAATTAGGAACGCATGATCAATTATTAGTCAATGCCACAATCATTATCAATGGTGACAAGACATAAAAATCAATTAGTATTACATGGGGTCGAGTCTATAACTCTCAGGGTTTAACTCCAGTCATACTGGGTATCCATGGATCAATCAAGACACAAGACGCATTCCATATAACAATATGTATTAATGATATTAACATATCATGATTTTATCAAGTTCAGGCCAAAAGGCGGAAGGATATAATAGAAGAATTATCATGCCACCATTAAATGAATAAGTTATAGAACAAATAAAAATACCCAGGCCAAGAAGTCACGCCAACAAGTCTATGCTAAGGCCAAAAGTCACGCCAACGAGTCTAGGCTAAGGCCAACAAGTCACGCCAAGTCTAGTAGGAGTGAGCGTGAAAAGTAATTCACGCAAGGCAAATTCACGCACGCACAGCGTGAGCGTGAAAAGTGATGCACGCACTCATAACGTGAGCGTGAAAAGGGAGCGTGAAAAGTGATAAAAAATTCACGCACGCATGCAAAGATGGTGCGTAACTCAAATGTCACGCTGGCACGTAAAGGTGTGAGCGTGACTAAAAATTCACGCTGACACGCAAGAACGTGTGCGTGACTAAGAATTCACGCACTCACGTAAGAACGTGAGCGTGACTAAAAATACACGCAGACACGTAAGAACGTGAGCGTGACTAAAAATACACGCAGACACGTAATAACGTGTGCGTGACTAAAAATACATGCAGACACGTAAGAACGTGAGCGTGACTCAGGAACCTTCGTCCCAAGCCAGAAATGAAGTTCCCATGGTTCAGAACCCATGGACAACCGAGAATACACGCCAAGTTGGGAGATCAAACCCATGGTCAACCGAGAACACAAAAACTTAGATCTGGGAGAAACAAGCCAACGAAATCAAAAATACTAAGTACTAAACTCTCTCAGGATCGTGAGAGGAAGAATAATGAACCATAAAAATGGTTCTCCAAGCAAGAAGCAAGATGTACTTGCCTGCTGCTACTGCTGGTAGGTGGAGAAGTGATGAGAGGAAGAAGAAGAAGTAATGGTGAAGAATGAGAGTTATGAGGAGAGAGAAGTAGATGGGAGCTTAAATAGGGAAGGGTGGTAGGTGGGGTTTGTGGGTTCGGTTCATGAGAACCACCATGAACCCGAGAAGACCAACCTAAGCCGAACCAAAAATAAGACTAAAGCAGAGAAGTTAAAAGCAGAAAATAAAATACAGAAATAAAATTGCAGGGAATTAAATTAACATGAAAATTAATGAGCAGATAATTAATTAACATGAAATTATAGGAATTTAAATACAGGATAATACATGATAAATATTAAATAAATATATATGAGTTGTACATGTATAAAAATACGCATTCCGGGAACGGGGAGTGACATCTCTACCCACCTTAGAAAAATTTCGTCCTCGGAATTTCAAATCCAAGCAGGTAGAAATATCGGTGCTAAACTAATACAAGCAATTCTAGTGAGCAAGCAATCATTTTACCATATCAAAATCAAGTACTATATATATAAATTCATCAATCCATGATATCAAGTAGCTCTATCCATAAGGTGACAAGCATGAAGAATCAGGACAATCAAGGTATACAGAAAGAGATATACCTTGTGAGTCAAACAGGTGTGGATACCGTGATCGGATATCATCCTCACGTTCCCATGTTGACTCTCCCAAGGAGTGATGACCCCAAGCAACACGGACAAGACTAATTGTTCGGTTCTTGAGTATCTTCTCTCTTCGGTCCAAAATAGACACAGGTTGTTCCTCGTAAGACAGGTTGGTACCAACAACCAGCTCAGAATGATCGAGGATATGACTTGGGCCCGATACATAACTACATAATTGAGATACATGAAACACGTCATGAACCTCTTGTAACGAAGGCGGAAGGGATAAACGATAAGCAACATCGCCGATCAAGAATAACAAATGGGCCCACGTACCGTGGACTCAATTTCCTGCGAACGCCAAATCTAATGACCCCACGAGTAGGTGAGATCCGCAAGAATACGTGGTCCCCAACAGAGAACTCTAATGGCCTACGATGCTGGTCCGCCCAATGACGATGCCGGTCCTACGCAACTCGAAGTTGCTCTCTAATTCCCTTAATCACTTCAACCGTCTGAACAATCATTTCTGGGCCTAACATCTTCCTCTCCCCGATATCATCCCATGCAAGCGGTGACCTGCACTTCTTACCATATAGTGCTTCAAATGGCGCCATCTGGATACTGGCTTGATAACTATTGTTGTATGAAAACTCGACTAAGTGTAGGTGACTCTCCCAAGACCCTCCAAAATCTAGAGTGCAAGCTCACAACATATCTTCCAAAGTCTGAATCGTTCTTTCCGATTGCCCATCCGTCTGCGGATGGTAGGCCGTGCTAAACCTTAACTTGGTACCCAGACTATGATGTAAGCTCTTCCAGAAATGTGAGGTAAAGCGGGTATCTCGATCCGACACAATACTGACAGGGACTCCATGCTGCCTGACTATCTGTTGCATATACAACTCTGCCAACTTTTCTGTAGATTGTCCTACTCTGAAAGGAAGAAAATGTGCTACCTTTGTAAGTCGGTCCACTATTACCCAAATAGCGTCCTTACCACATGGTGATCTCGGTAAACCGGTCACAAAGTCCATTGTAGTATGCTCCCATTTCCATTCCGGAATAGGAAGCGATTGTAATAACCCAGCTGGCCTCTGCTGTTCTGCCTTTACTTGCTGACATACCAAGCAACGGAAAACAAATCTAGCTATCTCCCTCTTCATTCCGTTCCACCAGAAATGCTGCTTGATATCTTGGTACATCTTGGTCCTTCCAGGATGAATAGAATACCGAGAACTATGAGCTTCTGCCATAACCTCCTGTCTGATATCTCCACTATGCACACATAGACGTGATCCAAACCTAAGTGTACCATTTTCATGAATTCTCATCTCCTTCCTGAGTCCTGACTCACATTCTGCCCTAAGCTTCTGAATCCTTGGGTCTTGTGCCTGAGCTGCCTTGATTCTGCCTACCAAGTCGAATTGAACTTGCAGACTTGTTAGAACTCCTACATCACTAGAAAGTATAACTTCGATGCCCATCTCCTGAAGGTCTTCTAAGATATGCCTCTGTGTTATCAACATAAATACGTCGTCTCTCCTGCTGAGAGCGTCTGCTACTACATTCGCCTTGCCTGGATGATACTGAAGCTCCACGTCATAATCCTTGATCAACTCCAACCATCTTCTCTGCCTCATGTTCAGCTCCTTCTGAGTAAAGATGTACTTTAGACTTTTATGGTCCGTGTACATATCCACTCGATCACCATATAAGTAATGCCTCCATAGCTTCAAAGCAAATACTACTGCCGCCAATTCCAAGTCATGAGTTGGGTAATTCTTCTCGTGGTTCCGAAGCTGCCTAGATGCATACGCTATTACCTTCCCATGTTGCATAAGGACATATCCAAGTCCTTTACCTGACAATCACAATATACTGTAAAACCTCCGGGTCCAACTGGCAATTTAAGAATAGGTGCTGATATCAACTTCTGCTTCAAAGTCTCAAATAATGCCTGATATTCTGCCGACCAAACGAACGGTACATCCTTCCGGGTCAAGCGGGTCATGGGTGCTGAAACCCTTACAAAGTCTGACACAAACCTTCTGTAATATCCTGCCAATCCCAAGAAGCTCCGCACATCTGCTACGGTCTTGGGTACTGGCCAACTTTCTACTGCCTCTATCTTCTTGGGATCTACTGCTACTCCAGCTCCTGATATGATATGACCCAAAAATGAAATGTGATCCGACCAAAATTCACACTTGCTGAGCTTGGCATACAACTGGTTCTCTCTCAGAACCTACAACACTTTCCTGAGGTGGTCTTCATGCTCTTCTTCACTAGCAGAGTATACGAGAATGTCATCGAGAAATACCACGACAAACTGATCTAAGTATGGCATAAAGATGCGATTCATCAAATCCATGAATATTGCTGGAGCATTGGTCAAACCAAACGACATTACTAAGAATTCATAATGCCCATACTTCGACCTGAATGCTGTCTTGGGAATATCTTCCTTCCGAACCCTCACCTGATGGTACCCTGAACGAAGATCTATCTTGGAGAAAACTCTAGCTTTGGTCAACTGATCAAATAAGTCGTCGATCCTGGGTAATGGGTACTTGTTCTTCACTGTTGCCGCGTTAAGCTTCCTGTAGTCAATGCACAATCTGGATGACCCATCCTTCTTCCCCACAAGTACCACTGGTGCTGCCCATGGTGACACGCTGGCTTGGATAAACTTCTTCTCCTTCAGTTCCTCTATGTGTTGATATACCTTGGCCTGCTCTGAATCCGCCATTCTGTAAACTCGATCTGATATCGGTTTAGTTCCTGGTGCCAATTCTATACTGAACTCAATATCTCTAACCGGTGGTAGACCTGTGAGTTCTTCGGAAAATACGTCAAGAAACTCTTCAACTACCTTCGGAATCTGAACTTCTTCCATTGCCGTTATTACTCCCTGCTCTTGCTGAGTTGCCTCTGATCTGACTAAGGTGAACCGCTCCATGCCTGGAATATCAAAAGATACACTCCCTCTACGATAATCTATTGTCGCATGACTGTCTTTCAGCCAGTCCATGCCTAAGATAACGTCGAAATTTTCAACAGAAAATTCTATCAACCGGGCGGGTAAGAAATACCCGCAAACTACAGCGCTACATGCTAAAATAACTCTACTGACTCCTATGAGCCCATTACCAGTGAGTATATTCAACCTCCCTGGCAATGCCTCGAACTCCATTCCTAGTCGTGTCGTAAATTGTGCAGATATAAATGAATAGGATGCTCCCGAATCAAACAATGCTACTGCAGGATATGAGGCGACGAGAATGTTACCTGCCACAACATCTCCCGATGCCAATGCCTCCTCCAAGGACAGAGTGAATGCTTGCCCTCGACCTCCTTGCTGGTTTCCATGCTGCGGCCTAGCCTGATGCTGCTGCTGGCCCCTTCCTTGATGATGCTGGGGTGGTCTATGCTGGTGTTGTTGCCTCGGCGGCCCCTGCTACCGAAACATCTGAGCCTGCGGCATTAACGGACGCTGTGCCAACGGCCTTACTGCCACCGTCGGTCTTCGATACTGGCCTGCCCCTGGTGCTGGCAGAGTAGGAAACTGCTGCCCTGGTCCTCCTGACCTCGAATTCATGGGACATGTGGTAACCCGATGGTCTAGATTTCCACATATCAGACACAGTCCATTCAATGTCCGACACACATCTCTAGTGTGCCCCATCTTCCCACAATAAGTACAGTCCGCCGGGGGTTGCTGGTTCTTCCTTTGTTGCTGTTGTTGTTGCCTGGATGGTGGTGCTGGTCCTCGTATCGCCATATCGTGGATACGAATACCAGTGGATGGTATTGTTGTTCGGGGCGCTGCTCCCCTCCTCCTTCAATCTGACTGTGGGATCTCTTCTGGCCCCCAGTCCTTACCGCAAGCCTCTGAATGGTGATCTCATGCCTTCGAGTTACCGTCAATACTTCGTCAAAAGTTTGGTAATTGTGTCCCTCTATCAATTGCAAGAGCTCAAGATGAAACCCTTGCTGAAACCTCATAGCCCTCTGGCGCTCTGTTGCTACCATCTCTGGGGCAAATCTACTCAATCTACAGAACTCCGCTGCATAAGCATCTACAGTCTTGCCGGCCTGCCTGAGGTTGATAAACTTCTGTTGTAGCTCAAACTGCGCCACAACTCCATAGTACTTGGTCTTGAATCTTGCAGTGAAATCGTCCCAAGCCACAGGACGTCTGATGCCCACTTCCTCTGATTCCCACCAATCACGTGCGAGATCCTGAAGTAACAACTTCACTAGATCCATACGTTCTTCTGCCGGCACCATAGCTGCTGTCAGAATAGCCTCAATATCCTTAAGCCATGCATCTGCTGAGATGGCATCCTCCGTGCCCTCGAAACGGCGAGGGTTGTACTTACAAAACTTGACTGATGCTCCTGAATCAGTCCTCACTCCTCTTTCCAAAGCCGTCTGCAGTCCTTGGTTGAGCAACACATTCTGCTCTTGTAGCTGAGTGTACATGCATTGCTGGGCCAACATCTGATGTTGCTGAGTAGCCATCATTCCTCTCATGATCTCCAGAAGGGCTGGTGTGTCCACTTGGGTAGGTGGAACTGTTGGTGGTGGTGGAACATCTGGATACTGCGATCCAGCTGCTGCTTCCACTATCACTTCTTCCTGGGTAGCCTCCTGAGTTAGTACTGGCCCTTGTTGCTGACCAGCATGGTCAAGTTGTCCATGTTGCCCCTGCTGTTGTCCAGCTCTGACCGATGCGGATGAAGTGCCCCTAAGAAAAGGGACAAGAGAACAATCAAACAACCGGACATGAGGGATCAATGAAGTCAAAGGATACCGGAATGTCAAGCAAGGGTTGAGAATAACGAATCATGAGATCAAGGAGGGAACACATGTGATTGAGACATCTTATAAATCAAAACACCCTACAAGTCTGAAATCAGACCAGCATGGGCCACCACTAAAACCTTGTCACGCCCCAGAACCAGAATACTGGAGAGCGGGGGAATGACTCAGCCAGCTACGTATTACGGGTAGAAGAATACCGTATAATACGATCAATGCTGTCTAACCAGACGAGGGGGTACATACTACATGAAAGTCTTACTATGGTCACTTCACATCTATTGTCTCAATCATTCAAGCAAGAAACAGTAATAGAGAACATATGAGATAAAGCAGTAAGGCGTCCCAAATGCTCAGTCAAAATGTTCTTGATATCTGGCTTTACAAAACATAGCCATATGATGAAGCAAGGTATACACAATTGTTATCAGCTGTAGTCTGACTTAATTACAATTATGTAAAAGTAAGTACAAGACAATCCGACTAACATATCGGTGCCAAACGGCTAAGTATAAAGTAAATAGCAAAATGAGCGGTGAAGTAAGGAACCCACTCGAGTCCTCCTGCGATCATTCCCCTAGTATTGACCATCTTGGAGGTAGAAGTAAGCTGGATCCTCGAGGACTGGCTCTAAATCTGGCCATGCAAAACCAGAGAGGTTAGACCTCTAATAGCAAGTACCACAAGGAAGCACGATATGAAGGATTAGACCCGTAATAAGAGAATATGATAATAGATCTCTGCTATCTACTAGGATTCACATAACATCACGACACTTCGAACCAACCTCCCAACCAAACAAGGACAAAAGTTGGCCCGTCATGTCCTGACATTCTGATCATCTCAGTTAGGCAACAGAGTAGGTACAGTACACAAACAAATCATCTTGAACGGCCAATCAACTACTACGGCTTGCTATTGTGAGTCCCAAGTTATCCTGGAATTATGCAATAAAGATTCCTTAGTTCTTACTATGTGCGAGCAAGGCTAGTCTATCCAGTCAATCAATTGCGTCAATCATGTAATTAGACGAGTCCCAGCGGGACGCCCGCCGTTAATATAGCATGTACAATTTAATAATATAAGCAGATACCGTTCCCTGCCCGTGTGACAGATTTACAGTATCTGTGGGAACCAGCCGGCCTGTCGGGCACTACTAGTCCCAAGAGGGCTGCCATGTAAGAATTCGGGAATCCATTCTCTCCATGCCATTATTATTTTATTTAACTTAATAGTCCCTACGTTGAGTGAAGTCCCATGCCGTGGGTCATGGTCATTCAAATGAGTACTTTTGTACAGGGTACGATATGCGCAACTCTACAACGATAACCGTGCGACTAGGTTGTAGGTCTTAGATAGCGTAATGTAACAATCAAGTCTAACCACGGAGTCATCATGCCTTGACCATAAAGTACACATGCTGTTTTGTAAGATAAATAAATAACTAAATAAATAAATAAATAATTTGAAACCTGTATGTGCATTTATGCCAATATTCGGGATCGGCTAATCGATTACAATAGTTCATTACATGAACGTGTCTTTTTCATTCAATTCAATAAGACGACTAGCCAGTCTCTTAGTTCCAATTAGGAACGCATGATCAATTATTAGTCAATGCCACAATCATTATCAATGGTGACAAGGCATGAAAATCAATTAGTATTACATGGGATCGAGTCTATAACTCTTAGGGTTTAACTCCAGTCATACTGGGTATCCATGGATCAATCAAGACACAAGGCGTATTCCACATAACAATCTGTATTAATGATATTAACATATCATGATTTTATCAAGTTCAGGCCAAAAGGCGTAAGGATATAATAGAAGAATTATCATGCCACCACTAAATGAATAAGTTATAGAACAAATAAAAACACCCAGGCCAGGAAGTCACGCCAACAAGTCTATGCTAAGGCCAAAAGTCACGCCAACGAGTCTAGGCTAAGGCCAACAAGTCACGCCAAGTCTAGTAGGAGTGAGCGTGAAAAGTAATTCACGCAAGGGAAATTCACGCACGCACAGCGTGAGCGTGAAAAGTGATGCACGCACTCATAACGTGAGCGTGAAAAGGGAGCGTGAAAAGTGATAAGAAATTTACGCACGCATGCAAAGATAGTGCGTAACTCAAATGTCATGCTGGCACGTAAAGGTGTGAGCGTGACTAAAAATTCATGTTGACACGCAAGAACGTGTGCGTGACTAATAATTCACGCACTCACGTAAGAACGTGAGCGTGACTAAAAATATACGCAGACACGTAAGAACGTGAGTGTGACTAAAAATACACGCAGACACGTAATAACGTGTGCGTGACTAAAAATACACGCAGACACGTAAGAACGTGAGCGTGACTCAGAAACCTTCGTCCCAAGCCAGAAATGAAGTTTCCATGGTTCAGAACCCATGGACAACCGAGAATACATGCCAAGTTGGGAGATCAAACCCATGGTCAACCGAGAACACAAAAACTTAGATCTAGGAGAAACAAGCCAACGAAATCAAAAATACTAAGTACTAAACTCTCTCAGGATCGTGAGAGAGAGAATAATAAACCATAAAAATAGTTCTCCAAGCAAGAAGCAAGATGTACTTGCCTGCTGCTACTGCTGGTAGGTGGAGAAGTGATGAGAGGAAGAAGAAGAAGTTATAGTGAAGAATGAGAGTTATGAGGAGAGAGAAGGAGATGGGAGCTTAAATAGGGAAGGGTGGTAGGTGGGGTTTGTGGGTTCGGTTCATGAGAACCACCATGAACCCGAGAAGACTAACCTAAGCCGAACCAAAAATAAGACTAAAGCAGAGAAGTTAAAAGCAGAAAATAAAATACAGAAATAAAATTACTGGGAATTAAATTAACATGAAAATTAATGAGCAGATAATTAATTAACATGAAATTATAGGAATTTAAATACAGGATAATACATGATAAATATTAAATAAATATATATGAGTTGTACATGTATAAAAATATGCATTCCGGGAACGGGGAGTGACACTATCTTCCAATATGGTAACTGTCGAGTTCTCGGAAGACGACAAAGACGTTGTCCAAGCCTCTAAATCTGATCCTTGGGCACAAAGGATGGATACTCAGTGGGAGCTTTGCTTCGAGCAACGTGAGCCACCTACCGAAGATCAGTTAGTTTAAGTCAATGTTGGAGATAAAACTTCCCCAAAACCAATATTCGTTAGTAAAAGCCTCCCTGAAGCAGATAAACAAGAACTGAACCAACTTATTAAGGAATACATTGATGTATTCGCTTGGAGCTATGACGACATGCCGGGATTGGATCCTCAGATCGCTATCTACAAGCTCAACATTCTGTCGAATGCGAAGCCAGTCAAGCAGCAACAGCATCGATTTCGACCTAACATGATGGATGCCATAGAAGCTGAAATCAAGAAGCTCATTGCATGTGGCTTCATCAGAGAAGAACAACATCCGGACTGGGTGGCTAATGTTGTCCCAGTTTTAAAGAAAACAGGGAAAGTCCGAGTCTACATCGACTTCAGAGACCTTAATGAAGCTTGTCCCAAAGACGAATTTCCTCTTTCAATCACTGATGTCATGATCGACAATACTTACGGATTTGAATGAATGTCTTTTATGGATAGATTTTTAGGATATAATCAAATCAAGATGCATCCGAAAGATAAGAAATATACATCTTTTCGCACTCCTCTTGGAGTCTATTGCAACATTGTCATGCCATTTGGTCTTAAGAACGCAGGTGCAACTTATCAGCGGGCTGAGTACTATCTTTCGTGATCATTTGCGAAAGACGGTTGAATTCTATGTAGACGATATTGCTGTCAAAAGTCATCTAAAGGAAGACCACATTCAAGACTTAAGAACTATATTCGATCTAATGCGCCAGCATCAACTTAAGATGAATCCCACCAAGTCATTTCTGGGAGTCTCTAGTGGCAAATTTCTCGGATTTGTCATTACCTCTAAAGGTATACACGTTGATCCCGAGAAGATCAAAACCATTCAAGAGATGCGTCCTCCACGCAACCTAAAAGTGCTACGAGGATTCCAGGGATGGCTTGCGTACATCAGGAGGTTCATCTCAAATCTCTCTGGACGTTGTAGACCATTTACTCAACTCATGAATGGTGTGTCTTTTATTTGGACTGAAGAATGTCAACAAGCATTTGAAGACATAAATTGGTACTTGATGAACCCTCCAGTTCTAGTGCCTCCAGTCTCAGGAATACCCTTCCTCTTAAAATCCTCAGTGGAGTCTAGCCGAATCATCAATTCTGTCTTTTGAAACCTAGCTGTTTTAAAAGATGTCTTATCTTTATGATAAATATGTATTATCATAGATATCATCTTTTTAGACATGATATCATGTCTTTAAGCCTAGCTGATTTGAAGATCATCAAATAGAAATAACGAGTTCTCGTCCACATTACCTCTTAATTCTATTTTCTATATCAATAGATTCATGTCCGCATTACCTCTGAATTCTATCATCTATATCAGCGATTTATTAGGTCCACATTACCTCTAATAAAGTTGTCTTTTGAAATGACAATATTCTGAGTTATATTCTGTTACGTCCACATTAGCGCTAAACAGATATAATTAATATTATTATTTTCTTTTAGGGGATATGTCATGTCTAGTACCTCTGAACATATTTTCATATCCTTATCTATTACTTATATCTACTATAGGTATATAATAAGTAATAGAATCACAAAAAGAGCATTAATTTTATTGCCATAATGTCACTCCCTGATTCCGGTATACGTATTTTTAGTACGTATACTGCTTATTTGTATTTACGTATATTTATACGATATTTATTTTGTTGTATTTCTTCATGTATATCCCAAATTATTTGACAAAATAATATTTCGTAATTTATTTTCTGTGATTTTAGTTTACAGTTTTGGCTCTAATTGGGTGACATGTTCTCGGTTCACTTGAACCCGTTGGGTCATCATGAACCAACTTGGTTTAGGCTTTTATATAAAACCCCATTCCTTTTCTTTCCCCTCATTCATTCCTCATAACTCCTCTCATTTACTTCCTTCACCCAACCAAAGGAAAGTATCAACTTGCACAAGGGAGAGATCCATCATTTTCATTTTTACTTCAAAATTTTTACCAAAACTTGTTCTTCTCCTCATTCTCTACTAGATTAGAACTCGGAATTTTCTGATTGGAAGCTTTAATTTTTGTAGATCTAAGTTTTAAACATTTTTGGTTTTCCTTGGTTTTGATCTACTAAACTCCATCATTTTCAAGTTTTAAATTTTACTCAAGATTGAACTTTGAAAATCGAAATTTGGTTAAGATTTGACTTAGTTATGATTTTTGGAGTTTTTTTAGGGTTCATGGTTCTTCCCTCTCAGTTGAGGGGAAGAAGATGAACAGTGCCCCTGTGCCCGCGCCCTCCGCGCGCGCATCCCGCGCCGCGCTTATGGGAGGTCCCGCGCCCCTGTGTCCGCGCCCTCCGCGCGCGCGCATCCCGCGCCGCGCTTATGGGAGGTCCCGCGCCCCTGTGCCCGCGCCCTCAGCGCGCGTGCATCCCACGCCGCGCTTATGGGAGGACGTGCCCCTGCGCCCTGCGTGGTGCCTGTGCCCGCGTGGTCTCCCGCGCCGCGTGGTTCCAGCACCAGTCGCGCCCTCGCGTGTCCGCGCCCTGCGTGGTCCGCGCCCTGCGTGGTGCCTGCGCCCTGCGTGGTGCCCGCGTGGTCTCCTGCGCCCTGCGTGGTGCCCGCGCCCGCGTGGTCTCCTGCGCCCTGCGTGGTGCCTGCGCCCTGCGTGGTCCGCGCCCCTGCGCCCGCGTGGTCTCCCGCGCCCTGCGTGGTCGTCATGCGCCCGGCCGTTTTTCCCGCGCCCGTGTGGCCGTCCGCGCTCATGACCGCGCCCTCGCCCGCCACGCGCCCGCGCCATGGAGGTGACGCGCCCGCGTTGGTTGGCCGACCTTGCCTTAGTACCTAGTCAGCCTGTCCCTGGTTTTCCATTTTTTTATGCTACCTTGGCTTATATACGTGTATATGTATTGGTTTGTGTATGCGATATATCCTTACGCCTTTTGTCCTGAGCATGAATCTGACGCTGGAGAACAAAGTGTTCCTACTCGCTACATGTGCCTGAATGTCCCGGTTCTCGTTCATGCTTGACAAATGACTCGTAATCCCATGTGGCGCATTGTAATGTTGTAATACACTAAGGAGGGTAGAACATGTTGACATACTGATCGGCATGGATCCTCACTTGGGGTACTCGTACTACGGTACGACATTCTAGGAGGATGATCATGCAGGCCACAGCATGAGGATCCAAGGTTTCACCTAGGGCTAAATTAGGCAACTAAATATACTAGATGCATGGGAAGGGCAAATCCCGAGATCGTGTTACACCAGCCGCCTTGAGATATTGTCTTGACGCGCCGGCTGGTCTCCACGGATACTGTGTCATCTGCAACGAGTGGATGACTGTATCCGATTAATTCCTGCTACATATTATATGTTTTAGCAAGGTAGCCTTACGAGGGACCTGTGCTCAAATCATACCTGTCTACGCGAACCCCTGGGTTGGCTAGTCTTGCTGGAAAGATACGATCTGAGGACTCTGATAATTAATGCGAGGATAACCTCGCCATACTAGAAACTCGTAGACTTGACTGGCCGTGAAAATGACTTGCTTGTATTTTTCTTTTACCTTCCGTGAGTAACTGAGGAAAGCGGACTGTTATGGTGCGTGATCCAACCCATGTTCTTGTTTGATTGTTGGGTTGGTTATCGTACTATGACAGGCTGCGGACCGAAGTTACGAACGGAAGCCTTAATTTGATTGTGATGTGTTACTCCTGTGAATGACTAAGGAACATGGCCCACCGCGGTACGTGATCCAACCCATGTTCTTGTTTGATTGTTGGGTTGGTTATCGTGCTGCGATGGTCTGTCGACCGAAGTCACGACCAGGAGATCTTCTTACTTATATCTGTAAACTTATGTGAAGGTCATAGAGTGCGATGCGTCCCGGCTCCATGTGGCACCTTTTGTCCTTGTTTGGTTGTAAGGGTGCCAGATGGGTCCGACGATGTAGCGCTACCCTATAGCCGCAGCATAAGCTTTATTCTTATCATTATAACTTGGTTTTATCTTAACTCTTGTGCCCCTTTGGCGGTACTTGCTATTCGGGGCTGACCCCGCTGGTTTTGTTTGGCCAGATTCCGTAGCAGAGCCTGAGGACACGATCTTCCTCCCTGACATCTA
Source organism: Iris pallida (assembly GCA_029216955.1). NCBI lineage: Eukaryota > Viridiplantae > Streptophyta > Magnoliopsida > Asparagales > Iridaceae > Iris > Iris pallida. Next base: position 10,229 of record JANAVB010015400.1, on the reverse strand, counting down.
TGGTGCATACTAGGAGCATGGCAGTTCGGGGACTCGAGTGGGTTTCTTCTCCACCACTCCTGCTTATACTTTTGCGGCGTTTAGCCACCGGCACCTGTTAGCCGGATTACTCGATATTTTGTATCGGTACATAATTGTAATTAAACAGACTGCAGCTGTGTATAATTTTGTACTCCTGACTCTCTGAGATAGCTAAATTATAAAGCTAGTCTCTCATGATCATTTTGATGAAGCGTCAGGGACGCCTTACTGCTTTATCTTTAATGTTCATCTATTTGCTGATATGATTTGATTGATTGAGACATAGAACTCTGTGGGACCATAGGAGACTTGATTGTAGCATGTACCCCCTAGTCTCTCGACAGCCACGATCGCCGTATGACGTTACGTACCTCATATGGAGTAGCTGGCCTAGTCCGTCCCCGTATTTTGGTACTGGGGCGTGACAAGGTTTTAGTGGTGGCCCATGCAGGTCGGATATTCAGACTTGTGGGGTATTGCGAATTATTAGGAGTCTCAATCAAAACTTGTTCCCCTTGAAATTCTGTTTCGAATTCTCTGTCCTTGCCTTGATCTCTAACTTGACTTGCATCCTTGAAATCTTCCTCGTCCGAACTTGATAATCTTATATTCTTTTCCATAGGGGTGCTTCATTCTCAGTAGCAGGAGAGGCCCATGAGGAAGAGCAGCAAGAGCATGGCTCGACTGGGCAGCAACAGGGAAGAGAACCTTCTCCAGTGCAGGCACGAGCAGAAAGGGAACCAGAGGCAGTGCAGCCGCAGGTTATTGAAACTCCTGCAGCACCAGCAGCGACGGCAGTACCAGACGCCGTAGCACTCCTGGAGATCATCCGGGGGTTTTTTGTCACTAACCAACAGCAACAGACTCGGCAGCAGGAGCAGAACGTGTTGCTGAACCAAGGGATTCAGTTAGCTCTTGAGAGGAGTGCCGGGGTTGACTCGGGAGCATCAGGAAGGTTCCGTCGCTTGAACCCGAGGTATTTTGATGGCACGGAGGATGCCATCACTGCGGATGCATGGATTCAAGACATTGAAGCCATTCTTGTGGCAGCCAAGGTTCCAAATGATGAGAAGGTTGACCAGGTCAAACTGGTACTTCAGGATCTTGCCCGCGACTGGTGGGCATCAGAAGAAGTTGGTATAAGACGCCCTGTTCGTTGGACCACCTTCAGTGACAGATTCAAGGCCAAGTATTTTGGCATAGTAGCTCGATATGAGCTCCAGCAGAAGTTCATCAGTCTCAAGCAAGCAGGCAAGACCGTAGATGGGTATGCAGCAGAGTTCTGCAGATTGTGTCGTTTCGCACCAGCAATGGTGGCAACGAAGCCAGAGAAAGCTATGAGGTTCCAGCAGGGACTTCATTTGGAATTATTGCAGCTTGTGGAAGGACACGACTACCAGACGTTTGACGCTGTCTTGACGGCAGCCCGGAGGCACGAGCTTACCCAGCAGAGGTTGGCATCAAGGGCAGGAGGTCAGAAGAGATCTCATTCTCAGGTTGGAGGAGGAGCAATGCAGCGAACATCGGCACCAGCACCCGGTGTACGTATTCATGATGCAGGAGCGCCGCGGAGGACGGCCGTGTCAACTAATACAGCGCCAGTTCGGCATCAGCAGCCGAGAAACTAGCAACAGCGTCAGGAAGCACCCCAGGGTTGTATATTTTGTGGGAAGGCAGGGCACACGAGGGAGGTGTGCCGGTCAGCGAATGGCTTATGCTTGAGGTGTGGTAGTTCAGACCACCGTATTTCCACCTGTCCTATGATGCAGAGGCCAGGAGGGCCAGCTCAGCAGTTTCCAGCATTGCCAGCTCCGGTGGCAACCCCGAGTGGAGGGCCAGTATTAGCAGTAAGGCCCCTAGCCCAGCGTCTACCAACGCAGGCTCAGATGTTCCGCCAGGCACAGGAAGCCGAAGGCCCGCAGAGGCAGCAACAGCATGGTCGAGGAAGGCCGCAACAAGGGGCTCCGCGGGGCCAGGCTCTCACATTGACCTTGGGAGAGGCTCTAGCATCTAGTGATGTGGTGGCAGGTAAAATTCTCGTCACCTCATTTCCTGCTGTAGCATTATTTGATTCAGGCGCTACTCATTCATTCATCTCTGCACAATATGCTACACGGATTGGATTAGAGTTTGAGGCATTGCCGGAGAGGATGGATATACTCACCGGCAATGGGCTCGTAGAAGTTAGCAAAGTGCGCTTTTCATGTCCGATGGAGGTGTGTGGGCATTTATTGCCCGCCTCATTGATTGAATTCCCTATGGGGAATTTTGATGTCGTTCTTGGCATGGACTGGTTGAGAGACAGTCATACGACCATTGATTGTAGAGGAGGTAGGGTCATATTCAGCATTCCTGGGATGGAGCAGTTCATCTTTACTCGAACCTTGAAGAATCAGGCCGGAGGCGTCATCTCAGCAGCAGTGTCAGAGCCAGGACAGATTCCGAGAGTGGTCGAAGATTTTCTCGACGTCTTTCCTGATGAGCTCCCAGGGATACCCCCAGTTAGAAAGGTAGAATTTAGCATTGAGTTGAACCCTGGAACGAGGCCTATTGCAGACAGAGTTTACAGAATGTCGCCGTCAGAACAGGATAAGTTGTATCAACATGAAGAAGAGTTGAAGTCTAAGGGATTCATCCGAGACAGTAAATCGCCCTGGGCCGCGCCAGTGATTCTAGTTCCCAAGTAGGATGGGTCGACGAGGATGTGCATCGACTACCGCAAGCTGAATGCAGTAATAGTGAAGAATAAGTACCCGCTACCAAGGATTGATGACCTGTTTGACCAGTTGAGCAAGGCCAGTGTTTTTTCCAAGATCGATCTTCGGTCGGGATACTATCAAGTAAGAGTCCGGGAGCAAGATATACCGAAGACAGCATTCAGATCTAGATATGGACATTATGAGTTTTTAGTAATGCCCTTTGGACTAACCAATGCCCCCGCAGTATTCATGGATTTAATGAACCACATCTTTCTGCCGTATTTGGATAAATTTGTGGTGGTGTTCCTAGATGACATTCTTGTCTATTCCAGCAGTGAAGAAGAGCATGAGAAATATCTTAGGACTGTCTTGCAGACATTGAGGGAGCATCAACTTTATGCGAAGCTCGACAAGTGTGAATTCTGGTTAGATCACATTTCGTTCCTGGGGCATGTAATTTCTGGGGCAGGAGTGTCAGTGGATCCGAAGAAGATTGAGGCCGTAGAGCATTGGCCGGTCCCGAGAACAGTTGCAAAAGTACGAAGTTTCTTAGGATTAGCTGGTTACTACAGAACGTTCGTGGCGGACTTTGCCAGGATCTCTGCGCCCTTAACGCGTTTGACGCACAAGGATGTAGAGTTTGTTTGGTCAGCTAGCTGTCAGGCATCATTTGAAGAATTGAAGAAGAGGTTGATCTCAGCCCCGATCTTGACGCTTCCAGTAGGAGCGGGAGGCTTTACAGTATATTGTGACGCATCTGGGAGGGGTCTTGGGTGTGTATTGATGCAGCATGGAAAGGTAATAGCATATGCGTCTCGGCAGCTTCGAGACCATAAGAAGAATTACCCGACTCATGATTTAGAGTTAGCAGCTGTGGTGTTTTCACTCAAGTTGTGGAGGCATTATTTATATGGAGATTGAGTAGAGATTTATACTGATCATAAGAGTTTGAAATACGTGTTCACGCAGCGAGATTTGAACATGAGGCAAAGAAGATGGTTAGAACTACTGAAGGATTTTGATGTGGATCTTCAGTATCATCCAGGCAAGGCGAATGTAGTTGCAGATGCACTGAGTAGGAGAGACAGTGCTTTTATCTTGACTTCGCAGAAGCACAATCTAGCAGATCTTCAGAATATAGGGATTGAGGTAATTTTGCCAAGGGATATGGGAAGAATGACCAGCATGCAGATTCAGTCAACCTTGGTAGAGAGGATCAGGGTAGCACAAGCAGGAGATCCACAGATTCAGAAGTTGCGGTCAGAGTGTGAATCAGGCCGTAGGAAGGAATTAGTAATTCATGAGGATGGTACGCTCAGGTTTGGAAATAGACTCTGTGTGCCGAGTGGAGACCTTCGGCAAGAAGTTATGTCCGAAGCTCATAGTTCTATTTACTCCATTCATCCAGGAGGAACGAAGATGTATCGAGATATCAGGCAGTACTTTTGGTGGAATGGCATGAAAAGGGAGATAGCGAGATTTGTATCCAAGTGTCTGGTATGCCAGCAGGTGAAAGCCGAGCAGCAGAGACCAGCAGGATTGCTTCAGCCGCTTCCTATCCCAGAATGGAAATGGGAACACATCACGATGGATTTTGTGACCGGTTTACCTAGATCCCCGACTGGTAAAAATGCAGTTTGGGTGATAGTAGATCGACTCACGAAGGTCGCTCATTTCCTTCCCTTTCGAGTTGGACAGACTACTGAGCAGTTAGCAGAAATGTACATGAAGCAGATAGTAAGGCAGCACGGTGTTCCAGTTAGTATAGTATCAGATCGGGATACGCGGTTTACTTCCCATTTTTGGCGGAGCTTGCACCAAAGTTTGGGGACCAAGTTAAGATTCAGTACAGCATATCATCCGCAAACCGACGGACAGTCAGAAAGAACCATTCAGACATTAGAAGATATGCTACGGGCGTGTACATTAGATTTTGGTGGATCTTGGGAGGACCACCTCCATCTAGTGGAGTTCTCCTATAACAACAGCTACCAGGCTAGCATTCAAATGGCCCCGTTCGAAGCATTGTACGGAAGGAAGTGCAGGTCCCCTTTGGCATGGGACGACGTCGGAGAACGGAAGTTGTTGGGACCAGAGATGATCACGCAGACTGTGGAGATAGTTAAGTGGGTCAGAGAGCGCCTTCGAGTTGCACAGGACCGACATCGTCATTGGGCAGATCAGCATCGTAGGCCTCTAGAGTTCAGAGTTGGCGACCAAGTGTTTCTGCGGATTTCGCCAACTCGGGGTATCATTAGATTTGGAACCCGAGGAAAGCTTAGTCCAAGATACGTTGGTCCTTTCAAGATTCTCGCTCGGGTAGGCGATGTGGCTTATCGACTTGCCCTTCCGCCTTCGTTAACTGGCATACATGATGTGTTTCATGTGTCCCAGTTACGTGGGTATGTCCCGGATCCGAGTCATGTCCTCGATCATTCAGAGTTAGTCGTTGGTACCGACTTAACTTACGAGGAACAACCCGTATCTATTTTAGACGTACTCAAGAATCGGACGATAAGCCTTGTCCGTGTTTCTTGGAATCATCACTCTCCGGGAGAGTCAACTTGGGAGCGCGAGGACGAGATCCGATCTCGGTATCCGCATTTGTTTGGTTTGTGAGGTATATCTTTATGCCATAATGACGCGATTCCACATTCACTGCACCTGCTTGTATTATACTTTTGTGATGTAGATAATAACTGCTTGTTAGTTAACTTGCATGTGATTGTGCCTTGCTTGTCCTGATCTTTCAATCCTGTCGTGGCTGGAATTCCGAGGACGGAATTTTTCTAAGAAGGGTAGAGATGTCACTCCCTGATTCCGGTATACGTATTTTTAGTACGTATACTGCTTATTTGTATTTACGTATATTTATACGATATTTATTTTGTTGTATTTCTTCATGTATATCCCAAATTATTTGACAAAATAATATTTCATAATTTATTTTCTGTGATTTTAGTTTACAGTTTTGGCTCTAATTGGGTGACATGTTCTCGGTTCACTTGAACCCGTTGGGTCATCATGAACCAACTTGGTTTAGGCTTTTATATAAAACCCCATTCCTTTTCTCTCCCCTCATTCATTCCTCATAACTCCTCTCATTTACTTCCTTCACCCAACCAAAGGCAAGTATCAACTTGCACAAGGGAGAGATCCATCATTTTCATTTTTACTTCAAAATTTTTACCAAAACTTGTTCTTCTCCTCATTCTCTACTAGATTAGAACTCAGAATTTTCTGATTGGAAGCTTTAATTTTTGTAGATCTAAGTTTTAAACATTTTCGGTTTTCCTTGGTTTTGATCTACTAAACTCCGTCATTTTCAAGTTTTAATGGTTCTATGTTGTAGAGAATTGAATTTTACTCAAGATTGAACTTTTAAAATCGAAATTTGGTTAAGATTTGACTTAGTTATGATTTTTGGAGTTTTTTTAGGGTTCATGGTTCTTCCCTCTCAGTTGAGGGGAAGAAGATGAACAGTGCCCCTGTGCCCGCGCCCTCCGCGCGCGCGCATCCCGCGCCGCGCTTATGGAAGGTCCCGCGCCCCTGTGCCCGCGCCCTCCGCGCGCGCGCATCCCGCGCCGCGCTTATGGGAGGTCCCGCGCCCCTGTGCCCGCGCCCTCCGCGCACGCGCATCCCGCGCCGCGCTTATGGGAGGACGCGCCCCTGCGCCCTGCGTGGTGCCTGTGCCCGCGTGGTCTCCCGTGCCGCGTGGTTCCAGCACCAGTCCGCGCCCTCGCGTGTCCGCGCCCTGCGTGGTCCGCGCCCCTGCGCCCTGCGTGGTGCCTGCGCCCTGCGTGGTGCCCGCGTGGTCTCCTGCGCCCTGCGTGGTGCCCGCGCCCGCGTGGTCTCCTGCGCCCTGCGTGGTGCCTGCGCCCTGCGTGGTCCGCGCCCCTGCGCCCGCGTGGTCTCCCGCGCCCTGCGTGGTCGTCATGCGCCCGGCCGTTTTTTCCGCGCCCGTGTGGCCGTCCGCGCTCATGACCGCGCCCTCGCCCGCCACGCGCCCGCGCCATGGAGGTGACGCGCCCGCGTTGGTTGGCCGACCTTGCCTTAGTACCTAGTCAGCCTGTCCCTGGTTTTCCATTTTTTTATGCTACCTTGGCTTATATACGTGTATATGTATTGGTTTGTGTATGCGATATATCCTTACGCCTTTTGTTCTGAGCATGAATCTGACCCTGGAGAACAAAGTGTTCCTACTCGCTACATGTGCCTGAATGTCCCGGTTCTCGTTCATGCTTGACAAATGACTCGTAATCCCACGTGGCGCATTGCAATGTTGTAATACACTAAGGAGGGTAGAACATGTTGACATACTGATCGGCATGGATCCTCACTTGGGGTACTCGTACTACGGTACGACATTCTAGGAGGATGATCATGCAGGCCACAGCATGAGGATCCAAGGTTTCACTTAGGGCTAAATTAGGCAACTAAATATACTAGATGCATGGGAAGGGCAAATCCCGAGATCGTGTTACACCAGCCGCCTTGAGATATTGTCTTGACGCGCCGGCTGGTCTCCACGGATACTGTGTCATCTGCAACGAGTGGATGACTGTATCCGATTAATTCCTGCTACATATTATATGTTTTAGCAAGGTAGCCTTACGAGGGACCTGTGCTCAAATCATACCTGTCTACGCGAATCCCTGGGTTGGCTAGCCTTGCTGGAAAGATACGATCTGAGGACTCTGATAATTAATGCGAGGATAACCTCGCCATACTAGAAACTCGTAGACTTGACTAGCCGTGAAAATGACTTGCTTGTATTTTTCTTTTACCTTCCGCGAGTAACTGAGGAAAGCGGACTGTTATGGTGCGTGATCCAACCCATGTTCTTGTTTGATTGTTGGGTTGGTTATCGTACTATGACAGGCTGCGGACCGAAGTTACGAACGGAAGCCTTAATTTGATTGTGATGTGTTACTCCTGTGAATGACTAAGGAACATGGCCCACCGCGGTACGTGATCCAACCCATGTTCTTGTTTGATTGTTGGGTTGGTTATCGTGCTGCGATGGTCTGTCGACCGAAGTCACGACCAGGAGATCTTCTTACTTATCTGTAAACTTATGTGAAGGTCATAGAGTGCGACGCGTCCCGGCTCCATGTGGCACCTTTTGTCCTTGTTTGGTTGTAAGGGTGCCAGATGGGTCCGACGATGTAGCGCTACCCTATAGCCGCAGCATAAGCTTTATTCTTATCATTATAACTGGGTTTTATCTTAACTCTTGTGCCCCTTTGGCGGTACTTGCTATTCGGGGCTGACCCCGCTGGTTTTGTTTGGCCAGATTCCGTAGCAGAGCCTGAGGACACGATCTTCCTCCCTGACATCCATGGTGCATACTAGGAGCATGGCAGTTCGGGGACTCGAGTGGGTTTCTTCTCCACCACTCCTGCTTATACTTTTGCGGCGTTTAGCCACCGGCACCTGTTAGCCGGATTACTCGATATTTTGTATCGGTACATAATTGTAATTAAACAGACTGCAGCTGTGTATAATTTTGTACTCCTGACTCTCTGAGATAGCTAAATTATAAAGCTAGTCTCTCATGATCATTTTGATGAAGCGTCAGGGACGCCTTACTGCTTTATCTTTAATGTTCATCTATTTGCTGATATGATTTGATTGATTGAGACATAGAACTCTGTGGGACCATAGGAGACTTGATTGTAGCATGTACCCCCTAGTCTCTCGACAGCCACGATCGCCGTATGACGTTACGTACCTCATATGGAGTAGCTGGCCTAGTCCGTCCCCGTATTTCGGTACTGGGGCGTGACAAGGTTTTAGTGGTGGCCCATGCAGGTCGGATATTCAGACTTGTGGGGTATTGCGAATTATTAGGAGTCTCAATCAAAACTTGTTCCCCTTGAAATTCTGTTTCGAATTCTCTGTCCTTGCCTTGATCTCTAACTTGACTTGCATCCTTGAAATCTTCCTCGTCCGAACTTGATAATCTTATATTCTTCTCCATAGGGGTGCTTCATTCTCAGTAGCAGGAGAGGCCCATGAGGAAGAGCAGCAAGAGCATGGCTCGACTGGGCAGCAACAGGGAAGAGAACCTTCTCCAGTGCAGGCACGAGCAGAAAGGGAACCAGAGGCAGTGCAGCCGCAGGTTATTGAAACTCCTGCAGCACCAGCAGCGACGGCAGTACCAGACGCCGTAGCACTCCTGGAGATCATCCGGGGGTTTCTTGTCACTAACCAACAGCAACAGACTCGGCAGCAGGAGCAGAACGTGTTGCTGAACCAAGGGATTCAGTTAGCTCTTGAGAGGAGTGCCGGGGTTGACTCGGGAGCATCAGGAAGGTTCCGTCGCTTGAACCCGAGGTATTTTGATGGCACGGAGGATGCCATCACTGCGGATGCATGGATTCAAGACATTGAAGCCATTCTTGTGGCAGCCAAGGTTCCAGATGATGAGAAGGTTGACCAGGTCAAACTGGTACTTCAGGATCTTGCCCGCGACTGGTGGGCATCAGAAGAAGTTGGTATAAGACGCCCTGTTCGTTGGACCACCTTCAGTGACAGATTCAAGGCCAAGTATTTTGGCATAGTAGCTCGATATGAGCTCCAGCAGAAGTTCATCAGTCTCAAGCAAGCAGGCAAGACCGTAGATGGGTATGCAGCAGAGTTCTGCAGATTGTGTCGTTTTGCACCAGCAATGGTGGCAACGGAGCCAGAGAAAGCTATGAGGTTCCAGCAGGGACTTCATTTGGAATTATTGCAGCTTGTGGAAGGACACGACTACCAGACGTTTGACGCTGTCTTGACGGCAGCCCGGAGGCACGAGCTTACCCAGCAGAGGTTGGCATCAAGGGCAGGAGGTCAGAAGAGATCTCATTCTCAGGTTGGAGGAGGAGCAATGCAGCGAACATCGGCACCAGCACCCGGTGTACGTATTCATGATGCAGGAGCGCCGCGGAGGACGGCCGTGTCAACTAATACAGCGCCAGTTCGGCATCAGCAGCCGAGAAACTAGCAACAGCGTCAGGGAGCACCCCAGGGCTGTATATTTTGTTGGAAGGCAGGGCACACGAGGGAGGTGTGCCGGTCAGCGAATGGCTTATGCTTGAGGTGTGGTAGTTCAGACCACCGTATTTCCACCTGTCCTATGATGCAGAGGCCAGGAGGGCCAGCTCAGCAGTTTCCAGCATTGCCAGCTCCGGTGGTAACCCCGAGTGGAGGGCCAGTATTAGCAGTAAGGCCCCTAGCCCAGCGTCTACCAACGCAGGCTCAGATGTTCCGCCAGGCACAGGAAGCCGAAGGCCCGCAGAGGCAGCAACAGCATGGTCGAGGAAGGCCGCAACAAGGGGCTCCGCGGGGCCAGGCTCTCACATTGACCTTGGGAGAGGCTCTAGCATCTAGTGATGTGGTGGCAGGTAAAATTCTCGTCACCTCATTTCCTGCTGTAGCATTATTTGATTCAGGCGCTACTCATTCATTCATCTCTGCACAATATGCTACACGGATTGGATTAGAGTTTGCAATCAAAACATA
>JANAVB010015399.1:6785014-6916575 GCA_029216955.1 Iris pallida | reverse complement strand
AAGAGACGGAGGATTGAAGGTCGTTTTCGAAGGAGATCGTTCGGGTAATCTCTACTCGTCGTTTTCGCTCTTCGTAGCTTTGTAATCATTGTTCTTGTCTCTGAGTGTTGTGGGGATCCGATTTGGATCGGGAGGAGTTTGTAGAGGGTGTAATTCTTCTATTCCATTAGTGGAGGCTTCTCAGGGTTGGACTCCGATCGTCCCGTGGTTTTTTCCCGCAAGGGTTTCCACGTCAAAAATTCTCTGTGTCTGCGTGATTGTTTTTGTGTGGCTATTTTTGGGTTCGTGCGTTGTATTGCTCGGTCCTCTCGCAGGTACTCTCCGGTTTTGGGGAAAGGTTTCCGCGCTTCTTTCCCAACAGAGTGGTATCAGAGCTTTGGGTTCAAAGGGTGTCAGGAGTTGACAGAGGAACCAGAGAGGAGAGATGGACGCGAAGCCGATGCGCATGGTGAACCTTAATAGCACAAACTATCATTATTGGCGGAGCAAGATGAAGGATTTGCTATTTGTCAAGAAGCTGCATCTACCTGTGTTTGCAACCGAGAGGCCCAGTGATAAATCCGAGGACTGGACGTTCGAGCACATACAGGTGTGTGGGTACATACGGCAGTTTGTTGATGAGAACGTGTACAACCACGTTGCCAATATTGAGCACGCGAAGACGTTGTGGGATAAGCTGGAATCCTTGTATGCGAAGAAGACCGGGGTAAACAAGTTGTTCCTGATCCGAACGATGATGGGTCTGCGGTACAAGGATGGGGCGTCTATTTCGGATCACTTGAGTGAGTTCCAGGGCGTGGTTGACCAGCTATCTTCTATGGGAGTCAAGTTCGACGACGAAGTTCAGGGACTGTGGCTGCTGTGTACATTGCCAGACTCGTGGGAGACCGTACGAGTATCTATGATCGCTTCTGCTCCAGAGGGCGTGGTCAGTTTGGAGTTTGCCAAGAGCGGGGTGTTGAATGAAGAGATGCGGAGACGTTCTCAGGGCACTTCATCCACATCCCACCACTCAAGGCACTTGTTTCAGAGAGCCGCGGAAGGGGCAAAAGCAGGGGTCCAGGTGGTGGCAGAGACAAGAGCAGGGGGAAGTCCAAGGGTCGTTACGAGGACTCAGAGTGTTACCATTGCGGTAAGAAGGGCCATATCAAGCGGAATTGTTTCGCTTGGAAGAAGGAGAAGAAGGGCGACAAGGGGAAGCAAGAAGAGAACACTACAGCGGCGGCCTCGATGCATGGAGGCGATGTGATTGTCGTAGGTGATGAGGTCATTACTAACCTCGCCTGCGATGACAATTCTTGGCTGGTGGACTCAGGGGCTTCAGCACATGTATCTCACAATAGGGCACTGTTTGCCACTTACACGACAGGCGACTGTGGCGTGTTGAAGATGGGCAACGGAGATGTGTCGAAGGCGGTTGCCGTTGGAGATGTGCATTTGAGAACGAAGACGGGTGCGGTTCTTGTTCTCAAGGATTCGTCATGTCCCTGATATCCATTTCAACCTGGTGTCGGTTGGAAGGTTGGATGACGAGGGATTCTTCAGTCTCTTCGGGAATAGTCAGTGGAAGCTTTCCAGAGGTTCGATGGTGATTGCCAGAGGAAGCAAGAAGTCCGGTCTCTACTATATGGAGGGGAGAGCAGGGGGCACAGGAGGTGAACGCAGTCAGTGACGCGTCTACTGAGTTGTGGCACAGGCGGCTCGGCATATCAGCGAGAAGGGGATGAGCTACTTGGTGAACAGGAAGGTGATTCCAGGGCTCAAGTCTACAAAGTTGGAGAAATGCACGCACTGTTTGGCTGGGAAGCAAAATAGGGTGTCTTTCCAAAGTCACCCAAGTTCGAGGAAGCCGGCGTTGCTCGAGTTGATTCACTCGGATGTCTGCGGTCCTATGAAGGTAAAATCTCTTGGTGGTGCTTCTTACTTTGTGACTTTTATTGATGATTGTTCCAGGAAGGTTTGGGTCTATGCCTTAAAGACCAAGGATCAGGTGCTGCCTACTTTCAAGGAGTTTCAGGCCTCTGTTGAAAGGGAGACGGGCAAGAAGTTGTTGTGTGTTCGGTCCGACAATGGCGGCGAATACATCGGTCCCTTTGATGCGTATTGCAGAGAGCAAGGGATACGACACCAGAAGACTCCGCCAAAGACACCTCAGCTCAATGGTGTAGCGGAGCGCATGAACAGGACACTGATGGAGAGGGTGCGGTGTTTGCTGTCAGAAGCAAACTTGCCGGGCAGTTATTGGGGTGAGGCTCTTCTCACAGCTGCTTATATTATTTTGTCTCCTAGTGCTCCTTTGCAGGGTGATGTGCCTGATAAAGTAATGGTACGGCAAGAGCCGTCATACAATCACCTGCGGGCGTTTGGTTGTAAAGCCTTCGTGCATGTACCGAAGGACGAGAGGACCAAACTTGAGCCGAAGACGAGGCGATGCGTCTTTGTCGGCTATGGTCGGGATGAGTTTGGCTATAGACTCTACGACCCAGTGGAAGGAAAGCTTTACAGAAGCAAGGGACGTGGTGTTCGTCGAGGATCAGACCATGACCAACACTCAGGATTCCGAACGCCTTCTGAGGCTGAGGAATTGCCTGAGTTAGAGTCATTTCGCTTCGAGCAGTTTCCAGAGGACATCGCAGAGGATCCAGTTATGGGGGAGCCGGTACATGAGTTGCTCCCAACCTTGATCATCAGCCTGCTGATGGTGGTCAGGGTGTCCCTCAGGAGGATGAGCATGCCGGAGAGGTAGTTCCTGAAGGGGCGGAGGCTGTCGGTATACAGCCAGCACCAGTGGCTCCACTGAGAAGGAGTGACAGGGATCGTCGACCATCTATGAGATACTCACCGGATGAGTATGTGCTATTGACTGATGGGGGGGAGCCCGAAAGTTTCGCAGAGGCTATGGAAGACGAACACAGACAGGAGTGGATGGTGGCTATGCAGGAGGAGATGAGTTCCTTGCACACCAATTCCACTTATGATCTGGTGCGGTTGCCAAAGGGCAAGAAGGCTTTGAAGAATCGATGGGTGTTCAGAGTGAAGCAGACGGAAGATGCTACTCGCCCTCGATACAAAGCGAGACTGGTAGTCAAGGGCTACGGTCAGCGGAAAAGGCGTGGATTATGATGAGATCTTTTCGCCTGTCGTCAAGCATTCGTCTATCCGGGTGGTGCTGGCATTAGCAGCCAGTTTCGACTTGGAGGTCGAGCAGATGGACGTGAAGACGGCATTCCTCCACGGTGATCTTGAGAGGAGTTGTACATGGAGCAGCCAGAGGGATTCTGTGAGAAGGGCAAGTACATTTGGTCTGCCGGTTGAGGAAGAGCTTGTATGGTCTGAAGCAGGCTCCGAGGCAGTGGTACAGGAAGTTCGAGTCGTTTATGGGGGAGCATGGTTATGCACGGACGACGTCGGATCATTGTGCATTTGTGAGGTATTTTGCCGAGGATGATTTCATCATTTTTGCTCTATGTAGATGATATGCTATTAGTGGGTCGGAATACCACTAGGATAGCGGAGTTGAAGCGCCAACTGGGCGCGGCCTTCTCTATGAAGGATTTGGGCACAGCGAAGACTATTCTTGGGATGGAGATCAGCCGAGAGAGAGAGTCCAAGCTGCTACACTTGTCCCAAAAGAAGTACATTCACCGGGTACTTCAGCGTTTCGGGATGGAGGGTCGAAGAAAGTGAGTTCCCCCTCGCGGCTCACTTTAAGTTCACTGAGGAGCAGTGTCCATCTACCGAGGACGAAAAGGAAGATATGGAGCGGGTTCCATATGCTTCAGCTGTGGGAAGCCTTATATATGCTATGGTGTGTACGAGGCCAGATATTGCTCATGCAGTTGGTACGGTTAGCAGGTATCTTTCGAATCCTGGAAGGGTACATTGGAGTGCGGTCAAGTGGATTCTACGATATCTTCAGGGCACTGCTGGTTGGAGACTTTCCTTTGGTGGTGACGAGCCGAAGCTGGTTGGGTATACCGACGCTGATATGGCTGGAGATGTAGACACGAGGCGATCGACTTCAGGCTACGTGATGATGTTTGCGGGAGGAGCAGTGTCGTGGCAGTCGCGGTTGCAGAAGTGTGTTGCCTTGTCGACGACGGAGGCGGAATACATTGCGGCGACGGAGGCTTGCAAGGAGCTGTTGTGGATGAAGAAGCTGTTGCAGGAAATGGGACTGAAGCAAGAGCAGTATACTTTGCTTTGCGACAGTCAGAGTGCTATCCATCTTGTGAAGAATCAGACGTTTCATAGCCGGTCCAAGCACATCGAGACTCGGTATCATTGGATACGGGATGTGGTTGAAAAGAAGGACGCGGAGCTTGAGAAGGTGCATACAGATGACAACGGAGCTGATATGTTCACGAAGATCTACCAAGGGGGAAGTTTGAGTACTACAGGCAGATCGTCGGGATGACGACGTCCTCCCATAGTTGTGAAGGGGGAGATTTGTTGGAGTGGGTGGGGTTCCCAACCTATGTGGAGAAGATCCCAGAGTGCGACGAGCGCCGTCCGATATCGGAGAAGCTCGGGAGTAGTTGTTGTTGCTGCTGCTCCCAAAGGGGGTTCTGGACCAAGTCTACTCGTCCGAGTTCGGGCCGAACTCGGTCCCAGGCCGAGTTCTGGCCGAACTCGGTCTGGCCGTTCCAGGGTTTGGCCATCCAGTGCTGGTTGCTCCACACAGAGTTCTGGCGAACTCTGTGTGTCGGGGGGCTGAAGCGGATTTCTGGATGAGTTTTCATCATTGGATCTAATCCAACGGTCCAGGTTGGTTGCGGGATTAGGGAGATATATTGAGTTTTCTCAACCCTAATTCATTATCGTAAAATCGCATTGGACAACACAAGTTTGAGAGAGAAGGAGGCAAGAGTGCCATTACAACTTCGGAGAAGAAGCCGGAGGATTGAAGGTCGTTTTCGAAGGAGATCGTGTTCGGGTAATCTCTACTCGTCGTTCTCGCTCTTCGTAGCCTTGTAATCATTGTTCTTATCTCTGAGTGTTGTGGATCCGATTTGGATCGGGAGGAGTTTGTAGAGGGTGTAATTCTTCTATTCCATTAGTGGAGGCTTCTCAGGGTTGGACTCCGATCGTCCCGTGGTTTTTTCCCGCAAGGGTTTCCACGTCAAAAATTCTCTGTGTCTGCGTGATTGTTTTTGTGTGGCTATTTTTGGGTTCGTGCGTTGTATTGCTCGGTCCTCTCGCAGGTACTCTCCGGTTTGGGGAAAGGTTTCGCGCTTCTTTCCCAACAATTTGTTCTTTGTTCTGAACTTACCGATTAAGAAATATCATAATTAGGATTTCTACATTTCAGAACCTACAAATTACAAACTGGAAATGCAGAAAACTAATTTGGTAAAGTCTTGAACATAATGTTTCAACTTGAAGTAGTTTCTTAGTGGTATCAAATTTGTAGATATTTATATTAGCCTATTCGAACATTCTAATAATCAGTCAGAGAGCTGCACTCTCTTTACTATTGGTAAATTAGATATTATATCTCCGCTTTCTGCCTTGAGTTCAAGGCTTCTGCTACGGCACCCAACATATTCCTCTTGCCATGAGAAGTGTTAACTGCTTATGTAGCTTCCTACATTATCGAACATTGGCTATCAACTTCTTTATGTAAGATTCTTTAGGATCACAAAAAAGGGATAAAAGAAGATGGAGAATGTAAGCACAGAGTTATACTTAAACTTACCATATAACAATATTCTAATTTTGTATCAGGAACCAAACATTCCACAAGAACAGTCCACTGATTAACAAGATTTTTATCCAAACAAGTAACTAACATTATTCTCTCATTTATTATCATGAACACCATTGGTAGAACTCAATAATATAGAGACAAAAACTCAAATTTCAATACGAAGATCGTTTATAGGCATTCGTTTATAAAAAGGTAACAGTAGTTACGAATAGAGAAGTTGATCTAGCATTGAAATTCATGTTTACGAATAGAGAAGTTTGTATGTGATACGATCCTAAATTCCTCACTGAAATTGTAGACTGAATTGAATGGACCACTGCCTACTGTGCTATGTGCTACTGTGTCAAGTCACTGATACACTAGAGTTACACTAGAATTTGGGAGAATCATGTGTAGTCCTTTACTGATGCACTACATTAGGTGCAGTAGAGAGTGTTAAGAACAGAGCAGTATGCTCAACATAAACAGACCTACAATTTTTTGTTAAGACAAACACAAAGTGTCCAAGCTAGGTCCTTCCACTTCAACTCATACTCCTGACCGAGACATGGGTCAGTGAACAATTCCACTAAACCATTGATAGGATTCATCCTAAGCATCAAGTTGTCAAACAAAATGTGATATGAAAATATTACTTCCATAACTTACATCTAAATATTTCATAGATTATATATGCGAGGTAGTGGAGGCATGTCCTTAGAAGTGGCATAGACATTGCATTTGCATTGTATATGTAGCTGACTTGTCAGTTTATAACAATTCCCTAAACTAAAATCGATGGATAATTTTATATTAACTTCTGAATGTCGAAACCTATAAAGATAGTTAACCATGATGTTATAGATTATAAAAAAAATAAAGTTTTTGACCATAGGCGACTGTCTAGGCAACCATAGGCTAAAGGGAGAGCTTGCTAATACAGACTTGCATGTCACAACCCGCACCCTGTTTAGGGGCACAAGGACGTGGGTACGTCCAGCCTATGCCGCAGTGTCGGCGGTAGAACGCTGTATAGGTCGTCTACAATATCTAGCGTCTATCAATATGAAATATAACCCTGTCATCTCCGCACGGAGGAATAATAAGACATATCAACTGTATAATCTCAATCACAAGTCTAAAGGAAGATAGAGCACGATATTGAAAATGAAGATAAAGGAGGATAAACTGAATAAATAGTAAAGTCATCAACACATGAGTTTAGATGTCTAAAACAATAAATACATATCCTGAATAAAATAGTAAGTCTAAAATCCACACTCAGAACAATCCAATACAATATGAAATACTAAGGACTCTAGAACACTACTAAGGCACTCTCTACCGTACAGGATCCTCCTCAGACTCCTGTACGCAACCCTCATATGCCCCTTGCTCATAGTAGGTAGGACAACCATCTAAATCATCTGAAAAATATTATCCAGTCAGGATTGGAGCGAAGTACAACTCAAATAGCAGTTCCAGTTAATTGACAAGCACTATGTAATGTAAATAATAATGAAATACTTGATGAACAGTTAATAGAGACAAGGTACAAAGAAGAGGCAAGCGAATATAGAGCAATAGATGTATAGAAAGAACATATAAAATGTAAAAGCAGACATATGTGTAATAAAAGGAAAACCTGTCATGCAAGGTATACAATAACAAGGCTAGCATATTTGTGTCTAATACCAGTGTTTTGAAATACCAAATTGACATGTGAACGGCTAGAGTGTGATATCCGGCAAACCATACACGTCCGTGTATAGCCGCTATTATTCCAGTAAGACCGTGGGGTAGAAAGGGTATGTTCACATGTCTCCTAGATATTTCTTCCCCCCGACTAGTACACATGGATCCAGGTCTCGACACGTATCTCAATAATCCAGAAATAGATACATTAGTCCAGTAAAGAGTCAATAGGCATGAAACTACGTATCTCAAGTCAAGGAATCCGTACAATACCAGTCCGTGTGACCATCGTATCGGAATCAAGATAGAACACTAGTATAAACATGCATGATAGGAAATATCAAATAATAAAAACTATCAGAGAATGTACTCGCCTGTCGTCCTGAGCGATAAATGTGATTCGAGACCCAAAATGGAGTCACAAGAACATAGATATGAGTTATCAGAGTTAATTGGTGTTTTAAATAGAGTTAAACATGAATGTTCATGGTGAAACATGATTTCTAGGTCAAATCTAGGTCACACTAGTCAACTGATAGTCAACCTAGTCAAACTGGTCAATCTAGTCAACCCCTAGGCATACTAGTCTATTTGGTCAATATCTAGTCAAGGCTAGCAGTTAGCTATTAATAGCTTACCCTAGATAAGGTATCTCAAACCTTTATCAATACCAATATTATCTATATTACATAATACTCAGGGATTTACCCTTTCCCTAAATGTAGGTAAACTTTATTACTTACACTAGCTCTCAACCCCTCTCTCTCTCTCTCACACACACAAGACATGAACGGTGGTCAATTGGCCACTGTTCTGCCACATGCCTAAATGGCCAAATAGCCTACTGCTATACACTCTCCTTCACTACATCCTACTCACATTACACTCGCCTACTCTTCCTACCCGATCCTCCTAACAATATCTGGTACTTAACATCAACTAACATTCATTCACTAATAATTATACATTACATTCCCCTCACATCTCTGATACACTACACTAAGTATCTCAACTGATACTTATTCCCTCACATACCTGTGCAAGATTCTGGACTGGCCAAGTGGCATGTGCCAAGCATTGGCCAGTGGTCAATGGGCCTACTCGACCTTCACTCCAATTACTGATACATCACTCTCACTCACCACTCACTCACACAACTCACTTAATCCACTGAACACTAATTTCTCTCTCAACTAACTTAGACACCATTTCTCCGCATCAACTCAAATCAAATGGCCATATGGTCCATTTTCTGCTGTAGGGAATCCCCCTCATCTGATACTCTCTGATACATACCCAATCCTTACTGATACCATGTCCTGCACCCTAGGGACCAAGTCCCCTGCTATGACCCAATGGCCTCTACTATGCATGCTGCCTGCAGGGTCCTATTGTTGCTGCTGTAAGGCTATGCAGTGCTAATGCAAGCCAAAGCACTGCCATGAACCAAGTGACATTACACACACTAATTACTTAGGCTAACACCCTCCTGAATACATCCATTTCCTAACACTCACACTCTCACACTCAACTGGTACCTACATTCCTTCCCTCATTCCTATTTCCTCCTGAACACTAAACCACTCTTAACAGGGGGTACCTCCCCTACTACCTGGACATGTGCCAAGGCAAGCAAGGCACATGCTGTCATGGGCTCACTGGCCTAAGGCCAATGCCAGCAAGACCTGGGCATTTCCCATAGGCCAAATGGCCTACTGCAGTGGCCATGTGCCTGGCCAATGCCAACCCCAAGCCACTTGCATGCCTGCAGTGTTCCTCTCACTGTCCTACACTGGAACTCCTTCACTCCTCTCTAATTGGGTACTGCACTCTGTCAAGTGAAAAGGTCACTTACAATGAACTGATCTCAGGTTACATGGCACACACACATAAAACCTTAACTGATCAGAAATAGGGGAGATGGCCGATGGTACACCCCTATGGTACACCTAACCCTATATGATACACCCTATGATACCTACTACAAATACCACTTCACCCCACCAATACATCAAGGACACATCTAATTTATAAAATAGAATGTAAACACTATGAGGATTTGCTAATCTAATGTAATGTGGAGAGTTTGGTATGCTAGGACTCCAATACCTGTGTAAACAGGGACTGAACTAATAGCTGACATAACCCTCTTATTACCAACTGATACCACTTACTGATACTAACCATTACTCACTCCACATGACTGATACATACACTGCCTATATATATATATATATATATATATATATATATATATATATATATATATATATATATATATATATATATATATACATATATTCACCTACAAATTAGGATACATTCATATACCTTCATACTGTCCTGATACACTCTTGCATCTGTCCATTGACACTATCCACAAACACTAACTCTCCAATACCTCTCACACATTTCAAGGACTGAAAAACTATGATACAGAACAAACAATATATATATTTGGGAATGTTACCTATTAAACTGAACCAAGGAGGAAGAATGGGCTGATACTAATACAAGGAGGGGTGGACAGGAAAACTCACCTATACTAAGGTAATCCCATACCCGAGCCCTCATCTAAACAATGCATGAATGTGGCTGACACTTGATACAGTGAGCTGACACTAAAAAGATATAGGTTAGCACCAAGTTCATACAGGGACTGGTACCAAGTCCTCTAAGGACTGGTACTCACTAATTGGATGGTACATGTCATCCCCTTCCACATCTATATGAATTTAAAAAAAAAATTGAAGTAGGGAATGAACAAATGGACAATGAGACATATACCCAGGCCCCTATCTACTAGAACACAGGCTAAAGGCCATATCTAATTTACTGTCTAGTCCCTCACTCTCTATCCCATTCTGTTTTCAATTCACACATCCAAAAATACTAATACTCACAAATAACTAGTGCAAACAGCAAGCTGCTGTAAATGCAGCTACTGTTGCTCTTTGCATATTCTCCATTCTAGGTCTCTGATACTCTCATCCTCATATAGACTCACTCATCCTCATAAACATACATGCCCCTCTTATTCTCAGTCATCTACTAGATATTCCCTCTAGCTCCTATTGCCCTTTTTTACTGATGCCCATTAGAGATACCCTGCCTCTTCCTTCCTGTTCTCATGGCAGTTAGTTAAGGGGGTTCAAGTCTCTAACCTCACATTAAAATGTGAGGGCCCAAACCTTTAACTCTAAACTCACCAATTATCCCAACTGCTTGGCACCACACTGTGGCACATTGGCAGTGCACCCATAGCCCACATTGCCCCATGATACACTTGCATAAATATAACTCAATAAGGATTAACACACACACACACACACACACACACATATAAATTTAAAGCACTTTATTCATAAACTCAGCATGGGGTTACATCAAAAAGAAACATAGTTATCGACTATTTCAAGAACTGAGGGATAGATTTAGAGTGCTTGCATCTAACCAAAACTTTAAGGACTTGTCTTCTGATCTCTGCGAGCACTTGATCTGCTGAGTATTTGTATGACTCATACCGCCATTTATTTCAATTCTTCCAAATAACCCAAAATGTCGCCCCTACGATGATTTCCTTTAAGTGCAGCATCGGTCTTCTCCACCATTTCTTCAGCCTACACGACAAATGCTCGTTGCTTCAAATTGAGAATTCCTTTTGCAGATGATCCCAAACTGTCTTAGCCAAATCCCCTTTATTGAACAAATGTTCGATAGTTTCCTGAGCAGAAAGAATGCAACAATGACACTGTGACGCGAGTTGGTAAACCAGATGCTGAATGTTGTCATCAGTTGGCAGCCTTGTATGCAATATATGCCACCCAAGCACTGACCATTTAATAGGAATACAAGTATTCCAGATACGAGTGAAGTCTGGACATCTATTGTTTGGCACTCTAATATGCCTCCATGCAGATAATACAGAGAATGTACCAGATCTGGAAGGGCTCCATCTCCATCTGGAAATGTCAGTGGGATCACTCTCGATGAGGTGGTTTGCCAAGTCCCGACCATGTAGAAGCCTCTTCCATATTGGGGATGCGTTGGAGTTGGCTTGAACTGTATCCAGACTCGCAAATTTACAATATCTAGCTTTGAAGATCGCCCATAGCCCATCCCGAGTCTTCAATTTCCACCATAGTTTTGTTGAGAATAAATTGATAATCTCTTCCATACTTCTGAGCCCGAGTCCTGCTTCCTTATAGGGTTTCGCCATTTTACTCCAACCAAGCCAGGTATGTACATACCTTCTTTCGATCCCCAAAAGAATCGAGAGAACATCATCTCTAATTGCTTTATAACAGCCCTAGGTGGATTACAAGCCGCCAGTGTGTACATGGGAATAGATGTAAGTACTGATTTAAGAAGTACAAGCTTACCACCGTACGATAGGAGACGCTGTTGCCATCCATCAATTTTGTTCCTGATCCTGGATAGGAGTTCTTCAAACATGCTAACATTTTTCCTCCCTGACATAAGACGACATCGCAGATAAGAAAATAGGGGTTTGAAGATCGAAACCCAGTAATATCCCGCAATTTAGCCTCTCGATTTTCAGGAAAATTTGGATGAACATATAGAGAAGACTTATGAGCATTGATCTTTTGGCCGGAAGCTGCCTCATATCTCTCCAGCATCTCTCTCAAAGCTCGAATAGACAAAACATCCCTTGCTGAAAAGATCAGATTATCATCCACGTATGCAAGGTGTGTCACTGCCGGACAACCACTGGGTGAGTAAAAATGATGAAATGAAGGAAGCTCAGTCAATTTCTTGAGATTTTGGGATAGAACTTCCGTAGCTATAATGAAGAGAGCTGGAGATAATGGATCGCCTTGGCGAACACCTCGGTATCCATGGAAGTAACCAGAGGATTCTCCATTGATAATTGTCGAATACCAAACATTATTTAGTAAACAAAAGATCATATTAATCCATACCTCATTGAAACCAAATCTCCTCATAACCTTCATCAAGAAACCCCAGTCAAGTCGATCATATGCTTTGGCCATGTCCAATTTTATTGCCACATTGTCGCCTCTATTTTTGATCCGCATCATGCTCATCATCTCCTGTGCCAGAACTACATTGTCCACTATTTCCCTTCCCCTGACAAATTCGCTCTGCTCGGGAGAGATAATTCGAGGGAGGATGGATGCAAGTCTATTGGCCAATAACTTGGATATAATCTTATTCATGACAGTACACAAGCTGATCGGACGAAAATCCAACCATGAGTTTGGATTCTTTATCTTCGGGATCAGAATAAGTGATGTACTCGAAATGGCTTTGGGGAGTGCAAAGCCATCCATGAATAATTTCACCGCCTCCAGAATATCTTCTTCTATGATCGACCATGATGCGAGGAAAAATCAGGCTGTGAATCCATCCGGACCCCCTGCACTCTTTGAATTTATTCCTTTGACAGTAGATAGGAGCTCCTCCTTTGTTGGTGCTTGCCGTCAAATATAAGTTGTCATCGGCCTCGATCAAGGAGGGAATGTAGCTCATCAAATCTCCATCTGTCACCGGGACCGTACTCAAGAATTGAGTCACAAAATAATCATTAGCGGAGGCTTGAATCTCGGGTAGCTTAGTAAGGGTAGTTCCATCTTCTTTCTTAATAGAATGGATGCGCAACTTCCTTCTCTTAATGTTAACGCATTCATGGAAATAAGCAGTATTTCGATCGCCATCCAAGTCCCATCTCAGTCTAGCCTTTTGTCTCCAGTATGAGTCTTCATATGAAAGTCGTTGTTTCAGTAATGCTCTTGTTTTATGCATGCAGTTGTTCGCGATTGTGCTCTGAGCTATCTTGTTCATAGGCTATCTCTGCAGCTAACACCGCGTCTTCCACAGTCTTCACCTGTTGAAAGATGTCTCCAAATGTGGCATGACTCCAGCCTGATAGAGCTTTCCTGCAGGCCACCAACCTATGACATGTCTCCAAATGTGCCATGACTCCAACCTGAAAGATGTCTCCAAATATGGCATGCCCATATATATATATAATATATATATATATATATATATATATATATATATATATATATATATATATACCTTTAGATTTAATACTTAGAAATCAATAGGCCTATCCTAGTGCAAACCAAGCTATACATGGGCATGAAAACTGAAAACTGAATTTAATTGGTCACTTTGGCATTTTAACAAACACTTGGTTGGCAAAACTTGTAGTCTCCCTCAAATGGACACTAAACCCTATGTAGTCATCACAATAGCACTCATTAAGACCTCAATCTACATCCTATTAGTCATGGGAGGTCCTACATGAATGCATAAAATTTGACCATAGAAATGTAAGTTTAGAGGGTTATACCTATGTAGAATGAAGCCTACACAAAGCTCCACGAAGTTGAGAAAGATGGATGAAGAAGGAGCTACCAAAACCTTGCTAGAGCCTCCACCAAACCTTCTTGAGCTCCCCCCAAGCCTTTGCACAACAAAGGGAAGAAAGAGGAGACAATTTGGAAGAGGATGAAATGAAGAAATGAGTGGACACCCTAAGGGAATGGTGGCTGCCATTTGGGGGTTTATGGGTTTAAATAGACACTAGTCAAACCCTAAACTCTTCATTACACTTAGTATCAGGAAGGTCCTTAATGGGGCTAAGTTGTTTGGCTCTAATTAAGGCTTGTACTCAACCTAGCCATGACTAGAGTCTAATTAATCGAACTTATTGGTGAAGTCAAATTTAATGGGGTCCACCATGACTAATGAATAAGCTAGCCTACAAATAAATACAACCACCATATTAAAAGAAGAACAAAATACACAAATTATGAAATGACAAAAATACCCTTGTTCTAGAAAAGTGGTAATGACATTGCAACATTGTGCACAATATTACGTAAAATACAAAGTTAAATTACCAACCATTTATATCAACTTCTCCCCAGTTTCGATCACTGACAGAAAGTTGCTTCTCTTCTAGTGTTAACCCGATATTTTTCTGAATAAAACGTGTCAAAGTGCTGACATTCTGTGTAGGCAAAAAAAAAATTGTATCAACCATCTGGAGCCATTAGAGCAAAATCTCATCTCATAAACCAATATATTTAAAGTACAAAAAAGTAAAAACCACAACTTGTCTGGAGTATATAGCACAACAAAGGCATGGAGCAAGGACCAAAGAGAGAACAGTAAATATATCATAAGGAAAATAAAATTTGTTAAGGAAATGCCTATAAGAACCACACCAAGAAAAAAAAACAGATCTTACATGACATGAATCCTAAACATTCTTCATATATGTACTTATCAGAGTAGTTTTAGAAAGTACAACCTACCTCAAGTCAGTTTCAGGCAAGAAATTCTTACATATTGAATAAGCCTAGCTAAAACAAAGCTTATGCCTAACTAATATAGACAAAGTTTCACGTTTAAAATAAGTTGCCCTTTAAGGTACCATAACATATCCTCCCAAGGCACCATGTAATACATAAGAGTTAACATCGATACTCTCCTTTTAATATCAAACTGAAATGGTTGTTTAACTAGTCCAACACATACTTTCTTGACTATTGCTCGTGAATCCACTATAGTCGCATGCCTATATGTTTGTACGTACCATATGCATTTGTTTAGATGTCCAATTTCATGTCAAGTTTGTTACAGAATGTTCTAACGTTGTGACGTCGTGTCCAGATTTTTTTTTACCAAGAAATCCTTGTCATGTTGCACTCTTAAGTGATTGTGGTTACACAAATTTTACCTCAAGTAATTTTATCAAAGCCCAAGAAATATGACTTCCAAATTTTAGTACAAATGAGATAACAATTGAGATGAATATTTTGATCCAAGAGGCAAGCAAGAAAGTCATACTTCATTCCAATAAAAAAAAGAGAATATGCACGAGGAGGTCATAAAGCAGTAACTAGACGAGCATCGTTGGCATAGTCTAAGATTGAAGCATTTAACATATAAATAGTGTAACGATTAAGCCAACACCACTAAACCATGTGTAAGGCAATATACCTTGTACCTGCTGCATAACAAAAAGAAACATGATGCAAGTAAATATTTTACCAATCAAATATTATATGGTAATGCATATTTGTATGACACAATTAAAAGAATCAATATCAAACAACCACTTTTATATGCTTCTCAATGGCTAACCTGGTTAAAAAGCTGCCTTTCCAAACCCTTCTATAGCCAATAATTTATAGATTCATCAATACAGGAATCTGATTTCTCAAACATCTTGACTATAATACTAAGTAAATTCCAGTTAATCCAACAAAGGAAGCATCTTTGTGCAATAAAAATTAATTTAGAACACAAAAATTGCAATGAAGCACTAAAGTTCAAGCATTTATAAATCAGAACACCATAAAATGATCATAATTTACCTATCTCAATCAATTAAAGAGCAAACAACCACTTCTACTATGTTTCACAGTATCTAAGTTTTCTTCTCCAAACACTTTCTGATTTTTTTAACAAGCAAAGCATCTGCTAATTCAAGTGTTCATAGCCACTAAAGATGCCATATTACCGCACCAAAACTTGATTCAAATACATAGATTTCTAGCATTTAGCCGACGAAATAGCATATAAGATTCTCACAAGACCTTGGCTTGATACATGTATATATTCTCAGTACAACACCTAATTGGAGAAGAAAAACCATGTGATAGTCTCACCTGTTAGGTTCAGGAAAGACTAGTTATACAAATATGATTAGAAATTTGATGAAGTATGAAAAGAAGTTAAAGAGAAGAGGAATTGTAATTGTATATATAAGTAAACCATTTTTAAAGTATAAATTCATGAACCATTGTAGTTCTGAGCTTAGTTTCACCTCCTGTAGCTTTGGGTTTAGTTATGAGTTTAGTTTACGTGACATGAATGAAAGAACTAAATAGTCAATCCTGACTCGTGAACCATATCTACTATATCTAGAACATTAAACTAGACAATGATGATAGTGTATTTTGGAGCCTCCCACAAACTAGAATCAGTGATGAATGACAGAACTAAATAGTCAATCAATGAAACGAGTCAAGACAAATTTATCGTAAAAAAAGTGACCCTAAAGATAAATTTGAAATTAGAATTTATGTCATGTTTATTCTAGCTTCTAAGGGGAGTCTTAGGCTTTCAACCTCTTTTATATATGAACATGATACATGCCATGTAGAATACAGATACCTTCAAGTAAACTATGTTGTAGGGATACAAATATGGTATGGCACATTAACGAATAAGCAACAAGGACATGGAAACAATTTTCACATGTCCTAGTGTATTTGACCAAAAATAAGCTACTTATTGTAACGAAGATGCGAAGTTAAAACCACAAAAATGTGTCACAAGATACAATGAACTTTTTTGAGATATTGTTACAAAAGCATAAGGAGGTAATAGCACAAAGAAATGGCAAGAACAAATGCAAGTACATAACATTCAATAAAATTTTCCCTATTGTACAAGTTTGAGGAAGAAAATAAAAGAACCATTCCTTTCTGAAAGATCGGAAGAGAATCATGCTGGAGTCTGTTGACACAATTGTTTGATATGGTGAAGGTCATTATAGTAGGACTTTAACTATGCTCAGTAGCTTGAAGTACACATTGGCATTTAGAATGTTAGCTGAGATATGATTAGAACTAATTATAGATCAACCAACAAGACTTTTTATTGTGTTATTTCCTACTACATTTTGCTATTCAGACACAATTTCCACAACCCACACCCTGAACGAAGCGATAGTTTAATCATACAACAAAAATCGGACAATATTAAAAGATAAATATAACACAAAACATAGTCCAACTTAAAGATTTTTTTATGGAAGGTGATTATGCAAATGACCTTGATAAAATCTTAGCTAGTTTTGGTGCTCAACACAATCAACTAATTTTGTAGACACATAGCTGAGAATACACAGGCCATGAGTTATAACCCAAGAATATAATCAACCAATTTTAGCGAATCTAAGGATTAGGACACGAATCGGACACAAACACTCCAAAAATACAGTAAACACAATGTCGTTTCTTACCACGATAAATATGGAAAATAAAATTTACAGAAATAATGCCAAAAAATCATACCATTAGAGATGATATGAAAACCAAACCCTAATTTGTCAAATAACATACGTTCGCAAACCAAACCCTAATTTGTCAAATAAATGCCCAAAAGACACTACGAGTTTTTTAGTTTTGGGTTTTTGATGCTTTTGTTTGATATTTTTTAGGTCATTATTCAATTAAAAGTTATATAAATGCTTTCCTAACTTAGATACACGTCGGCAAATAAATAGTGCCTTTCTGCGACACGTGGATGTCGCCATATGTAGAGAATTTTTGGCAGGACTGTAATTTGGTTTTCATCTTGCAAAATTTGTGTGGATTCCGCGGCATACTAAAAGTCATGTTGCCAATACATGTAAAAAATAGCTTTTGCAGACATAAAAGATCCTATGTCGCTGAAACATGTTGCTAAAAATGTAATTTTTTGCAGTGGCAAGCCCAGCCTACGCCGCAGCATCGGCGGTAGTACGCTGTCTTTGATAAGCATTATCTATAACAAGTACACAGTCCACATATATCATCCACAACTAAGTCATGACAAAGAGATTAACTTAAAGTCTCAATAATTAATTTAAAGAAAGATCCACTACAACTAAAAATAGTCTCGGGAACTAACCCGCTAAAAATAAATATAAAACAATCAAAACTAAAGTCCTCTAAGCTCACTAGCTAAGAATAATATGAAAGAGCATAAGGAAGAAATATGCTACTCCGCATCAGTAGAAACAATCGGCATATTGGTAACGTCAGTGTCACCAATATACGCACCATAAACCTCGGGACAAACCACATCGTCTAAAACTAAAAAACAGTTATCTACTCAGGATTGGAACAAGATCACCATAAACTACATTATACAATATAATATACAAGTATACAGAATAATAGTAAAGAAAAGATGAACTAAAATATGATACAAAAGGGGAGCACTATATCTTGGAAACAGTTTGAGGGTACAACTATAACATGGAACAGTTGAAGGTACAACCAAGACACGAAAATAATATGGGAGAATGACTAATATAAGACAAACCATTGTACAATATGTCAATACGAGTCAAATCACATGTACTGTGTATTTTAGAATACAAGTGTTCCGCATGTGGACGGGTTAGGATATTCGACAGTCGGTACGTGAGGTGCAACGACTGCTATCAATATTAACATTGGGGAAAAATTGTACATTGTGTAGACCACATGCATATTAGTTGTATTTCTCCTTCCGACTCCCTCACAATTTAACATGATCACTTGACATTAACTTTGACTTAAACATTGAACATTGAATAGTACACATTGAACCAAAACAGTAAGTGAATATGTATGGTCATAATAACAAGTATAACTCTCATGCACAGTAATAGAAACGATAAGACTAACAGTTTAAGGAAAGAGAACAACATGCAGCATAAAATAAAGGCAACATAGGTCATAGTGATACTTCTCTTGCTCCGCTAGATGATGAAGTCACAACTCAAGACGCCGTAGACCGATTTACCCCGTCACATAAATAATCATAAGTTAGATTATGAAAATCCCACTCTAAAAACCCTAAAAAGTGGCTAATGGTTTAACATAACTAATCCAATTTAATTTTGGGATAAATCATCTAAAAATCTAATTTAATCTAATATCATCCTGAAATAAAAGTTAAACACAAGTTTCTGGTCCGGGAAAGTCATAGTTTCCAATTCGGGACCCGTGGCACGCAAAACGAGACGCATTGATGACTAAGTAGTCAAACGACACAAACTCCATAATTTGGGTGTGCATCCTAGTATATTTCAGTACCACGAGTGCAGTGGAATCGACCGTACCACAAAATCACACTTTGGTCAAAAGATATCGCCATTATGGCTAACCGTGACCAAATCGATGATTTGTCGGCAAAACTAAGTTCTACGAAGTAATTAAAATATTATATGGAGGTACTAATTTCTGGAAAAAAAATATGTCATAGATCTTTGTGTTAGCTTTTGGAAACATCAAACGGTTCATGATTCTGATTTCTGGTTCTCCCAAAATCTTGAAAACACTGAAACATGTCAAATTTTGGACAATTGACACTCTACAAATTTTTCAGAAATTTAGGTTTACAATTAATGGAAATAAATTAGATATTCAGAAATCTAACCTCATTACGCTTCCAACAAAAAAAACAGCACACAAAAAGCACGTTGGGGTTGGCGGCAATTGCTTCGAGAAATTGAAGAACACTAGATCAAACCTCTCTCAAAAATCGGCAGAAATTACATAGGGCTTTTCATATATATATATATATATATATATATATATATATATATATATATATATATATATATGGGGGAAGCTATGAGCTGTTAGGAGTCAGCTTGGATCTGCCATGTGGCAGCATCTTGCGCGCTCCCGCTCGGATCAAATGGTCGTGGATGAAGCCGGCTTGGCTGCGACTCTAAGCCTAACTCGGACTAGAAATTCGGCTATTGACCAGATTATGAGTTCGCCCACATGGGCTACTCCACTGACGACTGGGCCCCGCGCTCTACTCTGCGGTGACAGACAGGTGGGCCTGGTCTCGGTTTGACTGGGTAAAGAATTTGGGAAATAGGTTTTTTGAATTATAGAAACAGTTTTTAAATCCATTTTACATAAGAAAAATCATAATAAATATTAAAAATAACCAAAAAAATTCTGAAATTTTTTTATAAAAAATAAAATAACCTATTGAACTCTAGAAAAATATTTGGGGTCAACTATTGGTCTTAGGCTTGCACAGTAAATTCTAGGAGTCCTAGAAAATAGGTTTTTCCTATTTTTAATCATCAAAATAATTCCAAAAAATACCAAAAACTTATAGAAAAATAATTTTGTCCTTCTAGAGCCCAAATAACATGTTTGGCCTCTAGAATGGCCCCGGGTTCCCTCATCAACAGTCCTAAAGGCCTTTCAAAATAATAATAGTATAGTTAAAAATTATGTAAAGAATATAAAAAATTCCTAAATAAAATTACTAGTGTTATTTATTCATTTAGTCACTAATCAAAATAAAAAAATTTGGTAGTAGATGCTACATCTACCATAGGGCTCTTTCCCTTGTCACAATCTACCCCAAAGGGTCCACCAATATTAAGGCCTACCGTAGCAGGCTCAAAAATAGAACTTGATACTGGGGCAGGTTCCTCCACTCTACCTTCTGATAGAGAAACTGGCACTGGATTGGGACCCAGAGTAGCATCCCCCATCTCATTGTCCGCTGGCACAGGAGTAGGACTCGGCAACGAAGTCGGTTCTCCCATCTCGACCTGCGCCACCCGCACAGGTGTACGACTCGGTTGCGAAACCGGTTCCTCCCTATCAAGATCAAGGGAGAGTTCGGCCACAAGCTGTCACGCCCCGATGCGTAGAGTCATTTATTCACATATTTTATCTCTTGGAATCGATCGTCCTTGCTTGGGCGTGATACCGTACAAGTCTGGTATTGCACTTGTACAAGACAAAGATGGTACATAATCGATTATCTTCAAATAGAAACACATCGCAGCGGCAGAAGTAGACAAATTCAAGTTAATAAGGACAATCTTTCTTATTGAATAGAAACACATCCGTTTCTTTATAGCAGCGGAGATAAAAGGATAACTTGAAGTCTCACAGAGATATACAAAACTTTATTCTCTTTATTGATAATTGAAGAAGAGTACAAGGCTTGTATTGAAGTACAGTGCTTACAATACATCTCATTTTACATTGAAAGCCAACTGAACAATGCTATACAGCTTACATTTGATACTTGGATACATTGGATTACAACTCGATATACCAACTTGGCTTACAACTCACAGGTACAACTGATTACAATGTTCCATACATTATGCCCTTTATAAACAGAAGATATCATCTTGAACAAAGAGAGCTTCTGTATGCCCAACAAATCTTCGATGCCGCGGGACCAATCAAGCCAATCTTCGTGTATAGAATATCCCAAGCACGAGCACATGTCCACAAAACGTGGGTCAGCACATCATCTATGTACTGGCGAGCAGAATCCAACCCACTCGCCTAAACCAACACTAGCTGGTCGATTTTAGCAAGCATTTAATAGAATGATCTTTCTACTTGGGGCCTAGCATCAGTTTACAGTTCATGGGCAATCATAGTGAAGCATGTAAACATATTCTTAGTAATATTCATGTGGACATATCATTATAGCATTCTTGGTGTTATCATGCAAAGGCATCATTGAGGCATCGTTAACATTATCATCTTAAATATGTTATGACAGTTCTCACTTCAAGCATCACTTAGCATGTATGTTATATTTGAGCAATGTTTATAGCAAGGCATCTTTCTAGCATACTGAATTTAACATGTTGAGTATGTCATAGAGTTCTCTTTTAAAGGCAATATCATAACATCGTCTTGTTTAGCATAATTAAGCAGGCAATTCAACCAACATACACATTGAGTATATCACATTTAAGTGATTTCTTACCGATAGCCAGCTCCTTCGTACCTGCATCAAATACATGTTAACTCTTACACTTACTCTGCATGCACAAAACATTCATTAGCATGCATCCTTACAACATGATCATTTGTGTTAGTGAACCATTTTCAGACGTTGCCATATAGGACTTCGAAAGGTAATCGGTGTGCCATTCCATTAGGTTGCGAGCCCGAATGGAATGTCCCGATACCACGTACCCTTAAAGTACGTTTGTACTTCTCCCATGGTCGGACCGGTCCCCCTAACGTCCCGGGGTACCGTCCGAGGAAGCAGTCACCCCCTTGTATACAAGTTGTCGCTGACCATGCGAATGCGTGTCCGACTCGATCGTGATCATAAAACACATGGTAAAATATTGAAATAAGTAAAGGCAACGGTGCATCATTCAACTCATCCATGTCGTTTTCAATGACTCATCATTTCCAATATTTTCGTCATTTCACTTGGTGATCTCGACGATCCAAAGCCTCATCATTTCTCATTCATTGCTTCATTGCAATATTTTTTATTCATTGCTACATTGCAACATTTCTCATTATGTTCCTTCAAAGGAGGAACGACAGCATTCATTCATTTCAAAGGGGCCTGTAGCATTTCATTCATTTATAGGAACAATAGCATATTCAATTCATTTCTCATGTAACATTCACGCAGCATCTCATTATTCAAGTGATTCATTCATTTCATCAACATTAAGCATAAGGCACATTCTTAATTCATTTTCATGCATCAAGTTACATTAGCAGTTCGAGTGTTATTCGTTCAACAGTTCAATATTCATGTCTTATTCATTTCAATAATTCTCAGCATAAGCATCTCTATTATTCACCAACTAAAATATGGGACATTTAGGAACAATTCATAGCATCACGTTATTCTATTTATTAAGCATGCAGGAATAAGGAGGAAGGAGGACTGTTCTACTTGCCTTGCATAATGGTCTTCCTGCTCCAATCCCACTAAGTGTAGCTCCACAAGCGAGCCATACCCATTCCATCTAGCCAGCTAAGAAAGACTGTATCAGTCTCAATTCTCATGATCTCCAACATAAGTCACAGTCCAACATTCTGATCCCATCCAACAAGCCAACCAAATGCCTCGCGCGGAGCGGGACATTACATAATATACCACTCAGAAAAAGTTTCGTCCCCAAAACTTAAGAAAACAACTCATCTACTAGATTCACTTAATCACAATGAGTTACTCATTCAGCTTCAATTCAATATTAATTTCAGCACACTCGGTCATCTCAAAATAGCTATCCAACTGTACCATTTTAATTCATCAACGATTCGATCTGTCTATCTTTTTTTCCATTACTTCTCATTGATTCACCAACATTTTCCTTGAATTTCTATCTTGGTCGCAACGTATCACTTCATTTGGATCCATACACATATTTTAGGCGTCCCCAAAACATATGCATTTCAGCCAAAGTCCGTGCTAGTGCGATAAATTTTTCCCATAATGCTATCTCAGTCGCAACCTATCACTTCGGCTGGATCCATACACATATTTTAGGCGTTCCCAAAACATATGTACTTCAGCCAACTTCCATGTTAGTGCGATTCGACCAGACACGATATAATTCTCTTTTTCAATTATGACTTAGCATCCTTTCAATTGACTTATTACTTTATTCACTTGCCAAAATCATTATCTCCAGGCCACAACACTTAACATCAGGGGCAACTCGGGTAAGCTTTCTATCCAAACATAATATTTCTAACATCGGTCAAGGGTCTAACTTAGAGCCATTCATATCAAGAGTTCACAACATGCAATCATATTCCTTCCCAAAATCCGACAATATTTCTCACCGAGGCAATTCATCTTTTCTAAAAGATACAATCTGACGTCACCCACTATCGATTACCCGAGTCAGGGTATAGTCCTATGCAACAATCAAGGTTAACCCAGCTACCCGACTATAGATACCGATCCAACATTCCCGTCATGAGCAGTCAATTCCATCTCATGGAATAATTCACTACTCGATACATACAACTCAAGTCTCATCCCACCATTCCAGTTCTCGCTATAGGCCGACACATAATCCTCAAGGGTCAAACATCTCTAAGGTTCATATTGAATCATAAACATACACATATCATTCTTAGGTCGTACTCATCACCATCTCTCGTTCAATACCACAAGGTCATTCTATGGGTCACTAACGACCATCTATTATTCGGTCCAGTCTCAATGGTAAGCTATACCGACAGCTATACCTAATCATTCAGGTGACTTCCCTAGAATGGACGGCTACTAGGGTTATACTAGTTCCTTTTTCTTAGGGCCAACAAGCAACCGACAGTTCTAAGGAACTCTACCCAAATCTATGGGTATCCACTCAGTCTGAATAACAAAAAGCCATTGTCGGCTATGCCAACAATTGGCCATACAGCCCACGGTCGCTAGGGTCAAGTCTATCTATCCAGGGTCTTCCTCAAGGAATAATTCTCACAGAGGCTCATTCTAGACTTACCCAACGATCGACTAAGATCGATCTATCAACGTTACGGTCAAATTCCAACCCGACATATGATTCTCATCGTTCTAATAATCCATCAAGTAAATTCCCAATGATTCAATTTCTATTTCAAATCCTTTGTACTCACACGAACCCATAAGCCAAGGCTAACTATTCAAGGGTCATCGGTTCCGATAGTTTTAACATAACTATGGAATCATACTATTCGGTCTGTATGACGAAGTCATGCCACTAAGTCATAAGCCAGCTATCTATATCCCAACCGACAGCCAACTATACATCACTTCATCTACCGACACTATCCAACATATTTCGTGATTCTAAATCTCGTTCATTTTCCAGCCATCAAAATCTTATACGGACATTCTTAAAATTCCCTACCTCAAGGGTCGTGTAGTTCATTCAATTTAATCCGACAATTGATGCATCAATTAACCATCCTCTATGTAACACAAATATTCAGGGTTGCTACTTGTTATTTGTCCTGTATAATTAAATTCTTCAGCATTCATGCACATATGCAACGACTATCCTTTGGTGATCAAGATGGATTAACATCTATTACACCTTAGGGTCAAGGCACAAATTTCTAATATTCTTTTGAGTCACCGACAATAATTCCAAAACTTTCAGCTTAGCAACCAACATTGTATTAGCCACATATAATTTGCATCTAACCAAATCGAAGTCAATATTCAGATGTTCTAAGCCACAACATTCTCTAGCCAAATCTATTTACCCATAGCATACTAACTGTCTTACAAGTCTGAGTCATCACTCGACTAAACAATTTCTAATCAAACCACCTGTTACAATTCCGACAATATCGCTACCCAACATAACATCACAGTCAAGGGACACTCGAGTCATCTAGCAACAATACATGACTTCCAGCTAAGTCACGGCACTACCCAGTACCCACAGATAGTCTTATTGCTATCCTATGGAAAGGGTCAACATACATCTAGTTCTGAGGTGGTAGAGGCAATATACCACTCAGAAATGAAGCCATTCCCAAACAATACCAACTCAATTCTATTCCGGACATTCGGGATCTATAATGATCACATCACTTAGCCAATATCTCGGGGTCTCAGTATCACAAGCCAACATTCTTAGGGTATCAAAAGTACTAGCTAGCACACATGAGTCTACTCAATAGTTCCGTTGAACTCATCCATCAATTATCCCATTCACAATTTTTTTTCCAATATCACATGCAATCCTCAACTTGTTACAACATACATAGCTACTTTTCTTTATTCCCTCATTCCAAACAGCATTTACACTATAGTATACTATGGCATCGACTCATTGGTGGATTATTTGTGTCCAAACCAATAACAATCATTCATTCAGGGGCATCATAATGTATATAGTCTTATTGTATGGAACATCCAGTGAGCAGCCAAGAGGGTTAACAAACTTTCAGACACGAACAACATTAGGATGATTACCGAACAACAATAGCATAATCACGAAAGCAATCTTTGATTTAATCGCGGAAGCAACGTTGAGTGATCACGGAAGCAACTTTGGTTAATCGTCGATGCAACTTTAATTTGAAACGAATCAAAGAAGAGGCCAAGGACGTAAACCCGTGTTCTGATACCAATTTGTCACCCCCTGATTCATAGAGTCATTTATTCACATATTTATCTCTTGGAATCAATCGTCCTCGCTTGGGCGTGATGTCGTACAAGTCTGGTATTGTACTTGTACAAGGCAAAGATGGTACAAAATCCATTATCTTCAAATAAGAACACATCGTAGCGGCAGAAGCAGACAAATTGAAGTTAATAATGACAATCTTTTTTATTGAATAGAAACACATCCATTTCTTTGTAGCAACGGAGATAAAAGGATAACTTGAAGTCTCACAGAGATATACAGAACTTTATTCTCTTTATTGATAATTGAAGAAGAGTACAAGGCTTGTATTGAAGTACAGTGCTTACAACACATCTCATTTTATATTGAAAGCCAACTGAACAATGCTATACAGCTTACATTTGATACTTGGATACATTGGATTACAACTCGATATACCAACTTGGCTTACAACTCACTGGTATAACTGATTACAATGTTCCATACATTATGCCCTTTATAAACAGAAGACATCATCTTGAACAAGGGGAGCTTCTATATGCCCAACAAATCTTCGATGCTGCGGGACCAATCAAGCCAATCTTCGTGTGTAGAATATCCCAAGCACGAACACCTGCCTACAAAACGTGGGTCAGCATATCATCTACGTAATGGCGAGCAGAATCCAACCCACTCGCCTAAACCAACACTAACTGGTCGATTTTTGCAAGCATTTAATAGAATGATCTTTCTACTTGGGACCTAGCATCAGTTTACAGTTCATGGGCAATCATCATAGTGAAGCATGTAAACATATTCTTAGTAATATTCATATGGACATATCATTATAGCATTCTTGGTGTTATCATGCAAAGGCATCATTGAGGCATCGTTAACATTATCATCTTAAACATGTTATGACAGTTCTCACTTCAAGCATCACTTAGCATGTATGTTATATTTGAGCAATGTTTATAGCAAGGCATCTTTCTAGCATACTGAATTTAACATGTTGAGTATGTCATAGAGTTCTCTTTTAAAGGCAATATCATAACATCATCTTGTTTAGCATAATTAAGCAGGTAATTCAACCAACATACACATTGAGTATATCACATTTAAGTGATTTCTTACAGATAGCCAGCTCCTTCGTACCTGCATCAAATACATGTTAACTCTTACACTTACTCTGCCTGCACAAAACATTCATTAGCATGTATCCTTACAACATGATCATTGGTGTTAGTGCACCATTTTCAGACGTTGCCATATAGGACTTCGAAAGGTAATCGGTGCGCCATTCCATTAGGTTGCGAGCCCGAATGGAATGTCCCAATACCACGTACCATTAAAGTACGTTTACACTTCCCCCATGGTCGGACCGGTCCCCATAACGTCCCATGGTACCGTACGAGGAAGCAGTTACCCCCTTGTATACAAGTTGTCGCTGACCATGCGAATGCGTGTCCTACTCGATCATGATCATAAAACACATAGTAAAATATTGAAATAAGTAAAGGCAACGGTGCATCATTCAACTCATCCATGTCGTTTTCAACGACTCATCATTTCCAATATTTTTGTCATTTCATTTGGTGATCTCGACGATCCCAAGCCTCATTATTTCTCATTCATTGCTTTATTGCAACATTTTTCATTCATTGCTTTATTGCAACATTTTTCATTCATTGCTATATTGCAACATTTCTCATTATGTTCCTTCTAAGGAGGAACAACAGCATTCATTCATTTCAAAGGGGCCTGTAGCATTTCATTCATTCATAGGAACAATAGCATATTTAATTCATTTTTCATGTAACATTCACGCAACATCTTATTATTCAAGTGATTCATTCATTTCATCAACATTAAGCATAAGGGACATTCTCAATTCATTCTCAGGCATCAAGTTACACTAGCAGTTCGAGTGTTATTCGTTCAGCAGTTCAATATTCATGTCTTATTCATTTCAATAATTCTTAGCATAAGCATCTCTATTATTCAGCAACTAGAACATAGGACATTTAGGGACAATTCATAGCATCACGTTGTTCTATTTATTAAGCATGCAGGAATAAGGTGGAAGGAGGACAGTTCTACTTGCCTTGCATAACGGTCTTCCTGCTCCAATCCCACTAAGCGTAGCTCTACCAGCAAGCCATGTTCCAATACTCATTCCGTCTAGCCAGCTAAGAAAGACTGCATCAGTCTCAATTCTCCTGATCTCCAACATAAGTCACGGTCCAACATTCTGATTCCATCCAACAAGCCAACCAAATGCCTCGTGCGGAGCGGGGTATTACACAAGCACCCCGGTCTGGTCCTCTCCACCCATTGTAGGATCCCCCTCTACATCTTCAACAGCATCATCTGGGACGTATTCTGAAGAAGATGATTCCTAATCAACTTCTTCCTCTAGAGGATCTTGCGCGACCGTCTCTTCCTAGGACTGGACGGCAGTCTTCTCACCTGTGCCCGCAGCCAGCTGCTCCATTGCCCGCGAAAGCCCCTCTTCATCTTCTCGAATGTTTAACGGGGCTTGTTCGATATTCTCGAAAGCCACCACATCAACAGAGTCATCCTCAGTATAGTCAAAAGCGACAGGAACGTCCACTTGAACAACGTCATATGGGTCCTCCTCCACCGGAGACTTCACAATGGGAGAAACACGCTCTTCGAAAGAGCTGGCAACTTTCTTCTCAAAAGGTTTGTTTGGACCTCGCTTCGAATTCTGAGACTTCTTCTTTCGTCGCCTCCTGCAAACAAAGAGAAAATACACATAAGAAGAGAAAGATGATGTTAACTTCTTAAAAGCTAACATTGATCCATTACCGTCGCGGGGAGGGGCTTTATCGGTCCCCCTACGGGTAAAACTGTAGTGGCCCTTGACTTGTGTCATACCCTAGTCCCAAAATACGTAGGACTAGGTACGTAAACATGACAGCCATATAGTAAATATATGTTAGCTGTAAAATGCAGTATAACCATGGCAACTAATGTCATCCACAAAATAAAAGAATAATGGTATCATAAAATCAACTTTGAATTATCATTTGTACAAGTTGTTGGACGAAGACAAATCCACTACCAATTATATTAAATGAGAAGAAAAATACAAGAAAAGAATTTGTAAAAAGTAGCAAGACGACCCAAGAGCAATCATCTTCGACAGAATAAAGAAGATCACAACCTTGGTTAGAGCACATGTGAAAAGTCATAAAAGCACACACCTGAAAAAATTACTAGGTCCTTAGAGGGACGTAACAAGATACATAAAATATACCTATTTAACAGTTTATCATGCATAAGAAAATAAGCAGGAAGGAAACAAAAAATGATAACTACGAAACATGAATATGAGAACAACTATGTATAAATGAACTACTGGAAAGGAAACATGAACACATGACAAAAAAATCAAACAGATAATCAAACCCTCGCCCTAGTGTGGACTTGCAAGTTTGAACAAATAACTGACCCTCGTGCTAGTGTGGACTCGCAGGTTAACTCAAATAATCAACCCTCGTCCCTAGTATGGACTCGCAGGTTAACTCAAATAATCAACCCTCACCCTAGTGTGGACTCGCAGGTTGAGAATAAATAAAAATAGGAATAGCAATTCAGTCATGACATACTCATCCTACGGTACGACTTAATCAAGGTATAGGTGAGAACAGATCCAACATGAACTATAATACCAACCATGAACAAAGACTATATATCATGAGGCAACTAAACTAGTATACATACTATGAGAGAACACATGTCAATAATCATGATATATAGCAGAGGAAAAGGAATAAGCATGTAATTAAACTTTAGAGAAGGGCAAGGTATACTTGGCTGAGGTTGTGTGCAAAACGACAGTAACCAGTAGCTCGAATCGTCAGATCAGTGAAGCAATGAAAGGCCAACTCCCGCAAACACCCTCGGATGCTACAATAAACTTCATGAACATTTTTTATATAAAAAAAGTCTAAAAATGCCTAACCAAAAGTCCAATATTGGACACAGGGGCAAAATCATAATTTTGGATCAAAACAATATTCGCCGTTGGACCCACTTTGTACCGAAAAGCGTGTCAGTACCTACGGTCTCTAAAATCATCAAACTATATGTCTACGGGTCTGGTTTGATGATACAAACCCAATCGTATGTCCAAATTGTATTCTGGTTGGCCGTGTACAAATTCGCCCGTTAGATCGGGTTGTGGGCCCGCCAAAATTGTATTCCAGTCGACCTTCTCAGAATCGGACCAAACTTGGCACACAGGACCAGAAAAGCAACACGGTCTTGTTGGCACAAGTTTCGTCTCGAGATGATGAACGTGCATGAAGTTATGAACTAGTTTGCAAAGGGGCCGATACGGGGTATCTGTCATGACCCGTACCCAAAATGAGGATACGAGTACGTAACAGCGCCCAGCCTACGCCGCAGTGTCGGTGGTAGAACGCTGTCCTAGGTTACTATCTTTTCAACAACTCACGCAATTATATAATGTACCTGTCAATCTCAACTCCGAACGGAGGACAAGTATAGATATAATAAAATCTCAATCACAGTCTAAGCACGATAAGATAACACAGAAGTTTATATCTAAAGACTAACAACAACAATTATAAACTACTAAATAATAATATCTCAAACAAACTCAAATACAACTCGTATCTCAAGTTATTACAATTCAAGTTCTAAAACATGAAAACTAAACCAGTC
The DNA here is from genome assembly GCA_029216955.1 of Iris pallida. NCBI lineage: Eukaryota > Viridiplantae > Streptophyta > Magnoliopsida > Asparagales > Iridaceae > Iris > Iris pallida. The sequence goes on along the minus strand of JANAVB010015399.1, from coordinate 6,885,841 downwards.
TACTGGCTAGTCTCCCGATCACTCCTGAGTGTCGGGGTCAAAGGTAGCTATCCCTCGTCAGGTCCCTAATGAGTAGGACAAGTATCCTCAGGGCAATCATCTGTAAAATTTCAACAGGTCCAGTCAGGACAGGAACGAGCACAATCTCATCTAAAAAACAAGTAAATGACAGAGAACTATAAAGCAGTTATAGACAGTTGTATTGATGAATATGGCAGTTTATATTCAGGTGATGGTAAGAAAGATAAATAAAGTGCAAGGAAAGTAAGTAACTAAACAAGAGAAGAATCAGGGCAATAAGAACTGTAAAAATAGAACTAGCTGAACTAGAGTAACAGGGTATGAGTCCAGACAGTAAATGTAGACAAATGTATCGCCAATGTGAGTCTAATATGAGACGAGTCAAATGTGATTCTAATCATTGTTCTAATAAGGTGATTCGAATAAGGTGGTGTGAATAATGATTCACATGATGTTCTAACAATGATTCGAATAAATTCTCTAAGTGTGTTTTAAAATACTTAGATAGACATGTAAACGGCTATGGATAAATCTGGCACATCACGCACTGCTCAGGTGAGAGATGGCTATCGTTCGAATATCATTCACGTGGGGTGGTTCGAATAGTTGGATTGTTCACATGTCTAATCAAGTATTTCCCCGCCCAGTCTAATACAAATGAATCCATAATCCAACACATAAGACGAATACCAGTCCAACCAGCATATGAAGATACGAATAGGTGGTTCGAATAGTGATTCGTATGGTGATTCGAATAATAGAGGTAAGACGAGTAAGTATGTGTGTCGTATACATGGATTCAGTAATAACAATACGTGTTTGTAACAGAGAATCACATACAGCTAACTAGAACTGAAGTACAGTAATTGACAAGTAAATGAGAGAACTATCAGAGAATGTACTCGCCTGCTACTCTAAAAAGAGTAGTGTAATATCAGATGTCTGCAACAGAGTCACAATGTCCTGAACAGAGGAATACAGGTTATAGTGTGTTTAAAATAAGATAAATGAAGTCTACGATGCAATCTACATGATTTCTAGGCCAATCTAGGTCAAAGTCAACTCTAAGTCAAACCTAGTCAACTGTCTAGGTCAAACTAGGTCAGTTGGTCACATCTGGACTCAATGTTGACTTACAATTGACTTTTGGTCAACTGGTCAACCCTGGTCAACCTTAGTCAAATCTAGGTCATTCTAGGCCAAGTTAACCTATATCAAGTCATAACTACCTAAAATACCCTAACCTAGATATTCACATGCCTAATATTACCTTATACTAGTACATACATATGTATATATGATATACCAATATATCCTAGGTAATGTACTATTCTAGTCCTTAGATAATACTCTATTACCTAGACTAATAGGCAGCCAATATCCTTTGGCCAAGATAACCTAACACTGATATTTTCAAGTATCCTATCAAGATACTAGTCCACTGAACTAACATAGCCCAACCCACTAACACATATATCCTATATTAGCCTTCTACTACCACTCTAGGATACCTCATGATACTCTCTCTAAACTCCCACACCCTCATACAACATCTCACACAAATCACATATGCAAATGACAGTGTGCATAGTAAGATGCAATGAGGTATGCCTACGGCCACAAGCAAAGAGTACGGCTTGATACTTAACTAACTAGGGTTATCACAAGCTTAGTTACTAGCAAGATGCAATGAGGTATGCCTACGGCCACAAGCCCTGCAGACTATCCAGGTTATCCAGACGCAAGGTTCAAGCTTAGAGTTATCATGCCTTGCTAGGTGACTTGGATGCAACACATGACAGTGTGCATAGTAATCGTTTTTTGTAGTGCCCCACATAACAGTGAGCTGGAAATGTGCCCTACTCGTCGGCAGGCTACAAGTCCATCAAGGAAGGCGCCCAGATAACGGGATTGCTTGTAGCCGGAATACCTCTCTATATGCTCTACTTGATCAATCTAGTCATTAACCTAGTCAGATTCGGTATGAATCCCTGACCGTGGTAACCAGGGATACATGTCCTAGACATGATGCGAGACAAGACTGGTTGCTTATACAAGCATATTCAATACAATCACCTACGGTGTCAAGAATTCACTTAGCATGTCAGGTTAGCCGTCACAACAGCGTATCAAGGTTATCATGTCAAGATTACTTGTCAAGGGTGCACCACGACGGATCACCATCATGTCATGTTACTTATCAAGGCAAGGGTGCATCGCAACGGACCACCATCAAGAATTATCATATCAAATTACTTGTCAAGAGTGCACCACGGCGGGTCACTAATCATGCAATTCCATCACTAAGACTTGTTCCGATTAACATTCATAAATACTGCCATGATCATATCGGGTTCATGTCAAGTTTACATCAAAGGCGTAAGGATATAAAATGGATGCAAATTCATAAAAGGGGAATATGGGGACATAAAGCCCCCAAGGGGGAGCAAGGGGTAGCGTACGCTCAGGACATGCGTACGCTCGGGTCAGGGCACGCTCACGTCTGGGTACGCTCAGGCCAGGGCACGCTCAAGTCTGCGTACGCTCAGCCAGGGCATGCTCAAGTCTGCGTACGCTCATGCCAGGGCACGCTCAAGTCTGCGTACGCTCGGGTCATGGCACACTCAAGTCTGTGTACGCTCAGGCCAGGGCACGCTCAAGTCTACGTACGCTCCGGCCAGGGCACGCTCAAGTCTGCGTACGCTCAGGCCAGGGCACGCTCAAGTCTGCGTACGCAAGACATACGCTTCCAACAGGAAGCGTACGCAAGAGACACGCTTCTAACAGGAAGCGTACGCAAGAGACACGCTTCCAACAGGAAGCGTACCCAAGAGACACGCTTCCAACATGAAGCGTACCCAAGTCTGCGTACGCTGCGCTAAAGAGCGTGCGCAGCTCAGTGACGTAAGCTAAAAAGCTCTGCACACTGCTCACTGTCTTCTCCAAACCAGCAAGAACTCCATGGTTGAACCCAAAGCTTCAAAAGCTCATAACTCGGTCAAAACAAGTCCAAATCTAACTTTTCAAAGGTCAAAATTGGGTAGAAAATTTTTTTTCTACAACATAGAACCATCAAAACTTGAAAACAAGGAAGTTTGATAGATCAAAACCACCAAATCCGAAAATAACTAATTTCTAGATTTACAAAATTTAAAGCCTCAAAATGGAAAATGACAAGTTCTAATGTGTCTTAAAAACATGAGGAGAAGCTAATGGAACAATAAAATAGGCTCTCTTGTGGAAGCAAGTTGCACTTGCCTATGGGTGTGGAGAGTTGTGTGGAGGAAGAAGAAGAAGAAATTAATGGAGAAAGTAATGAAGAGAGAGAGTGTTGGTAGAGTTTTAATGAGGGTGGGATGTGGTGTGTTGAGGGTGGAGCATAGGCTAAGGTGTTCCAATACACATTAAACCAAACCAAACCAAACCAAACCAACCCAACCCAATTAAAACCGAGCCATGTCAAAACCCAAAATACGAGAATACCGAAATTCCACAAGTTGAAAAAAATAAAAACATGCCAAAAATCCAGATACGAGTATAAATACGAAATACGGGAAATACGGAAAATGAGGGTGACAACTCTACCCACCTTAAAAGAATTCCGTCCTCAAAATTTAATCAAGAGGCTAGAGATGTCGAGCAAGCTATATCAATTGCAGACAATACAGAACTAGCAGTCAATCAAGCAATCATTCATGCAAGCAAGGAACCTAAGCATAAGGCATAAAAGACATTATACCTTACGAGTCAAACAGGTCGGGATATCACGATCGGATATCATCCTCACGCTCCCATGTTGACTCACCCAAAGAGTGATGACCCCAAGCAACACGGACTAACTTGATAGTCTTGTTCTTGAGTATCTTCTCCCTTCGGTCCAATATGGATACGGGTCTCTCCTCATACGAAAGGTTGGTACCAACAACCAATTCCGAATGATCAAGGATATGACTCAGATCCGGGATATACCGTCGTAATTGGGATATATGAAAGACATCATGTACCTCACGTAACGACGGCGGAAGAGCGAGACGATAGGATACATCACCTACTCGCTCTAGAATATCAAACGGCCCTATATACCTAGGACTGAGCTTTCCCCGCACGCCGAATCGAATGACGCCACGGGTAGGCGAGATCCTAAGGAATACGTGGTCGCCGACAGAAAATTCAAGGGGACGCCGATGAGAATTGGCCCAATAACGCTGGCAATCTTGGGCAACTCGAAGATGATCTCTGACTTGTCTGACCACCTCAATAGTCCGTGTCACCATCTCTGGTCCAAGTATTTGCCTCTCACCGATATTATCCCAAGCTAAAGGAGATCTGCACTTCCTGCCGTACAAGGCCTCGAAAGGTGCCATCTGGATACTAGTCTGAAAACTGTTATTGTACGAGAACTCTACGAGATGCAGGTGATCTTCCCACGAACCACCGAAGTCGAGTGTACATGACCGCAGCATGTCTTCAAGAGTCTGGATCGTGCGTTCTGACAGACCATCTGTCTGCGGATGGTAGGCTGAACTGAACTTGAGATGAGTCCCCAAACTCTCTTGAAGACTCCACCAAAAGTGCGAGGTGAATCTTGAATCTCTGTCGGATACAATACTGACTGGCACTCCATGTAATCTGACTATCTGCCTGAGGTACATCTCTGCAAGCTGATCCGTCGACTGGCCGATTCTGAAAGGAAGAAAATGAGCTACCTTCGTGAGACGATCAACTATAACCCAGATGGCATCTCTCCCAGCTGGGGATCTAGGTAATCCAGTTACAAAATCTATGGTAATGTGCTCCCATTTCCATTCTGGGATCGGTAAAGGTTGAAGAAGTCCAGCTGGTCTCTGATGTTCAGCCTTAACTTGTTGACAAACTAAACAACGAGAGACAAACCGGGCTATCTCCCTCTTCATGCGATTCCACCAAAAATGCTGCCGAATATCACGATACATCTTCGTACCGCCGGGATGAATTGAATACTGAGAACTGTGGGCTTCTGCCATGATTTCCTGTCTGATATCTCCACTGGGTACACAAAGACGCCTTCCATGCCGGAGTGTACTATCTTCATGAATGCATAACTCTGGTCTCTGTCCTGCCATACATTCTGTCCTAAGCCGCTGAAGCTTAGAGTCCGTGGACTGAGCTAGCTTGATCCTCTCAACTATGCTGGACTGAACTTGCATACTGGCCATCAATGCCACACTGGAAGGAAGAACAACTTCAATACCCATCTTCTGAAGATCCACTAATAACTCTGGCTGTGCTATTAGAAAATAAACTCTAGCTCTCATGCTCAATCCATCTGCAACAACGTTGGCCTTTCCAGGATGATACTGCAAGTTGATGTCATAATCGACAAGTAGCTCTAGCCATCTTCTCTGATGCATATTAAGATCCTTCTGGGTAAACACATACTTCAGACTCTTGTGGTCGGTGAAAATCTCCACCCGATCTCCATACAAATAATGCCTCCACAACTTGAGTACAAAAACCACCGCTGCTAATTCCAAGTCATAGGTAGAATAATTTCTCTCATGGTCACGAAGCTGACGTGACGCATAAGCAACTACCTTACCATGCTGCATCAAGACACATCCCAATCCTCTGCCAGAAGCATCACAATAAACTAAAAATCCTACAGTCCCATCTGGAAGCATGAGAATGGGAGCCGTCATCAATCTCTGCTTCAACTTCTCCAATGAACTCTGACACTCTGCTGTCCAAGCAAACTGTACATCCTTGCGGGTCAACTGCGTCAGTGGTGCTGAAATCCGAGCGAAGTCTGAGACAAACTGCCGGTAATAGCCAGCCAATCCTAGGAAACTCCGAACTTCTACGACGGTACTGGGAACAGGCCATGACTCTATAGCCACTCTTCTGGGGGTCCACTTCCACTCTACCTCGGGTGATAATGTGACCTAAGTACGAGATACGATCGAGCCAAAACTTACACTTACTAAACTTCGCGTACAACTGGTGCTCTCTGAGAATCTGAAGAATTACACGAAGATGCTGCTCATGATCTGCCTCATTCTTGCTATAGACTAAGATGTCGTCTATAAACACTATCACGAACTGGTCCAAATAGGGCATGAAGATACGATTCATGAGGTCCATGAATACGGCTGGCGTATTGGTCGCTCCAAATGGCATAACAAGGAACTCCCAATGCCCATATCTGGATCTGAATGCTGTCTTCGGGACGTCTTGCCCTCTAACTCTGATCTGATGGTACCCTGACCGCAAGTCAATCTTCGAGAATACTGCCGCTCCCCTGAGCTGATCAAATAAATCATCTATCCTTGGTAAAGGATATATGTTCTTAATGGTTACAGAGTTCAAGGTACGATAATCAACACATAATCTTGACGTACCATCCTTCTTCTTCACAAGAAGCATCGGAGCTCCCCAAGGTGATCCGCTAGCACGAATGAATCCCTTGGTTCTAAGTTCTTCAATCATCTTATACAGGACCTCCAACTCTGATGGCGCCATCCTATAGACTCTCTCTGACACTGGTGCCGTCCCTGGAATCAAATCGATAGTGAACTCTATCTCTCTCTCTGGGGGCATGCCTGGAAACTCTTCGAGAAATACGTCTGGAAACTCTTCTACAACTCTGGGAAACTGAACTGCTGCTGCTACGGCCATCCGCAATGCTGGGGAAGAAGGTTCTACTCTACCTCGAGAAAATGAAAACTTTGGCTCACCGGGAATATTAAAAATAATCTTGCCGACATGGCAATCTATCCTAGCATACTGGTCCCTCAACCAATCCATCCCTAGGACTACATCATAATCGGCCATCGGAAACTCTATCAACCTAGCGGGAAACTCTCTACCGCTGACTACGATTCGACACGAGGAAAATACCCTATCTACACCCACAAGTCCGTTACCAGTAAGTATATTGAGCCTTACTGATAATGACTCGGGCTCCAGTCCTATCCGTGTCGCGAATTGTGTAGATATAAATGAATGCGATGCACCTGAATCAAATAATACTAATACAGGAAAAGAGTTGACGAGAATGGTACCAGCCACCACCTCACCTGATGCCAACTCCTCCTCTACGATCAAAGCCATCGCTTGACCGTGCCCTCTGGGTGCTGGTCCCCTCTGCTGGAAACCTCTCTGGCAGTTCTGAACCTGAGCTTGGACCTGGGCATACTGTTGCGGTCGCTGCTGCTGGAATGCCTGAGCCTGAGGCGGCAATGGCCTCGGAGGCTGATACTGCTGCTGCTGCACTGGTGCTGGTCCCCTCACTGAGGGACTAGTCTGGGCCGATGAGGATGAACCGGCTCTCTGTGGACAGGACCCTATCATGTGATCCGGTGCCCCACAAGCCAAACACAATCCTTGTGCTCGGCGACATTCTGACACTACATGCCCTGGCTTTCCATAATGAGTGCAGCCCATTGTGGAAGAATGCCTCCGCTTCTGCTGCCGAGGATACGTCGGAGTCGAATGTTGAACCGACGTAACTGATGCTGCCCTCCTTGGAGCCCCAATGGTCAAAGCCCTAGCTGCCGGGGCTGGGGCTGAAGACTGGATCATCTAACCATGGGACCGCGTCCGTCCTCCAGTTCTGTCTACAATTCTCTGCGAGGTATACTCATGCCTCTTAGCTGCCCGCAAAATAGTATCAAAGGTCTGATGCTCAAACTGCTCCACTGCTAGAATGATCTCTAGGTGGAGTCCCTGCTGGAACCGCTGCGCTCGATCAAACTCGGTTGCCACCAAAGTGGGAGCAAACCGACTCAGTCTTGAAAACTCGGCCGCATATCCATCGACCGTCCTGCTTATCTGCCTGAGATTGGTGAATTTCGTCTGTAAGTCATGCCGAGCCACAGCATCGAAGTACTTGATCTGAAACTTGTCACTGAATACCGCCCACGGAACAGGCGTTGCCAAACCAACTGCTATCATCGCCCACCAGGTGTGGGCTAGGTCCAATAACTGTAGACGTACCACAGCTACCTTCTCTCCTTCTGGAGTCTTGGCTGCATCTAAGATAATCTCAGTATCCTGGAGCCACGCATCAGCTGCAATAGCATCTTCACTCCCATCAAAGAAGGGAGGGTTGAGGCGCTTGAAACTGCTAGCCGCACTGTTCCCTTGATAACCAACACGGCCCATGGCATCCTGTACTGCCTGGTGCAGGGCATCGCCCCGATGATCTTGAGACGCAAGCAATGTCCTGATGAGTTCCACCAAGGTGCCATCGTCAGGCTCTGCAGGCTGGACTGGCTGAAGTGGGGCTCGGGGTCCCCGGAATGCATGACTCGGGAGGCCACTCCAGAGTGCTGGGCTTGGTCTCCAGGTTGCTGTTGGTCCACTGGAGGTGCTCCGCCTTGCTGATTGGTAGGACCAGGAACAATGCCGCTGAAGGAAACGACATAGGGAACAATAAGAAAAGACCATGATAGATCGAGGATATAAACATGTGATCAGGTCAAGGATTCTGAAAGATCAGAAGGCACGAGTAGAGATCAAGGACGAGTGCTGATTGAGACATCTATCCGGTAAAACCCTCACACATCTTGATCTACAAGACCTGCATGGGCCACCACTTAAACCGTGTCACGCCCCAGAACCAGAATACTGGAGAGCGGGAGACAGACACAGCCAGCTACGTATATTGAAGTGAATCTCACATCGCAATACGGTCACGGCTGTCTAGATGTATGAGGGTCTACTACAAGCCATCAGTCTTTTAAGGTCAATAACAAGCCTAGTGTCTCAATCTCAAGCAACAAGTAGATATAACAAGATGGTAGATCATCAGACATACAAAGTAAGGCGTCCCATACGTTACATATTCAGATGATCATGAAGCTAGTCATACAAAATACGAAGACTAGCAAGAGTTTAAGTCATACATGATCAACCCTAGGATTTGTCAATCATGCTACAGCCCATAGGCAGACAGTAAATAAAGTTACAAACGAGCTAACACTTGCTCGGCGGCTAAACACCTTAAAAGAATATTTTTTACAAGGGAGTGGGAGAGCAAAATAAAACCCACTCGTTGTCGGGATTCCTTCTAGTGTTCACCATCTGGCAGGAATGTTGGGAGATCCTCGGTAGCTGCTCCGAAATCTGGCCATACAAAACCAGCTGGGTCAGACCCCAGAAAGAGCAAGTGCCACAAAGGAGGCTTCACTTAAGAACTAAAACCAGCATGTCAGCACATAAATCATAGGTGAAATAACATAAGACATGAGTTAAAGAAAACAGGATGATAAACGATAAGATAACTAGAGGACTATTTCGGTACCCAAGCTACAACCCGTAAACCAAAAAAGGACCAGGGTTGTAACCCTTCACCTGAATAGAACTTAGCCTCGAACCAATTATCGATAAAGTAAAGCATAAACAAGCATGTCCGAAGATATCCATGTACCGGATCTGGGCAAGACTAGACAAGATAGGACTCCATCCATCATTCACGGGCAAGCAAAGAGTACGGCTTGATACTTAACTAACTAGGGTTATCACAAGCTTAGTTACTAGCAAGATGCAATGAGGTATGCCTACGGCCACAAGCCCTGCAGACCATCCAGGTTATCCAGACGCAAGGTTCAAGCTTAGAGTTATCATGCCTTGCTAGGTGACTTGGATGCAACACATGACAGTGTGCATAGTAATCGTTTCTTGTAGTGCCCCACATAACAGTGAGCTGGAAATGTGCCCTACTCGTCGGCAGGCTACAAGTCCATCAAGGAAGGCGCCCATATAACGGGATTGCTTGTAGCCGGAATACCTCTCTATATGCTCTACTTGATCAATCTAGTCATTAACCTAGTCAGATTCGGTATGAATCCCTGACCGTGGTAACCAGGGATACATGTCCTAGACATGATGCGAGACAAGACTGGTTGCTTATACAAGCATATTCAATACAATCACCCACGGTGTCAAGAATTCACTTAGCATGTCAGGTTAGCCGTCGCAACAGCGTATCAAGGTTATCATGTCAAGATTACTTGTCAAGGGTGCACCACGACGGATCACCATCATGTCATGTTACTTATCAAGATTACTTATCAAGACAAGGGTGCGTCGCAACGGGCCACCATCAAGAATTATCATGTCAAATTACTTGTCAAGAGTACACCACGGCGGGTCACTAATCATGCAATTCCATCACTAAGACTTGTTCCGATTAACATTCATAAATACTGCCATGATCATATCGGGTTCATGTCAAGTTTACATCAAAGGCGTAAGGATATAAAATGGATGCAAATTCATAAAAGGGGAATATGGGGACATAAAGCCCCCAAGGGGGAGCAAGGGGTAGCGTACGCTCAGGACATGCGTACGCTCGGGTCAGGGCACGCTCACGTCTGCGTATACTCAGGCCAGGGCACGCTCAAGTCTGCGTACGCTCGGCCAGGGCACGCTCAAGTCTGCGTACGCTCAGGCCAGGGCACGCTCAAGTCTGCGTACGCTCGGGTCAGAGCACGCTCAAGTCTGCGTACGCTCAGGCCAGGGCACGCTCAAGTCTGCGTACGCTCAGGCCAGGGCACGCTCAAGTCTGCGTACGCTCAGGCCAGGGCACGCTCAAGTCTGCGTACGCTCAGGCCAGGGCACGCTCAAGTCTGCGTACACAAGACATACGCTTCCAACAGGAAGAATACGCAAGAGACACGCTTCCAACAGGAAGCGTACGCAAGAGACACGCTTCCAACAGGAAGCGTACCCAAGAGACACGCTTCCAACATGAAGCGTACCCAAGTCTGCGTACGCTTTGCTAAAGAGCGCACGCAGCTCAGTGGCGTAAGCTAAAAAGCTCTGCACACTGCTCACTGTCTTCTCCAAACCAGCAAGAACTCCATGGTTGAACCTAAAGCTTCAAAAGCTCATAACTCAGTCAAAACAAGTCCAAATCTAACTTTTCAAAGGTCAAAATTGGGTAAAAGAAAATTTTCTACAACATGGAACCATCAAAACTTGAGAACAAGGAAGTTTGATAGATCAAAACCACCAAATCCAAAAATAACTAATTTCTAGATCTATAAAATTTAAAGCCTCAAAATGGAAAATGACAAGTTCTAATGTGTCTTAAAAACATGAGGAGAAGCTAATAGAACAATAAAATGGGCTCTCTTGTGGAAGCAAGTTGCACTTGCCTATGGGTGTGGAGAGTTGTGTGGAGGAAGAAGAAGAAATTAATAGAGGAAGTAATGAAGAGAGAGAGTGTTTGTAGAGTTTTAATGAGGGTGGGATGTGGTGTGTTGAGGGTGGAGCATAGGCTAAGGTGTTCCAGTACACATTAAACCAAACTAAACCAAACCAACCCAACCCAATTAAAACCGAGCCATGTCAAAACCCAAAATACGAGAATACCGAAATTCCACAAGTTGAGAAAAATAAAAATATGCCAAAAATCCAGATACGAGTATAAATACGAAATACGGAAAATACAGAAAATGAGGGTGACAAATCCCCTATCATGCTAACACCCCTAGACTAATACTAACTAATCTACCAAAACCCATTAACTTAGTTAAAGTCGTACTAGACTCATAATCTACCATCACTGCCACAGTACCCAATTTGCTAAAACCCCATCCATTTGCCCATGGAGAAGCTCTCATACACACTCTCATAGGCTAAAGGCCATCTAATACAAACTGAACAAACCCCTATACTCTAAAATGAACTAATTTATCAATTCCTGAGAATACCTCATTTAGGCTAGTCCCAAGTATGACAAATCCTAACTCTCAACTCAAAACTAACATATACTACCTCATGATACTTCCCAATCCTAACTGGACTAACCTTCTACTAAAACTAAAATCTAAACCCATATCCTCATACCATCTACTCAATGAGTTATACAAGGCTAAAGGCCTATAGCCTTGCCCAACACACTCCCTTATCCCACACTCATACACACAGGGTTGGGTCATGCCTCTCACTGCTGCCATAAACCCAAATTCCCTTACAGAATTCAGTTCCTGCACATGGCAGGTACTCCTCTTTACTCATTTACTCACTAACCTATTACTAACATATCTGAACATATATATAAAGACACACACACACTCTAAACTCCTCACCTGGTTCACTCTTGCCTCTCCCATGCCAGGGTAGGGCCTCACTTGCCTGTGCACTCTAGTGCACAGGTCTCACCAATACCTTCCCCCTCTCACTCCAATACTGCTGCCCTTGAAGGGGCAGCCTACTGCCAATGCACAAAGACTCAAATACCTGGTATTGACCCAAAGACCTATGAACTAGCATCTAACCCATATGTCAATCTAAATTTGAATTTCAGGGGGAGGGAGGGGAGTATAGGCATACAAACCTGAGAATACATTCAAGATACTTTAACAAATAGGGACTGACCCAAGTTTTCAGTATCAAAATAGTGTCTATGTGTGTATAGGAACTAACTGTGTGTGACAGTTCAGATGTGAGTGTGTGTGTGCATCAGGAATTTGAATAGTATAATGTCAGGGTGTTATGTGAGACAGCAGTAAGAGTGTTCAGGTGTCAATAGTTTGTGTGGCATGATGTGTGTTTAGAGATAGGTTTCAGTTGGCAATGACAGCCCATGACAGTCCATAGCAATTAACAAGTTAATCCAACTAAATTCGAAAAACCCCGATTTCCTACACAAACATAAACCCCCAATCAAATACATATTCAGTTATAAACATGTGGTAAAGTTATCATGACAATTTGAATAAAAATCTCAGTGAGGAAATCCCAGGAAAAACTGGTATCAGTGAGTGAATTAGGAATTGAGTGCAACTCATGAACTGTTTCAGCCCATTCCCATATCGAATCCCATTCAAAGAGCAAAACCCCAAATCTAACATGTAAAACCCAACTAGCAGTATCTATTACATATGCAGGAATCAAATATAATGAATTAAAACACCATTAAACTAGTTTAAACAATGAAATAAATTTAGGATATGGGAAAAAAAACAGGACTGTGTATCAGTTAAACAGGAACCTATTCTCGAATCCAATTTCTCATAAAAAACTCGAAATCAATAATTGAAATAGGTGTACAAACATTGGGACATGTCCTTCGTGTCCAGGGAGAGTCCCTCGTGTCCATAAATTGGGACACGAAGTGTCCAAACTAATATTCGAAATTATCAGAAAACTGGAAAAACTAATCGTCGTGCAGCCATGTCGAGCCTTCGTGGGCTCGACACAGTGCCCGAGATGGGTCAAGCTCATGTATAGGGGTTCGCCCATAGTAGGGCTAGTAATCCCACACCCTGACCTGGGTCGAGCTCGTGTCGTGTCCGAATTATAAAGCCGTATCAGTGGACAGCTGTGCACGTGTATGTGTGTTGGTCGAACGGTGCGGTCGAAATTTCCCCCAAACCGCTCAACCATATGGCCTGAAATTTAGTCTGTGTCGTGTCAGTCATGTGTCCTAGGTGTGCCCAAAAATTCGTGTCAAGACGTGCAGTGTCGTGTCCGCTACAGTGCCCTAGCAGCAGGGCACTGTGTACGGTTCAGTCCCCGCGTGTCCAACACGAAAATCCGACACAACAAGACACCAAAACATAAAACACTCTTCACAAAAATTGATGTACATATTTAGATCTACAATTTCATTTAATTATATTTACACAAATCAAAAATAAATTCCTTAGAGGCATTTAATCAAACACCTACACAACACTTATGACACGTGTCCGATATGGACACCAAACGAGCACGAAATTGACCCAAACTTCAGGGACAGCTAGGGGACTCCTAGATCTAGCCCAAAATGCAAAGAAAATGAAATATTAATGCAATTTAAAGGGTTTTACCTATAGATGCAAATAGCTAGAAAAAGCCCTAAAATGAAGTGTTCCTCCTTGCTATCTCGGATCCCCAAATTGCTTAAAATCTGGGATTACTCTCCACCAACAGTAAATAAACACTAATTAGGTCCTAATGCAAAAGACTAGAGTTAAAAAGGAGTTGGAATAAAAAAGTTAGGGATTAGGGAAAATGGCTCTTTACCTCTTTCTTCAAAACTTGGAAAATTAATAAAAGAGACAAGAACAAATGGAAGAGGCATTAAATAGGGGTGGGAAACCCTAGGTTGGCTGCCATGGGTGGGCTTGTTGGGGTTTGGGCTTAAGTCATGGGCCTAATTGCACTAGTCATGGAATTAAAATCATGTCATGAAATTAATACACCTATTCTATTCCTCCTATCTGAAAACTAGATTCTAATGGCTAGGATGAGGTTAACTTAAGTTAGACTAGGGTCACACCATTGTCTACCAAGTAACCATAACTAGGGTTAGCTTCTAGGTTAGTCTCTTAAGTCACAGCTAGTCAAAAGTCAAAATTAATAATTACCAATGCAATAAATTATGAAATAATTCAAAGAGGCCAAATGACCAAAATACCCTCACGCTCAAAAGTAATAATAAATTATCCTAATGACATGGTCAGGCTCTAGGTCAGACAGTCTCTCTGGTTACATTAGCAAGACATCAAAATCACAAGCCATGACTTAAAACCGTTTTGATTTGATTTTAAAAATAATTAAAAATCACCAAAAATCATAATGTGAAATAAATACAATCAAATAATATTTATAAATACAAAATTTGAAAAATACCCTCATTCCAGAAACTGGGTGTTACAAGTCTACCCCCCTTAGAAAAATTTCGTCCTCGAAATTAAGATGATCGCACCCTTCCTAGGTTAAACCCCCAATCAATCAAGTCGTAGCAACACAATCCTATTGGTCGTGATTCCACAGTCTTGAACAGGGTAGCTACACTATCTAGCAATCACAAGCAATATCCTGGCAGGTACTAAGGGAAATCACACATGAAAGTGGGGAGGAAGAACAAGAAGGTCAAACCTGCTAATCCATCACCTGCAACGTCAGTCTCCTCGGCTGCCATCACAAAAGCTCTACCCCTCTGGTGCTGAGCTACAGGTGGCCTAGCTCCCTCTCTATGACCCGGTGCTCCGTCATATACGGGTGCAGTAGGGCAATCCCTGACCTGATGAGCAGCGAATCCACAAAACAGACAAACCTTCTGCCTCCTATAACAAGTCTTCCAAACATGCCCTACCCTCTTGCAGTAAGTACAAGGCTGCACCTTGCGGTCCTGCCCTCTAGGCTGATGTTGTGCCTGCTATATTCTTACCGGTGCCTGCATCTGCTGAATCTGTACGTGAGGCCTCTTGGCCTGGCCTTCGCTGCTGCTGGTACCGTGAGCGTCCCGTCCCCTCTTGAGCCTCAGCTCAAGATCATCCTCTGCTGCTAAAGCGTCCACTAGGATCTTCTCATAAGTGGCATTGCGGGCACTCTTGGTATAGGACTTCACCTCCTTGACCAGCCCTTTTCTGAACCTCCGGGCCTTCGTCGCCTCGGTCAACCCCTCTACAAATCTGTCCAGCCGGCAGAACTCTCCTGAATACTCCTCCACAGACTGGTTCCCCTGGACTAGGGCTTCGAACTGGGTCTCGAGAGCTCCTAGCGCTGCATCCGGAAAAAACTTTTCCTTGAACAGCTTCTTGAATGCTGTCCAAGTCTGCCCGGTAGTACTAACCCTCGGGTCGGTCTGGTACCATGTGCGGGCCAGATCCTGTATCATGCTGGCTGTCGCCTTTATCTGAAGTCTCATCGGGATCTCAGCCAATCTGAATATCTCCTCCATGTGCTCTATCCACTCATCGGCATACATGATGCCCTCTGTACCCCAAAAATCCCTCGGGTGCATCTTCTGAAAATCCTGGATGCCCTTCTCCTTCGGCCGGTACGGCTGCTGAACTACTGGAGGCTGGGCTACTACCCTCTCAACCACTGTCAGGGCCCGATCAATGCCCCGACTAATCTTCGCAGTCTGACTCTGCTGCTGTTGGCCCTCTATGAACTGATGAAAGAACGCGAACAGCTGAACTGCGTCAACGGATCCTGAAGGCGCCTGCTGCTGGAACATCTCCAGAATCACCGGGCTCTGTCTGTGCACTGGTGGAGGGGCTCCTCCAAGGGCAGCTAAAATACCTACCACTGCTGGCTGAACTGGTGCCACGGTATCGGGGGCTGGCTGCATAAGACGAGAGGTGGCAGACCTCTCAGCAGTGTCCCCCCGTCCGGAGTGATGGGATCTAGTCTCGACCATCCTGGAGACAGATCAAACAAGAAATCAATACTGAGATAGAAGCGATAAATCAAAGGAGGACAGTAAATTTTCAAGGAAGACAAATCAGCAAGATGTATAGATGGCATGAATTGAAGTAGAATTTTTCCTAACTGTGATTGAGTACCTCTCCGTTAAAGCCTATCTCTCAATCCTATCACAGGCTCACAGCAGTACAACTAAGTCGCCGTACTACCATGATATCGCACAAATGCGACTCTCGACCTGCATGGGCCACCACTAAAAATGTGTCACGACCCGCACCCGGAATGAGGGTACGAGTACGTAACAGCGTCCAGCCTACGCCGCACTGTCGGCGACAGAACGCTGTCCTAGGTTACTATCTATTCAATAACTCACGCAATTATATAATATACCTGTCAATCTCAACTCCGAACGGAGGACAAGTATAGATATAATGAAATCTCAATCACAGTCTAAGCACGATAAGATAACACAGAAGTTTATATCTAAAGACTAACAACAACAATTATAAACTACTAAATAATAATATCTCAAACAAACTCAAATACAACTCGTATCTCAAGTTATTACAATTCAAGTTCTAAAACATGAAAACTAAACCAGTCTACTGGCTAGTCTCCCGATCACTCCTGAGTGTCGGGGTCAAAGGTAGCTATCCCTCGTCAGGTCCATAATGAGTAGAGCAAGTATCCTCAGGGCAATCATCTGTAAAATTTCAACAGGTCCAGTCAGGACAGGAACGAGCACAATCTCATCTAGAAAACCCAAGTAAATGACAGAGAACTATAAAGCAGTTATAGACAGTTGTATTGATGAATATGGCAGTTTATATTCAGGTGATGGTAAGAAATATAAATAAAGTGCAAGGAAAGTAAGTAACTAAACAAGAGAAGAATCAGGGCAATAAGAACTGTAAAAATAGAACTAGCTGAACTAGAGTAACAGGGCATGAGTCCAGACAGTAAATGTAGACAAGTGTATCTCCAATGTGAGTCTAATATGAGACGAGTCAAATGTGTTTCTAATCGTTGTTCTAATAAGGTGATTCGAATAAGGTGGTACGAATAATAATTCACATGATGTTCTAACAATAATTCGAATAAATTCTCCAAGTGTGTTTTAAAATACTTAGATAGACATGTAAACGGCTATAGGTAAATCCGGCACATCACGTACTGATCAGGTGAGAGATGGCTATCATTCGAATATCATTCACAGGGGGTGGTTCGAATAGTGGGAATGTTCACATGTCTAATCAAGTATTTCTCCGCCCAGTCTAATACAAATGAATCCATAATCCAACACATAAGACGAATACCAGTCCAACCAGCATATGAAGATACGAATAGGTGGTTCGAATAGTGATTCGTATGGTGATTCGAATAATAGAGGTACGATGAGTAAGTATGTGTGTCGTATACATGGATTCAGTAATAATAATACGTGTTTGTAACAGAGAATCACATACAGCTAACTAGAACTGAAGTACAGTAATTGACAAGTAAATGAGAGAACTATCAGAGAATGTACTCGCCTGCTACTCTGAAAAGAGTATTGTAATATCAGATGTCTGCAACAGAGTCACAATGTCCTGAACAGAGGAATACAGGTTATAGTGTGTTTAAAATAAGATAAATGAAGTCTACGATGCAATCTACTTGATTTCTAGGCCAATCTAGGTCAAAGTCAACTCTAAGTCAAACCTGGTCAACTGTCTAGGTCAGTTGGTCACATCTGGACTCAATGTTGACTTATAGTTGACTTTTGGTCAACTGGTCAACCCTGGTCAACCTTAGTCAAATCTAGGTCATTCTAGGCCAAGTTAACCTATATCAAGTCATAACTACCTAAAATACCCTAACCTAGATATTCATATGCCTAATATTACCTTATACTAGTACATACATATGTATATATGATATACCAATATATCCTAGGTAATGTACTATTCTAGTCCTTAGATAATACTCTATTACCTAGACTAATAGGCAGCCAATATCCTTAGGCCAAGATAACCTAACACTGATATTTTCAAGTATCCTATCAAGATACTAGTTCACTGAACTAACATAGCCCAACCCACTAACACATATATCCTATATTAGCCTTCTACTACCACTCTAGGATACCTCATGATACTCTCTCTAAACTCCTACACCCTCATACAACATCTCACACAAATCACATATGCAAATCCCCTATCATGCTAACACCCCTAGACTAATACTAACTAATCTACCAAAACCCATTAACTTAGTTAAAGTCGTACTAGACTCATAATCTACCATCACTGCCACAGTACCCAATTTGCCAAAACCCCACCCATTTGCCCATGGAGAAGCTCTCTTATACACTCTCATAGGCTAAAGGCCATCTAATACAAACTGAACAAACCCCTATACTCTAACATGAACTAATTTATCAATTCCTGAGAACACCTCATTTAGGCTAGCCCCAAATATGACAAATCCTAACTCTCAACTCAAAACTCAAGACTAACATATACTACCTCATGATACTTCCCAATCCTAACTGTACTAATCTTCTACTAAAACTAAAATCTAAACCCATATCCTTATACCATCTACTCAATGAGTTATACAAGGCTAAAGGCCTATAGCCTTGCCCAACACACTCCCTTATCCCACACTCATACACACAGGGTTGGGCCATGCCTCTCACTGCTGCCATAAACCCAAATTCCCTTACAGAATTCAGTTCCTGCACATGGCAGGTACTCCTCTTTACTCATTTACTCACTAACCTATTACTAACATATCTGAACATATATATAAAGACACACACACACACACTCTAAACTCCTCACCTGGTTCACTCTTGCCTCTCCCATGCCAGGGCAGTGCCTCACTTGCCTGTGCACTCTAGTGCACAGGTCTCACCAATACCCTCCTCCTCTCACTCCAATACTGTTGCCCTTGAAGGGGCAGCCTACTGCCAATGCACAGAGACTCAAATACCTGGTATTGACCCAAAGACCTATGAACTAGCATCTAACCCATATGTCAATCTAAATCTGAATTTCAGGGGGGTATAGGCATACAAACCTGAGAATATATTCAAGATACTTTAACAAATAAGGACTAAACCAAGTTCTCAGTGTCAAAACAGTGTCTATGTGTGTATAGGAACTAACTTTGTGTGACAGTTCAGATGTGAGTGTGTGTGTGCATCAGGAATTTGAATAGTGTAATGTCAGGGTGTTATGTGAGACAGCAGTAAGAGTGTTCAGGTGTCAATAGTTTGTGTGGCATGATGTGTGTTTAGAGATAGGTTTCAGTTGGCAATGACAGCCCATGACAGTCCATAGCAATTAACAAGTTAATCCAACTAAATTCGAAAAACCCCGATTCCCTACACAAACATAAACCCCCAATCAAATACATATTCAGTTATAAACATGTGGTAAAGTTATCAAGACAATTTGAATCAAAATCTCATTAAGGAAATCCCAGGAAAAACTGGTATCAGTGAGTGAATTAGGAATTGAGTGCAACTCATGAACTGTTTCAGCCCATTCCCATATCGAATCCCATTCAAAGAGCAAAACCCCAAATCTAACATATAAAACCCAACTAGCAGTATCTATTACATATGTAGGAATCAAATATGATGAATTAAAACACCATTAAACCAGTTTAAACAATGAAATAAATTCAGGATATGGGAAAAAAATAGGACTGTGTATAAGTTAAACATGAACCTATTCTCGAATCTAATTTCTCATAAAAAAACTCGAAATCAATAATTGAAATAGGTGTAAAAACATTGGGACATGTTCCTCGTGTCCAGGGAGAGCCCCTCGTGTCCATAAATTGGGACATGAAGTGTCCAAAACTAATATTCGAAATTATCAGAAAACAGGAAAAACTAATCGTCGTGCAGCCATGTCGAGCCTTCGTGGGCTCGACACAGTGTTCTAGATGGGTCGAGCTCACGTATAGGGGTTCGCCCATAGTAGGGCTAGGAATCCCACACCCTGACCTGGGTCGAGCTCGTGTCGTGTCCGAATTATAAAGCCGTATCAGTGGACAGCTGTGCACGTATGTGTGTGTGTTGGTCGAGACGATGCGGTCGGGATTTCTCCCAAACCGCTCAACCATTGTAACACCCAGTTTTCTAGATGAGGGTATTTTTGAAATTTTGTAATTATAATAATTATTATTGATATTTAATTCACATTATGATTTTTTTGGTGATTTTTAATAATTTTTAAACTATTTAAAAACTGCTTTGAGTCATAACTTGTGATTTTGATATGCTGTCAGTGAAACCCTAGTGACTGCATGACCTAGAGCCTAACCATGTCATTAGGATGATTTAATTATCATTTTTAGCCTAGGAGTATTTGGTCATTTTGACTTATTTGAATTATTTGGTGATTTGTTGAATTGGTGGATTCTAGTTGACTTTGACTTGTTGAGACCTAGTAGACTAGCCTAGAACCTGACCTTAGCTATGGTAACCCTAGTCTAACTTAGGTTAACCTACTTTTAGTCATTAGAGACTAATTTTGGAATAGGAGGATTAGTTTGAGTGAAATCATTTCATGATTTATGGTTTAATGAAATAACTTATGATTTCATGACTTAATGACTTATGACTTGGCCCATGGCCCATAACTAGAAGCCCTAATCCTAACCAAACCCTAAATGACTAGCCATATGGATCCCCACCCTATATAAATACTTATTCTCTAGGGCTTGCCTCTTTCTTTATTCATTTCAACATTGGAAAAGAAAGGTATGTGTCCCCCTTCCAAAAATCCTCATAAATCCATTTTAATTCCTTTTTAATCCTAGTTTCTTGCATTAGAACCTAATTACCTCCTATTTTCTGAATGTGGAATTTAATCCCAGCTTTGGGACAATTTGGAGCTTTTGCCATCAAGCGGAAGAATCCACCATTTGAAGCTTTTCCAAACTTTTTGCACATATAGGTAAAACCATCTAAATTGATTTATAATTCAGTTTTCTTTGCATTTAGGGCTAGATCTAGGAGTCCCCTAGGTGTCCCCGAAATTTGGGTGGAATTCGTGTCCGTTTGGTGTCCGTATCGGACACGTGTCATATTATTTTGTAGGTGTTTGATTAAATGCCTCTAAGGTTTTTATTTTTGATTTTTGTAAAACTAATAATATGAATTTGTTGCTCTATATGTGTACTTCACATTCGTGTCCTTCTGAACACATTTTTGGACACGTTCGTGTCCATTTTTGAGCACACACGCGTGCACGAGGACACCGTGCAGTGTCCTGCTGCTCGGGCACTGTAGCGGACACGACACTGCACGTTTTGACACGAAAATTTGTACACACCTAGGACACATGACTAACACAACACCTACAAAATTTCGTGGGTTCTCGTTTTGTGTGCACGGAGAAAATCGACCCGCACTGTTTTCCTCACTGTTGCACACACGCACAGACACTCGACTGATACGCACTGTTTTCTTGGACACGACACAATGTGGACTCGTTGCAGGCTGTGGGACACATTCCCCTACTTTGGGCGAACCCACGTGCATGAGCACGAGACACGGATCGCCCTGTGTCGTGTCCCAGGGCGACCCATACGCAAGCACGAGGCTGCTAACACTGTTATTTCTGATACTTTGGTTTTCTTCATTTTGGACACACGTGTCCCAATTTCTGGACACGAGGGACTCTCCCTGGACACGAGGGACATGCCCCTATGCCTGTACACACCTGTCATACTTCAAATTGGGTTTTAAATTCAAATTTGGGTTTTTCTATGTCATTTGGTTTTCAAACTGATTTTTAACTGTTAACCAAAACTGGGTTGTGCTAATTCATGATAGATTTTGTATAATATATGCATATATGGTTTTGTTATGTGAGGTATAGTTTAGGCTATGGTAGTAGACTAGTGTGGGTTGTATGGTATTTGGGTTAGAGACCTAGATTGACTTGTTCAGCCTAGGTTAGACCAACCTAGACTAGTTTGACCTTGTTTGACCTAACTAGACTAGAGTTGACCTAGTTTGACCTAGTCAGTTGACCAGGTTTGACTTAGAGTTTGACTTGGACCTAGAATTGGCTTAGAATCATGTAGTTTTCATTGTATCATCATTTACCTTGTTTTAAACACAATATAACCTGTACTGCTCTATTTAGGACATTGTGACTCCGGTGCAGGCATCTGATATTATACTACTCTTTTTAGAGTATCAGGCGAGTACATTCTCTGATAGTTCTCTCATTTACCTGTCAATTATTGTACTTCAGTTCTAGTTAGTTTTATGTAATTCTTACAACACGTATGGATATTTCTGGATTCATGTATACGACACACATACCATCTGTCTGGCCTCTATTTCTGGAATCACTACTGGCAACACCTTTTGGAACCACTACTGGCATCACCTTCTGGAATCACTACTGGAACCACATACTGGAATCACTCTGGAATCTTTTGCTGGTATCATTATGTTTGGATGGACTCATCTCGATTTCTCGTGTCGTTTTCTGGATTCACTTGTACTTGTGGGAGGGGGAAATATTGGAGTAGACATGTGAACATACCCAAATACTGGAACCACCCCCTTAGAATTATACTGGAACGATAGCCATCCCACACTTGGCCGAGTGTGCAGTGTGCCGTATTACCTACAGCCGTTCACATGTCGATCCCGATATTTTAAAACACACTGTTAGAGTATAGGCTGGACTCACCCTGGAACCTTTGATCACCAACTGGACTCACCTTATACCGGACTCATCTTGTACTGGAACCACCTGGTATCAGATTCATGTTGTCTGGATTTACTTGGGTTTTGCACTTGTTTAAATTTACATTCTGGACTTATTATGTTACTTTAGTTCAGCTAGATTTATTTTACAGTCTTCATTGCCATCATTCTTCTCTTGTTTTAGTTACTTACTTTCCTTGCACTTTATCTGTTCTCCATACCATCACCTGTATATAAACTGCCATATTCATCAATAAAACTGTCTATAACTGCTGTATAGTTCTCTGTCATTTACTTGGAATTTCTTGATGAGTTGTACTCGTTCCTGTCCTGACTGGACCTGTTAAAAATTTTACAGATGATTGCCCTGAGGACACTTGCCTACATATTATGGACCCGGAGACAGGATGGCTACCTTTGGCCCCGACACTCAGGAGTGATCAGAATTTAGTTTAGTAGACTAGCATATGTTTTTCTATGTTAAACTTGTTGTAGTGGATTGAGACTTGTGTAGTATTTGAGATTGTTGAGAGTTGTTATTATTTTAGTAGTTGTTCTTTTATTCTTAGTTTCATTCTTCTGTGTTTATCTTATCGTGCTTAGACTGTGATTGAGTTCAATATCTTATACTTGTCCTCCGTTCGGAGTTGATCATATTGAGTACAGTATAATCGCGTGAGTTGCTGGTTAGATAGTAACCTAGGACAGCGTTCTACCGCCGACAATGCGGCGTAGGCTGGGCGTCGTTACGTATTCGTACCCTCACAGTGGGTGCGGGTCGTGACAACCATATGGCCTGAAATTTTGTCTGTGTCGTATCATTCATGTGTCCTAGGTGTGCCCAAAAATTCGTGTCAAGACGTGCAGTGTCGTGTCCGCTACAGTGCCCGAGCAGCAGGGCACTGTGTACGGTTCAGTCCCCGCGTGTCCAACACGAAAATCCGACACAACAAGACACCAAAACACAAAACAATCTTCACAAAAATTGATGTACATATTTAGATCTATAATTTCATTTAATTAGATTTACAAAAATTGAAAATAAATTCCTTAGAGGTATTTAATCAAACACCTACACAACACTTATGACACGTGTCTGATACGGACACCAAACGGGCACGAAATTGACCCAAACTTCAGGGACAGCTAGGGGACTCCTAGATCTAGCCCTAAATGCAAAGAAAATGAAATATTAATGCAATTTAAAGAGTTTTACCTATAGATGCAAATAGCTAGAAAAAGCCCCAAAATGAAGTGTTCCTCCTTGCTAGCTCGGATCCCCAAATTGCTCAAAATCTGGGATTACTCTCCACCAACAGTAAATAAACACTAATTAGGTCCTAATGCAAAAGACTAGAGTTAAAAAGGAGTTGGAATGAAAAAGTTAGGGATGAGGGAAAATGGCTCTTTACCTCTTTTTTCAAAACTTGGAAAATTAATAAAAGAGGCAAGAACAAATGGAAGAGGAATTAAATAGGGGTGGAAAACCCTAGGTTGGCTGCCATGGGTGGGCTTGTTGGGGTTTGGGCTTAAGTCATGGGCCTAATTGCACTAGTTATGGAATTAAAATCATGTCATGAAATTAATACACCTATTCTATTCCTCCTATTTGAAAACTAGATTCTAATGGCTAGGATGAGGTTAACTTAAGTTAGACTAGGGTCACACCATTGTCTACCAAGTAACCATAACTAGGGTTAGCTTCTAGGTTAGTCTCTTAAGTCACAGCTAGTCAAAAGTCAAAATTAACAATCACCAATGCAATAAATCATGAAATAATTTAAAGAGGCCAAATGACCAAAATACCCTCATGCTCAAAAGTAATAATAAATTATCCTAATGACATTGTCAGGGTCTAGGTCAGACAGTCTCTCTGGTTATATTAGCAAGACATCAAAATCACAATCCATGACTTAAAAACAGTTTTGATTTGATTTTAAAAATAATTAAAAATCACCAAAAATCATAATGTAAAATAAAAACAATTAAATAATATTTATAAATACAAAATTTCAAAAATACCCTTACTCCAGAAACTGGGTGTTACAGTATCTCGATCGATACGTCTCGATTTTGTCGTGCACGCATAACGAAATCGAGTTTCGTCGAATTCCACACGTCCGCAAAGTCAATACGCACCTTTTGCTGCTTTCCGTTCGCGATCACGTCGCCCGGTTTGTCGGAGCACACGGCGTATCGAAGAATTTTTAAAAATTTATATAGTTTTGAAAACAGTTTTTCGTCAATTTGGAAAAACGATTTCTCGGCGCTCGGTCGATGAAATCGACTTCCGTTAAAAGGGTTTCAATGCCCTATAGGTTGTCTAGGACTGTGTTTAGTTGGTTTTCGAAAAATCCTAATGGTTGGTTCCAAATCCATCTTCCAATCAGGGGTTTGGAAATCGATTTTTGTTCAGTTTTGAATAGTTTTCTCATCAACTTTGAGTCAATCTTCTGGACATCCTATTATAATAAAATAAATTCTACCAAAAGGGATTCGAAGGGGTTAGGGTTGGGATCATACCAGAAGAATTGGTTCGGTGAACGGTGGATTATGGTAAGAGAACCATCGTTACAAAGTGGGGCCTTTGCTTGCTCTGCTGCTGCTATTGCATCTCAACTGCTACTATTGTGCACAAATTTTGGCTGACTCTGGCGGCCTGGCCGATCGTGCAGGCGACGGGGAGGTGCGTCGTCGTGGGAGGAGATCGAGGTTAGGTTGGGTAGGGGCTTAGGGTTAAGGTTTTTTTATGAATTCCTCTCTCCCTCTTTATATATATAGTCGTACTTATGGGGTCGGGTCGGCCATTCTGAACGATAATGGCATGCTAAGGGCTACATGTGTGACGGATTTGGTCGTACTCATAACTGGACGAAGAGGAGTATATTCTGGGATCTGTCATATTGGAGCACCAAACTGATTAGACATAATCTTGATGTCATACATATCGAGAAGAATGTGTTTGACAACATAATTAATACTCTAATGGACGTAAAAGGGAAGATGAAAGACAATCCAAAGGCTAGATTGGACTTGGAAGAAATATGTAGACATCCTGCATTGCATTTGATATAGGAGGGAAATGGGAAGTTGAAGCAGCCTGAGACAATTTTCTCATTGGAGAAGGAGGATAAAGTGAGACTTTGTAGGTGGATTCAAGGCCCAAAATTTCCAGACGGGTACGTTTCGAACTTGAGAAAAAGCGTCGACTTCAAGGAGAACAAACTGACGGTATGAAGAGCGATGATTGTCACGTATTCATGGAGAGGTTAATTCCGATTGCATTTCGGAAATTCTTACTCCAGGTTGTTTGGGATCCATTGACCGAGCTTAGCATATTCTTCAGAGATATTTATTCTACTAAGTTGCTCGTCAATCGTCTAGAAAAGAAAGAAAACGATATTGCGGTAATACTGTGCAAGCTCGAGAAGGTGTTTTCTCCTAGATTCTTCGACTCCATGGAGTATTTGCCAATTCATCTTTCCTACGAGTCACGTGTTGGTGGGCCTGTCGGTTATCGGTGGATGTACCCATTTGAAGAACATTTGAACCACCTAAAGAAAGGTAAAAAACAAGGCTCGGGTCGAGGGTTCTATTTGTGAAGACTATGTTCTCAAGGAGATTACAAACTTCTGCTCGACGTATTTCAAATCTCATGTTGCTACGAATAGAACGAGAGCTCCGAGAAACGATGACGAATATCAAGAATCTGATGATGGAATATTGAAAGTATTCAATGTGTCTGGAAAGCCTTCAAAAAAAATGAAGAAGAGATATTTGAATGACTAAGAGCTAAGGGATGCTCAATTGTACATATTACTCAATTGCGGCGAGGATGAACTGGAGAAGCTAGAGGGGTAAGTAATTAATGATGAGTTTGCGTCATCTCAATGTAATAGTATAAGCTAATATTATAGTACTAATCGGCAGTTGCTTCGTTATTTTTTAGCACATATAATGATGAGTTGAGGTCGGTTAGACCCTACATAATAGACGAAGCATTAGATCAAGAAATGAGACTTTATTTTCCTTCCTCGTTGAACGCATATGTAAGCAGCTCAGTAATTATTGATCTCTTCTAATGCAACTGTGCAATAAATAACTTACTATCGCTTCTTTGGTATTCAGGTCGATCGTTTAATTTTACTCGAGATTGAATCAATTAGAACCCTTGCCAAGGGACCAATTACTGCCGTTAAAATATGGCCAAGTTACTGTGTGAATGGTTTTAGGTTCAAGTGACAAATGCTCCGATCAGAGACAGCTTCCTGGATCTTGATTCCACAAAAAATAGTTGTTTGTGTATCAAATCTTCGAACTACAATGACGTCGATCCAGGCAATAATTTCTTTGGCATCTTGCGAGAGATTGTGGAGTTGACATATAATTATGGCAGAGAACCTGATAAGATCGTGTAAACCCCCATAATTTATAATTGATTTTTCTATAAATTAATTAATTTTTGTTATGTCTTTCATTAGATATAAATTTATTTGCTACTAATGTATTAGTATAATTAATATATACTATTATATGTGTGCATGTTTGTATTTCTAATAAATAAGAAATATAATTAAATCTAGGATTTTAGGAATTTAATTGTATTTTTGTGATAATTTTTCTTGCTAAAAGATATATATATATATATATATATATATATATATATATATATATATAATATATAATATATATATATATATATATATATATATATATATATATATATATATATATATATATATATATAT
The DNA here is from genome assembly GCA_029216955.1 of Iris pallida. NCBI lineage: Eukaryota > Viridiplantae > Streptophyta > Magnoliopsida > Asparagales > Iridaceae > Iris > Iris pallida. The sequence continues at coordinate 6,858,214 of JANAVB010015399.1, read as the reverse complement.
ATATATATATATACACTTAAGTTTTTCGGAAAAAGAAAGGAAAAAGAATTAGAAAAAAAAAAGAATTATAATAGAATTAGAATTAGAAAGGAATTAGAATTAGAAAGGAATTAGAAATAGAAAAGAATTAGAATAAAGAAAAAGAAAAAAAAGAGAAAGGTGAGCCCAGCCGCTCACTTAAGTGAGCGAGCCCACCAACTGCAGCAGAGCAAAAAACGTCCCCCCCTCCCCCCGAGCGCATGAACTTGGGATAGTGGGAATCGGGTAATCCGAAACCCATTAGCATTAGGGATTGAGAGCAACTTGGTATATATATATCTTTTTGCACAAGCCTCAAAACCCTAAACTTCCAAAACGAAAGTTGAGGCTGATCATACCCTCTTCGCCCACGAATTAATTTCACCAGCGACGGAGCTTTATATGCGATGAACGGAGAATCGGAAGTCAGCCCCACGTCACCCACGAAGCAGTTTTCTCACTCAAGGTACCCTACTTCCCCACGGCGTAACTTTTCACTCGTAGCACCGATTTTCGATCCGTAAGATTTTATGGAAAGTAGACTTGATGTAAAACCCCTCAAATTTATTTTATTGTCATTATTATTTTTGTTACTAAATTTTGTTATTGTTAAATAAATGTATTACACTAATTATTAATTATTTATAAAGTTTAGAAATATATGTTATATATATATATATATATATATATATATATATATATATATGAAGCGTTGTGTGTGCATTGTATTAGGAAACCCTCATCCTTAACCCTAAGGCTAAACCTAGGATAACTCAAACCTTAATTTATTTAGTTTTATTAGATTATGTATATATCTATAATTATATATACATAATGTTACTATTCAATTAGTTTTACTATTAGATTATATATATAAGCTTGTGTAGTTTTTACAATTCTTAGCAACCAAACCCAACCCATATATTTAACCCTAACCTAGGCCCAACCCATTAGGGTTCCTATTCATTTGGATCTCATTCCCATATATATACATATATGAGAACCAAAACTACTCTCAACCCTAACCCTAAACTTGCCTCCACAAACTCCATCTCTTCCCATCCTCACCGCCACCCTAGCCCCCTCTCCTTCGCCTACCACCTCCTCCCCCTCAACCGAGGCCTCGCCGTCGGACGACGAGAGCGCGGCGTTCCCCGCACGCCCGCGCGCTGCAGCCGGCCCGCGCCGTGCGCTGCACCGGTCGCCCGCTGATCCCGGCGACCCCCCTCCTCGGCGCGACCCCTTCGTTGGCGAGCCACCCCCCTGCGGCGTGGCCAGGTAACCCCGACCCACCCCGTGGCGCTGTCACGTGGGAAAACCCTCCTAGCATGCCTTAAACCTAGCTTTAGGATTTAAATTCTGAATATTCAGTTTATTGTATTGATTGTTATGATGAATAGATTGATGATTAATTAGATCTAAATTTAGGAAATAATTGGTAATTAAGTTGGGGTTCTACCCTAATTTTTGTGTGATTTAATATTAATTATTAGTATTTATTTGTATTTAATTATGAAGTTTCAATGCTAGTAATTAATTAATTGTGTTTACTGTTTTAATTTTTAAGTAACATTTTGATTACGAATTAGAAAAAACTTTGTACATGAAAAGGTTTATATAATTAATATAGTATTTTTAAAATAATTTTTCCAGAATTTATAGAATTTAATTTATAATTATTTTATGTGAAAAATAGTGAATTTATACTGTTTAATTAATTCCGTTTGATGCTTATTATTTAATTAATAAATAATTAGATAATATAATTTATATGGAAAATATAGATTTAATTATAAAGTATATTATGGAAATTTTTCCAGTATTTTATTGGTTCTTAAAATGTTTTATTTAGATTTATCTATTGAGTTTTGGATTAAACAAATCAATTATTCAATATTGATTTCAATTTATATTATTTAATTGGTTAGTAATTAAATAATATTATTTGAATAGAAAATGTTTGTAAAAATATACTCTTCTGTATAAAAATATTTCCAATATTTATTTATTATTACTTATAATTATTTAGATTTAGTTGGGAAATTTCTAGATTTATTCAATAAGATATATATATTATATAATTAATTGTTATTAATTATATAAATATTGTAATTTTGTGAAGTGATAAGATTCTGTTAGAAATGTGTAATTATGATATTTAGGAAATTGTTTTATGTATTTTATATGAATTTACAACTTTTTAAGATTTAAAGTAATCATTTTAAGATTATGTATTAAATTGTGTAATAATTATTTATTAATTTAAATAATTATTAATTATGTGTTACTATTGTATAGAATAATGAATTTAGCTCTAATGATTAAATTTAAGTTTGGTGGTGATTTATTTGGATTTATTTAGAATTATTAAGTACTTATTGTTATTATTTAACTAGTTATTTAATAAATAGTTTAATGGTAATAATCCATTTTCTGTAAAATATATATATAATATATATTTATTATTCTGATATTATTTAGTTTATTATTAAAATAGACTAAAAATGATTTTTAAGGATTTTTACTATTTAAGTTAGTATTATTAGGAATTGTGTATTCATATGTGTATTAAATTGGTTGGCTAATTAATTATAATTAATTAATCAATTAATGATTAAATATTTGGTTGGGTATAAATTTCAGAATATAAATGGTATGATAATAAGTATGGTTACCTACTTATTATCGTATAATTATTATTCATAATAATTTGATACTAGTTAGCTAGATGTAATAGAATAATTTAAATTATAGATTACTTAGCAATTAAATGAATTGTTTAATTTGTTTAATTAGTAATTAATTAGAGATAAATCTTGTTTAGGATTATTTGCTTCTCGGGACTCGGACTCTACTTTGGACCCGGATACTCAGTTGCTGGACACAGGCAAGTACACCTTGCTTGACATTTACTATGCAGTATTTACATTTGACCAGTTATTACTATTGTGTGCACTCGTCTCCATTGATGACTACCTTGTATAGAGTTAGTATAAACTTGACACTGTCTCAGACACGTATCACATATGAGTGAGTTGAGTGCAGAGGTTCTGTGTTGACTGGCCATTAACATATGATCTTGAGTCTGTAGCAGTTTGGTTTAATTATACTATATTTACTATGACGTCTTGCATATTGTTCGTACCGCGTATACGATACGAGTACATTGGGTGGGGAGAGTCTACTAGTGGTGTATAAGAATTTCTGTTTCCAATGTACGCTGGATGCTCGTAGCCCCTCGTTTCTCAAACCGTAGAACGCTTGGTGGCAGTTTCTTCTTCTTCTTCTCCCCCTCTTATGTGCCACTAGAGATGTCTCGAGTGCATTTACACATAGATGGCTAGAACACCTTATTGCTTTCTTGTATTTCCTGTCCTTGTTTGGTTAGGAAAATACTGGATGGCATTCTTATTAGTTACTTTTACATTATTGCTCAGTATATTCTTGCATGTCATTTTCCTGTGTATTTGTTATGTCCCTCTGAGGACCTGGTATCTTTTCCAGAGCTTGACGAGCACTTATTCCTGGCTGATTACGGAGTAGAGGGACTTGTTGACGACGACTTTGAGGTGGAGCCGCAGCCTTGATCCTCTGGAGGCTAGCTACATTTTCAGACGTGGGTTCCATTTCCAGTATTCTGTTTATTTCTTTTTGCTACTTCATTTCATTCCAGATGTACTCATTTACTTTTAGTGGATTATTCTCCTCTAGCCATAGTTGACATTTGGATTCTGTGGCACTGATGATTTTCCATTCAGTTATCTATTACATTATTTCATGGATGAGACTAGTTTACCTGCCTGTGATGTTACTTATTAGTTATACTTCAGCGTACTACAATCGAATCATAGTCCATTAAATTGGGTTTAGCTATACTAGATTGTACAGCTGGCATGCCACGTGTTCCCAATCCGATTATTTGGAACTGGGGCGTGACATGTTTTTAGTGGTAGCCCATGCAGGTCCTGAAATTTGTTTGGTTACGTTACTGTACCGAACAAGCCTGCAAATTAGGTTTAGAATATAGGGTCTCATCCATACTTGACTATATCATTCTTGATTATCCTTGAACAAATTCTTTTGCATCTCGTTTGTTTCCGTCCTATTCTTAATTCCTTCTATCTTATCTCTGCAGAATCATGAATCTAAGGAGTGGACGTACCGCTGCCGATAGAGACAACCAGTCATCTGGTACGGATGATCTGTCCGCAAGGGTAGTTCCAACCCACCCTTTGCTACCAGGGCAGACGTCTCAGCCAGTTGGTGCACAACCGACTGGGGTACCTCCTCCTCCCCCGCAGTACCCTCAGACATCATATGGAGTACCCCCGGCTGTGCCTCAAGACAGTCAGGCACAGATGTTTCAGTTCATGCACATGATGATGCAAGAACAGAGACAGCAAGCAGCAGAGCAGAGGCAAGAAGCAGCTGAGCAAAGACAGGAAGCTGCTGAGATGAGACATAGATTCTTGACAGCTATGGAGAGGATGACAGCACCAGCACCTGCACCAGCTCCGACACTAGCTCCCGTGAGACCAACACGGGTAGGTTCAGTGAAGGACTACGTGCAGATGAACCCCAAACTTTATTTGGGAAATGAGAGTCCGGAGGAGACCACTACTTGGATTACCAGCACCAAGAAGAAATTGCAGGCATCTCAGTTGCCTGAGGATTTATGGATGACTGGCGTAAGAACTCAGCTGGAGGGGAATGCCCATCACTGGTGGGATTCTATGGAGCGTCAGTTGGGTACTCGTCAGACGTGGGAACAATTTCTAGAGTTTTTTGATAAGAAGTACTTCCCTACTACTGTGAAGAATGCCTTATATAACCAGTTCCTGCACCTGGAGCAAGGGAACAAGACTGTTGACGAGTATGACTCGGAGTTCAGTCGACTCAGCAAATATGGGGAGGTGCTGATACCCAATGATCTGGAGAAGGCCAAGAGATTTCACAACGGGCTGAGGCAGGAGCTACAACATTATACTAGCTCTCAGTCCCGAATCTCTTATGCTGAGTTGCTGACGGAGGCCAGGATTCAGGAGACAATTAGCAAGGGGAAGCTGAACCAGCAGAAGAACCAGCCAGTGCAGACGAAGACGCAGCAAGGAGGTCCTATCAAGAGACCTATGGGACATCATCAGCATCAGCAGAAGACTGGACCCTACCAGTCTAAGGAGCTTCCGACTTGCCATTTCTGTGGCAGGAAGGGACACTTACAGAGAGAGTGCAGAAGGATGCTGGGTACTTGCTTAGCTTGTGGATCGAGCCAGCATCAGGCTCGAGATTGCCCAGTTCGGGGAGCTATTGTGTCAGCAGGAGGACAGAAGCCACCAGCACCAGGAGGTCAGCAGAGAGGACCTATACTCCCTTCACAGTCAGCACAGTTTGAGAAAGCCAAGCAGCAGGCAGGAAACAAGAAGCAAGGACAGATTTTTGCTCTCACTCAGGGGGAAGATGGAACCTAAGGTGAGGCTATCATAGGTACTATTTTAGTAGGTTCATTGCCTGCTACAGTGTTATTTGATTCTGGTACCACCCTATCATTTATATCATCTAGATTTGTAGCTGTGCATAGGATAGCTACTTCTACTATGCCTAAGAGTTGGAAAATTATTACTGGTGGGGGTATAGTACCTGTGACTAGTACATGTAGAACCTGTTCGGTAGTTATTTGTGGCCGAGAGATGAGAGCTCGACTTTTGGTATTACCTATGCCAAATTTTGACGTAGTATTGGGTATGGATTGGCTTAGTCAATATCATACGATATTGGACTGCCACAGGGGTTTTGCTATATTTAGACCGCCAGGCCAGCCGGAGTTTGTATTTCAGAGAGGAAGCATTGAGAAGGGAGTATCTCAGTATCATGGAGCTTGCATGGCAATGGAGGTTGCCCCGCCACCGATCATTGATAAGTTTTCTGATGTCTTTTCCGATGATCTGCCGGGTCTACCACCCGACAGAGAGGTTGAGTTCACCATTGAGCTCATACCAGGAGCGGCACCAATCTCTTCAAATGTCTATCGACTGGCGAAGAAGGAGCTGGATGAAATGAAGGTGCAGCTGCAGGAGTTACAAGACAAGGGATTTATCAGACCAAGTGCATCACCTTGGGGAGCTCCAATTTTGTTTGTGCCAAAGAAAGATGGAACAGTTTGCATGTGCATTGATTATAGGGCTCTTAATGCTGTGATGATCAAGAACAAGTATCCCCTGCCCAGAATTAATGATCTATTTGACCAGCTGACAGGAGCCCAGGTATTCTCGAAGATTGATCTGAGATCGGGATACCATCAAGTGAAAGTTCGGAAAGAAGACATCCAGAAGACGACATTCAGGACTCGGTATGGTCATTACGAGTTCTTGGTAATGCCCTTTGGTTTGACAAATGCACCGGCTGTGTTCATGAATTTAATGAACAGAGTATTCCATGAATATCTTGATAAATTTATCGTAGTATTTATCGACGACATTTTGGTGTATTCAAAGAACCATGAAGAGCATGAGGATCACTTGAGGAAGGTGCTGGAGATCTTGAGGCATCAGAAGTTATATGCAAAGCTGAGTAAGTGTGAATTTCTGCTTGATCATATTTCATTTCTTGGACATGTTATCTCAGGGAAAGGCATAGAAGTGGATCCGACGAAGATATCAGCAGTGGAGTCGTAGCCAACTCCAACCGATGTTTCAGAGGTGCAAAGTTTTCTAGGGCTTGCCGGATATTACCGGAGGTTCGTAGAGAATTTTGCAAGAATTGTGGAGCCCATGACAAAGTTGACTCGCAAGGATCAGAAGTTCGAGTGGACGGAAGAGTGCCAAGCTGCTTTTGATGATTTGAAGAAGCGCCTTACTACTGCACCAGTCTTGACCATTCTATCGGGATCAGGAGATTTTGTCATCTATAGTGATGCATCCGGGAAGGGATTAGGATGCGTCTTGATGCAGCATGGGAAGGTAGTTGTATATGGTTCTCGGCAGTTGAGGACCCACGAGAAGAATTATCCCACGCACGACTTAGAGCTTGCGGCGGTGATATTTGCCTTGAAGCTTTGGAGGCATTATCTGTATGGAGAAACAGTGGAGGTATATATAGATCATAAGAGTCTCAAGTATGTCTATACTCAGAAGGATTTAAATTTGAGACAAAGGCGTTGGCTCGAGTTGATGGCAGATTTTGATATTGAGTTACAGTACCATCCTGGGAAGGCGAATTCAGTAGCAGATGCATTGAGCCGGAGGCCTATGGCACATTTCTTGACATCACAGAAGGAGTTGCTATATGATTTGGAAAAGCTGGGCATCGAAGTTGTTAGGCCTGGAGGAGCTGCAAAGATGATGAATCTTCAGGTTCAATCTTCATTGGTAGAGCGGATCAAGGCGACCTTACCGACAGATGCCAAATATCAGAGGCTTCGACAGAGGACAGAGCAAGGACTGCAGACTGGATTGAGGATTCACGAAGATGGGACCTTGAGGTGCGGAGATCGCCTCTATGTTCCTAATGGAGAGATCAGGCAGGAGCTGATGACAAAGGCTCATAGCTCGACTTATTCTATTCATTCAGGTGGTACAAAGATGTACATGGACCTGAGACAGCACTACTGGTGGCATGGAATGAAGCGTGAAATAGCACGGTTCGTAGCAAAGTGCTTGGTGTGTCAGCAAGTCAAGGCTGAACATCAGAGGTCCGCAGGATTGTTGCAACCGCTTCCGATACCTGAGTGGAAGTGGGAGCACATCACTATGGATTTCGTTACGGGATTTCCGAGGAGCCCAGCTGGACGAGATGCAGTTTGGGTGATTGTGGACAGATTATCGAAGTCTGCTCATTTCATACCATTCCGAGTGGGGCAATCTATAGAGGTATTGGCAGACCTATATATGAAGGAGATAGTGTGATTACATGGAGTACCAGTCAGTATAGTCTCTGATCGAGATACGAGATTCATATCACATTTCTGGAAGAGCATGCAGGAAAGTCTGGGCACAAGACTGAAGTTCAGCACTGCTTATCACCCCCAGACGGACGGATAGTCAAAGCGTACCATCCAGACGCTGGAGGACATGTTGAGAGCTTGCATGTTAGATTTTGGAGGATCCTAGAAGGATCACTTGCATTTGGTAGAGTTTTCTTACAACAACAGCTACCAGGCAAGTATCCAGATGGCCCCTTTTGAAGTATTATACGGAAGGAAGTGTCGATCGCCAGCATGTTGGGGTGATATAGGCGAGAGACAGATATTGGAACCAGAGTTAGTGACTCGTATAGTAGATACAGTCAAGAAGATTCAGGGGCATCAACGAGCAGCACAGGACCGACAGAAACAGTGGGCAGACACTCATAGGCGACCTCTTGAGTTCAAGGAAGGAGATCATGTGTTCTTGAGAATCTCCCCGACTAGAGGTACAATCAGATTTGGAGTCAGAGGAAAGCTCAGCCCAAGGTACATCGGACCATTCGATGTGTTGGAGAAAGTTGGCGAGGTTGCATACAGATTGGCACTTCCGCAGTCATTGGAAGGCGTCCATAATGTATTTCATGTCTCCCAGTTGAGGAATTGTGTGGCAGACCCTAACCACGTACTTGATCATTCAGAGATCACTGTGGGACCGACTTTGTCCTACGAGGAGCAGCCTGTGGAGATCCTAGACCGCAGAGAGAAAGTGTTGAAGGGGAAGACCATTCGACTAGTCCGAGTTGCGTGGAAACACCATTCTCCGGGCGAATCGACTTGGGAGCGGGAAGATTCTATTCTGGAGCGTTTTCCATACCTTCGTGAGGCGTCTGGTATGATTTAATTTTATAATTGTCATTCTTTTAGATTTCGTCTGTTTTAATTCTGTGTTAATAACTAGGAATTTTCTGGAATTAGGAAAAATATGATTTTAGTGCCAATAATTGTATGTTTTCTTTTAATCCCAGCTTGTTTTTAATTTCGAGGACGAAATTTTAATAAGTTGGGGAGAATGTAAAACCCCTCAAAATTATTTTATTATCATTATTATTTTTGTTACTAAATTTTGTTATTGTTAAATAAATGTATTACACTAATTATTAATTATTTATAAAGTTTAGAAATATATGTTATATATATATATATATATATATATATATATATATATGAAGCGTTGTGTGTGCATTGTATTAGGAAACCCTCATCCTTAACCCTAAGGCTAAACCTAGGATAACTCAAACCTTAATTTATTTAGTTTTATTAGATTATGTATATATCTATAATTATATATACATAATGTTACTATTCAATTGGTTTTACTATTAGATTATATATATAAGCTTGTGTAGTTTTTACAATTCTTAGCAACCAAACCCAACCCATATATTTAACCCTAACCTAGGCCCAACCCATTAGGGTTCCTATTCATTTGGATCTCATTCCCATATATATATACATATATGAGAACCAAAACTACTCTCAACCCAAACCCTAAACTTGCCTCCACAAACTCCATCTCTTCCCATCCTTACCGCCACCCTAGCCCCCTCTCCTTCGCCTACCGCCTCCTCCCCCTCAACCGAGGCCTCGCCGTCGGACGACGAGAGCGCGACGTTCCCCGCACGCCCGCGCGCTGCAGCCGGCACGCGCCGCGCGCTGCACCGGTCGCCCGCTGATCCCGGCGACCCCCCTCGTCGGCGCGACCCCCTCATTGGCGAGCCACCCCCCTGCGGCGTGGCTAGGTAACCCCGACCCACCCCGTGGTGCTGTCACGTGGAAAAACCCTCCTAGCATGCCTTAAACCTAGTTTTAGGATTTAAATTCTGAATATTCAGTTTATTGTATTGATTGTTATGATGAATAGATTGATGATTAATTAGATATAAATGTAGGAAATAATTGGTAATTAAGTTGGAGTTCTACCCTAATTTTTGTGTGATTTAATATTAATTATTAGTATTTATTTGTATTTAATTATGAAGTTTCAATGCTAGTAATTAATTAATTGTGTTTACTGTTTTAATTTTTAAGTAACATTTTGATTACGAATTAGATAAAACTTTGTACATGAAAAGGTTTTTATAATTAATATAGTATTTTAAAATAATTTTTCCAGAATTTATAGAATTTAATTTATAATTATTTTATGTGAAAACAGTGAATTTACACTGTTTAATTAATTCCGTTTGATGCTTATTATTTAATTAATAAATAATTAAATAATATAATTTATATGAAAAATATAGATTTAATTATAAAGTAGATTATGGAAATTTTTCCAGTATTTTATTGGTTCTTAAAATGTTTTATTTAGATTTATCTATTGAGTTTTGGATTAAACAAATCAATTATTCAATATTGATTTCAATTTATATTATTTAATTGGTTACTAATTAAATAATATTATTTGAATATAAAATGTTTGTAAAAATATACTCTTTTGTATAAAAATATTTCCAATATTTATTTATTATTACTTATAATTATTTAGATTTAGTTGGATAATTTCTAGATTTATTCAATAAGATATATATTATATAATTAATTGTTATTAATTATATAAATATTGTAATTTTGTGAAGTGATAAGATTCTGTTAGAAATGTGTAATTATGATATTTAGGAAATTGTTTTATGTATTTTATATGAATTTACAACTTTTTAAGATTTAAAGTAATCATTTTAAGATCATGTATTAAATTGTGTAATAATTATTTATTAATTTAAATAATTATTAATTATGTGTTACTATTTTATAGAATAATGAATTTATCTCTAATGATTAAATTTAAGGTTGGTGGTGATTTATTTGGATTTATTTAGAATTATTAAGTACTTATTGTTATTATTTAACTAGTTATTTAATAAATAGTTTAATGGTAATAATCTATTTTCTGTAAAATATATATATAATATATATTTATTATTCTGATATTATTTAGTTTATTATTAAAATAGACTAAAAATGATTTTTAAGGATTTTTACTATTTAAGTTAGTATTATTAGGAATTGTGTATTCATATGTGTATTAAATTGGTTGGTTAATTAATTATAATTAATTAATCAATTAATGATTAAATATTTGGTTGTGTATAAATTTCAGAATATAAATGGTATGATAATAAGTATGGTTACCAACTTATTATCGTATAATTATTATTCATAATAATTTGATACTAGTTAGCTAGAAGTAATAGAATAATTTAAATTATAGATTACTTAGCAATTAAATGAATTGTTTAATATGTTTAATTAGTAATTAATTAGAGGTAAATCTTGTTTAGGATTATTTTCTTCTCGGGACTCGGACTCTACTTTGGACCCAGATACTCAGTTGCTGGACACAGGCAAGTATACCTTGCTTGACATTTACTATGCAGTATTTACATTTGACCAGTTATTACTATTGTGTGCACTCGTCTCCATTGATGACTACCTTGTATAGAGTTAGTATAAACTTGACACTGTCTCAGACACGTATCACATATGAGTGAGTTGAGTGCAGAGGTTCTGTGTTGACTGGCCATTAACATATGATCTTGAGTCTGTAGCAGTTTGGTTTAGTTATACTATATTTACTATGACGTCTTGCATATTGTTCGTACCGCGTATACGGTACGAGTACATTGGGTGGGGAGAGTCTACTAGTGGTGTATGAGAATTCTGTTTCCAATGTACGCTGGATGCTCGTAGCCCCTCGTTTCTCAAACCGTAGAACGCTTGGTGGCAGTTTCTTCTTCTTCTCCCCCTCTCATGTGTCACTAGAGATGTCTCGAGTGCATTTACACATAGATGGCTAGAACACCTTATTGCTTTCTTGTATTTCCTGTCCTTGTTTGGTTAGGGAAATACTGGGTGACATTCTTATTAGTTACTTTTACATTACTGCTCAGTATATTCTTGCATGTCATTTTCCCGTGTATTTGTTATGTCCCTCTGAGGACCTGGTTTCTTTTCCAGAGCTTGACGAGCACTTATTCCCGGCTGATTACGGAGTAGAGGGACTTGTTGACGACGACTTTGAGGTGGAGCTGCAGCCTTGATCCTCTGGAGGCTAGCTACATTTTCAGACGTGGGTTCCATTTCCAGTATTCTGTTTATTTCTTTTTGCTACTTCATTTCATTCCAGATGTACTCATTTACTTTTAGTGGATTATTCTCCTCTAGCCATAGTTGACATTTGGATTCTGTGGCACTGATGATTTTCCATTCAGTTATCTATTACATTATTTCATGGATGAGACTAGTTTACCTGCCTGTGATGTTACTTATTAGTTATACTTCAGTGTACTACAATCGAATCATAGTCCATTAAATTGGGTTTAGCTATGCTAGATTGTACAGCTAGCATGCCACGTGTTTCCAATCTGATTATTTGGAACTGGAGCGTGACACTTGACCCTCTTCAAGATCCTCCAGGTGGATTTTGAAAACAACCCATCGACTTGCTCGAAAAATCGGGACGAAGTTGAACAAAAATCTGTTTTCTGTAATACTAAAAACTGTTTTAAAACGACAACTTGTCGGCCAATTTTCTTGCTGTGCAGTAAAGTACTGTAGGAACTAATTAAAAATAGTAAAAGACAAATAACCGAGAACGCAACGCATCATCTGGATCATTTTTTCGATTAGGGTGTAAAAAGTAGATTGATGTTGAAGTTGAGGAAAAACCTGTGTTAAATTATAATAATTTTCTAAATATTGTCCGATATGACGTGCGCTCCGACAAACCGGGTGACGTGGTCGTGTGCTATTCGCATCAAAAGGCGCGTATGGACGTTGCCGACGAGTGGGAACTGACGGAACTCAGTTTCGTCGTGTGTGCGCGAAGAAATCATTCCGTATCCGTCGAGATACCCCCATATCGGCGTTTTGCAAGCTTTGTCCTAACTTCCTGTACAGTCGTCGATTCAAGACGAAACTTGCGCCAACAGGTCCGAATCAAAATTCTGGTCCTGTGTGCCAAGTTTGGTTCGATTCTGAAAAAGTCGAATCAGAACCCCTTTTTGGCGGGCCCACGACCCACTCAAACGGGCAATTTTGTGCACGGCTCATCGGAATCCAAAACTGGACATACCATTGAGTTCCTCTCTTCAAACTGAATCTGTAGACATGTAGTTTGACGACTTTAGAGACCATAGACTTTGGCATGCGTTTCGGTGCAAAGCGGGTCCAACGGCGGACATCGTTTTGACCCGAAATTATGCTTTTGACCCTGTTCCAGAATTAGACTTTTGGACAAGCATTTCCTAGGTATATCTTTTACACCGAGTGCGTTTTTGATGTTTGTTTCAGCGTCCGAAGTTGTTTGGAGATTGTGACGTTTCTTGGCTGACATTGTGACTACTTGGACTTGCCACTTTGCACCATCATGCAAGATACCTTGCCACCCTACTCTGTGATTATTATATTTCTTATTTTTAGTTGTTATTTTTAGCATTTCTTACTTTTGATATTTAAACTGTGCGTCCAAGTCACACTTGGGTACAAGCGACTCTATCGGTCGTTTACCTTGCCTTATTTATTTCTCTTGCTTTGACTTAATCTAGTGACCACCCATTGATGTTGAGGTATTGGTATATCTCATACGGCCTTGACACTTGTTGTATCACATGATGTTAGTCACATGTAGGACACGTACCCGCGTAGTCGGCTGGCCACCGATACGTATAGAGCGTACGACGGATAGGAGTAACTGCCAATAGTATTACATGTTAAAAGACTTGGCGGTTACTAGAGGTTCATATCAGTCATAGAGATGATGATACTAAGCATTGGGTGGGGAGAACAATACCTGACATATGGGCTTCTTTGCACTTCCCGGATTACCTGTGCGCTCCTCCGGAGACACAGGCTCTAGGTGCCCTCTGACGTTTCCCAGAGCGTTATGGACGTAGCCCCTTGCACATGGTGCCCTCTGACACTTCCAGAGCATTATGGACGTAGGCCCTTGGTGCCCTCTATGGGAATTATGTCGATCCCATTTACAGCCAGGGCTCACGCGTCGAAGGATTGTATCTCAACTGCATATTCACAGTAGAATAGTCAGGGACCCGATTGCATGCATACCTTTTTCTCTTATTATATTATCCCAGTTTATATGGCATGGTGTTTTCTTGTATCTTGCTATGTCCCCTGAGGACCTGGTTATCTCTCCAAGTTTAGACGATTTTCCACAGGAGTACGGAGCGGCGTTGGAGCTATCCTACATCGATGACGAGGCAGTCTTTACTGATGTCTAGTCTATTCTTTATTTGAGACATTAGTGGACATATTTTTGTATCTCATTTCTTTCTATTTGCGAAGGTTGGACTCCGATCTTGTGAGACTATTTTTCATAGCTGTTTGGAGTGAGTATGTTCACCCGGCTAGCTTTTGATACTTTTACTTATTTATTTGGACTCTATTATCTTCTGTATTGAGCTGTGATGAGATTAGATTATATATTGTTGGGCTTTAGTTATTTTATTTACAGCTTATGTGCATATTTGAGGATTCCATATGTTGGAGTATTCTTCGTATATGTGCAGCTGGCATGTTCACGTGCTTGGTCCTATGTATTTTGGGACTGGGGTGTTACATATTTTTGTGGTGGCCCATGCAGGTCAACGTTAATATTATTGGGTTACATGACTGTGCCCAACAAAGCCTGCATATAGGAATAGGAATATCTCATCCAGAACTACTACTACCTCTTAATTTCCAATCTTTTCGAAACTTCCTTGATTATTCGATTTACTTCATATCTAATCTTCCTAATATCAACTTATCTTCTTCGTGCCAATAGTATGCATTTAGGAAGCGGACGCACTCCTGCCTTGGCCCTCACATCTGGTGAAGAGGCTACTTCGAAGGGACATAATCCCCCAATGACTCCAGCTACACCATACCAGCCAGGACAGTCACAGCCTACTACGACACCGACGACGGAGTATCCAGAGATCGCAGTACCCCCAGGCAGCCAGGCTGGACAGACCACTACCATGCCACCGGAAGGAAGTGTACCACTGCCTCCAACACCACCATTCCCTCAGCAGTTTCCCCCACAGTCGGGACCTCAGATGCCTCCACCACCGACTGATGGGAGCCCTACTACTCAGTTTATGTATGCCATGATGCAGGCTCAGTGGCAGCAGACTGAACTGATGAGACAGACGATGATAGCAGCAATGGCTAGACCTCTACCACCACCTCCAGCACCAGCACCAGCACCAACTCTGCATCCTTATGAAGGCTCTATCAAGAATTTTACAGATATGAACCCCAAGGCCTTTAGAGGAACAGAGAAGCCATTAGAGGTGTTACAGTGGTTTATTAGTACAGAAAAGCTACTGAAGGCATCCCAGTTGCCAGCTCAAGATTGGATGACAGCAGTGGACCTACTGTTAGAAGATAATGCTCACCACTGGTGGAAGGCGGAAGAGAGACGATTAGGAACTGGGATCACCTGGAAGCAGTTCTATGATGCATTTTATGAGAGATTTTTCCCTATTCATGTTCGAGACGGTCTCTATGACCAGTTCCTTCATCTGAAACAAGGGAATATGAAAGTTGATAAGTATGACTCATTGTTCAATCGCCTGAGTTGATTTGGTGCGGGATTGATTCCGACAGAGTTAGAGAAGGCAAGGAGATTTCACCAGGGGCTTGTACCAGAGCTCAAGTCTTATACGACTACCAAGTCTCGAGTCTCCCATTCATCTGTCTTGGAAGAAGCTCGTGCTCAGGAGATTCTTTGCAAGGAGCAGCAGCAGACATTGAGGCGCCATATATATATATATTGATATGTGTGCTATTTTAAATATATATATTACTGGCTTGTGTATGTGATTTATGGTACGGTTTAGGCATAGTATTGCCTAATAGCTAGCCTAGGCTCTTAGCCTATGGATGTATCTGCTTGTCAGTTTAGAGTCTAGATTAGACTCGTTTAGTCTTGTTAGACCTAGAATAGGCTAGTTAGACTAGTTTAGACTTGGTTGACCTAGGTTTGGCTTTAGGGTTGACCAGAGTTGACCAAGAGTTGACTTTGGCCTAGATTGACCTAGATTCATGTAGAATGCATTGATTTGCATCTTATTATCACTGTAGACTCATGGTGACTTGTACTGTTCTATAGGAGACAGACACCACTCCTCGGACAGTAGATATCCTTCAGATTCTCAGGATACAGGCGAGTACATTCTCTCATCATTTCATATCCTGCATTAGGAGTATTTTCCTGCTTTAGATTACTTTAGATGATGCTGACACGTTGGAAACACGGATTAGTACTATATAGATCTTATTGTGCGATGTTATCCCCTTAGCGGATACATCGGGTACTCGTGTTCGTGTACTTTATCGTGAGCATCGTGTACTCCTTGTATTCATGATATTCGTATACAAATCGTATGAAATCGTGTATATTCATGTATTCACATGATCTTGTGTGCGACTATACTTCGTGTGCAATAACATAACTTAGCTAGATCCTTGTGTATTGATTGGGGCGGGGGAGTAGAAGTGGTTATGTATTCAATCCAGTAGATTACTCGTGTACAACCTCTGTAGATTACTCGTGTACAACATCGTGCCGTTTACATAACCATCTTGTGCTCTGAATCACTAGACACTGTTAGTTCTCTATATACTGTAGCTATTTATTTATAGTCTTTCCTGTTTATCATATTATTCTTCAGTTTCTTGTATCTTACTCTCTAGCATGATTATATATCCTGACCTGCTATGATTTGTTGAGATGTACTGTGCTCGCTCCTGTCCTGACTGGACCTGTTGAAATATTACAGAGGACGAGGCCGAGGCGTTCTGCCCTACCTACTACGGTGCTATACTAGACGAGTGCCCGGACTTGGACGAGCAGCAGGACCCACTAGCAGTGGATGACACTCCTTTAGATTAGGATGTCTTTACTTTCATGGATTACTGTATATAGATTCTAAGATTTTGGGATATGTATTTATTTAGACACTTAGAATTTTGGATTTGTATCTCTGTGATTTCTTCTGTTCTGGATATCATCTTTTATCATTCTATCTTATCATGTTCTACCTTAGATGTGATTGAGATATATTCTGTTATGTCACCCCCATTCGGGGAGTATAACTGTTTATTACCTTTAACTGTTAGATGTTGTGACCTAGGACAGCGTTCTACCGCCGATACTGCGGCATAGGCTGGACGTACCCACGTTTCGTGCCCTTACTCTAGGGTACGGGTCGTGACACGCCATACCCCAGTAGTTACACCAGCCCGAGCTACTCAGAGTGGACCTATTAGGAGGGCCACAAGACAGTTCCAACATAGGCCCTCACCTTATTAGAAGCCCGTTTGCCATTACTACGGGAAGCAAGGACATCTCCAGAATGACTACATGACTCGCCTTAGATTATGCTTGAGATGTGGATCCAATCATCACATGCTCAAGGACTGTCCGGAGCAACAGGCGATAGTACAAGCTCGACAGAACCCGAGACCCACAGCCCCAGCTCTCCCAGCACCACGGCCTGTAGCAGGAGCACCTCGTCCACCATTGCCTCCCCAAGGCGTACAGTACAACAAGGCCAGAGCTCAGGGCCCAGGATAGAATTATGGGCAGGTATTCTCACTTGCTGTTGAGGATATAGAGACAGAGGCAGAAGTTATAGCAGGTATGATTTTAGTTGCATCTTTTCCTTATATTACCTTATTTGATACTGGAGCCACACATTCATTTGTAGCCATAAGTTTTGCCACAAGACACAGCATTCCCACTACACCCTTAGCTAAGAATGTTAGAATCCTCACTGGAGGAGGAGTTGTACCTATTAGTGGTGTTTGTAGACTTTGTACTGTAGTGATAAGTGGCAGGGAGATGATGGCACGACTTCTTATATTCCCTATGCCAACATTTGATGTGGTTCTTGGAATGGACTGGTTGAGCCAGTATTTCGCTCTCATAGATTGCCATAGGAGCAGTATTATCTTTAGACCGCCGAATGCGGCAGAGTTTGAGTTCACCAAAGAAGACGAAGAGAGTTGTGATACACCCACATCGGGGACTCATATGATGATGCATAACACCCCTCAGCACCCTATTATCACCGTGTTCGAGGATGTATTCCCCGAGGAATTGCCAGAACTACAACCTGACCGAGTTATTGAGTTTTCTATTGAGCTTATTCCCGAAGCCGAGCCTATTTCATCTCGAGTATATCGTCTGGCACCCAAGGAGTTGGTAGAGATGAAGACGCAGATTGATGACTTATTAGAGAAGGGATTTATTCATACAAGTGCGTCGCCATGGGAAGAACCCGTTCTTTTTGTGCCTAAGAAAGATAGGACAGTGCGCATGTGCATCGACTACAGAGCATTGAATGCAGTGATGGTGAAGAACAAGTATCCCTTGCCGCGTATAGACGATCTATTCGATAACTGAGTGGAGCAAAAGTATTCTCCAAGATTGACTTACGATCAGGCTATCACCAATTGAAGGTTCGGAAGGAAGACATTGCAAAGACGGCCTTTCGATCGAGGTATGGACACTATGAGTTCTTGGTCATGCCTTTCGGTTTGACCAATGCTTCCGTAATTTTCATGAATTTAATGAACAAGATCTTTCACTAGTACTTGAACAAATTTGTAGTAGTCTTTATAGACGATATCTTGATTTACTCCAAGAGTCAAGAGGAGCATGAGCAGCATCTACGGATAGTTTTGGAAACGTTAAGGAATGAGTGACTTTTCGTGAAGCTTAGCAAGTGTGATTTCTTTATCAAGGAGGTATCATTTCTTGGTCATATTGTTACGGGTGATGGTATATCAGTGGACCCAGAGAAGATCACAGCAGTCAAATCATGGCCCGTTCCTACATCAGCTTCTGAGGTGAGAAGTTTTCTCGGACTTGCGGGTTACTACCGACGGTTCGTAGAAGATTTCTCTCGAATAGCGGGGCCTATGACTCGATTGACTTACAAGGATCAGGAGTTTGTATGGACAGACGAGTGTCAAGACGCATTTGATGAGTTGAAGAAGCGATTGACCACATCACCGATCTTGACACTACCATCGGGCTCGGGAGGATTTGTGATCTACAGTGATGCATCCGGGAAAGGATTAGGATGTGTATTGATGCAGCACGGACGTGTAGTAGCATATGCATCACGACAGTTGAGAGTGCATGAGAAGAATTATCCGACCCACGATCTAGAGCTCGCAGCGGTTATCTTTGCTTTGAAGCTATGGAGACACTACTTGTACGGTGAGAAGGTTGATATCTACACTGATCATAAGAGCCTCAAGTACGTGTTCACACAGAAAGAGTTGAATATGCGACAGCGACGTTGGTTGGAGTTGATGAAGGATTATGAGATCGAGCTTCATTATCATCCGGACAAGGCTAATGTCATGGCAAACACATTAAGCCGTAAGCCCATGGCACACTTTTTGACTACGCAGAAGGAATTGATTAGAGACTTGGAGCAGCTTGGTATTGAGGTAGTATTGCCGGGAGCAGATGGTGTATTAGCCAACCTCCAAGTACAATCATCATTGGTAGAGCGCATCAAGGCAGCATTGCCTAATGATGCTAGATTTTGACGACTCAAAGAGAGGACTGAAGCAGGAGAGCAGACGGGATTGAGGATCCAACTCGATGGGACATTGCAATGTGGTGATCGCATTTATGTTCCCAATGGAGAGCTACGGCAGGAGCTGATGGCAGAGGCTTACAGTTCGACTTAGTCTATTCGTCCCGGAGGAACCAAGATGTACCGCGACTTACGACAGTATTATTGGTGGCACGGAATGAAGCAAGAGATAGCTCATTTCGTTGCCAACTGCTTGGTATGTCAACAAGTGAAGGCGGAGCACCAGAGGACGGCCGGATTATTGCAGCCGCTACCCATTTCCGAGTGGAAGTGGGAGCACATTACTATGGATTACGTCACGGGTTTTCCTCGGAGTCCTAGGGGACGTGACGCGGTGTGGGTGATTATGGATAGACTCACCAAGCCAGCCCATTTCTTACCTTTTAGAGTGGGCTAGTCGACAGAGGTATTGGCGGAGATGTATATGGAGCAGATTGTGAGGTTACACGGTGTGCCTGTTAGTATTGTGTCAGACCGCGACTCGAGATTTACCTCACATTTTTGGAGGAGTATGCAAGAGAGTTTGGGCACCCGATTGAAGTTTAGCATGACATACCATCCACAGACAGACGGCCAGTCAGAGCATACCATTCAGACGCTAGAGGATATGTTGAGAGCATGCATGCTTGATTTTGGCGGTTCATGGGAGGACCATCTCCATCTTGTTGAGTTTTTCTACAATAATAGCTATCAAGCGAGCATTCAGAGGGCTTCGTTTGAAGCATTGTATGGTAGGAAGTGTCGGTCTCCTGTTTGTTGGAGCGACATAGGAGAGCGACAGCTATTGGGTCCCGAGTTGGTCTTGAGCACAGTGGAGACAGGAAAGAAAATTCAGGGCCACCTGCGAGCAGCGCAGGGTCGTCATAAGCAGTAGGCAGATAATCGTCGTCGACCCTTGGAGTTCAAAGAGGGTGACCATGTGTTCTTGAAGATATCCCCCACTAGAGGCACGATTCGATTCAGAGGACATGGCAAGTTGAGTCCAAGGTACATCGGGCCTTTCGATGTCTTGGAGTGTGTTGGAGAGGTTGCCTATAGATTGGCCTTGCCACCGTCGCTAGAGGGAGTGCATGACATATTCCACGTATCTCAACTGAGGAGGTACGTGGCGGGCAGCAATCATGTGCTTGATCACTCCGAGATCGCAGTTGGACCGAGTTTGTCGTACGAAGAGCAACAGTAGGTATCCTCGATCGCCGAGTGAAGGTGTTACGGAATCAATCTAGTCCATTGGTTCGCGTGGCATGGAAGCATCACTCGCCAGGGGAGTCTACTTGGGAGCGCGAGGACGACATCCGAAATCGCTACCCGCATTTGTTCGAAGACGAAGGTATGTCTTGCAGTTAAGCTCTTAAATTACTAATAATTCCCTTGCATTGCATTCGATCCCCCGACCTTAGTTTAATTTTGAGGACGAAATTTTCTTTAAGTTGGGTAGGATGTAAACCCCCATAATTTATAATTGATTTTTCAATAAATAAATTAATTTTTGTTATGTCTTTCATTAGATATGAATTTATTTGCTACTAATGTATTCGTATAATTAATATATATATTATTATATGTGTGCATGTTTGTATTTCTAATAAATAAGGAATATAATTAAATCTAGGAATTTAATTGTATTTTTGTGATAATTTTTGCTAGCTAAAAGAAAGATATATATATATATATAAAATAAATATATATATATATATATATATATATATATATATATATATATATATATATATATATATATATATATATATATATATATATATATATATATATACTTAAGTTTTTCGGAAAAAGAAAAAAAAATACTTAAGTTTTTCGGAAAAAGAAAGGAAGAAGAATTAGAATAGAATTAGAATTAGAAAGGAATTAGAATTAGAAAGGAATTAGAAATAGAAAAGAATTAGAATAAAGAAAAAGAAAAAAAGAAAAAAAATAAAGGAGAAAGGTGAGCCCAGCCGCTCACTTAAGTGAGCGGGCCCACCAACTGCAACAGAGCAAAAAACACGCCCCCCTCCCCCCCGCGCGCGCGCGTGAACTTGGGATAGTGGGAATCGGGTAATCCGAAACCCATTAGCATTAGGGATTGAGAGCAACTTGGTATATATGTATCTTTTTGCACAAGCCTCAAAACCCTAAACTTCCAAAATGAAAGTTGAGGCTGATCATACCCTCTTCGCCTACGAATTCGTTTCATCAACGACGGAGCTTTGTGCGCGACGAACAGAGCATCGGAAGTCAGCCCCGTGTCACCCACGGAGCAGTTTTCCCACTCAAGGTACCCTACTTTCCCACGGCGTAACATTTTACCCGTAGCACCGATTTTCGATCCGTAAGATTTTATGAAAGTAGACTTAACCCTCTTCGAGATCCTCTAGGTGGATTTCGAAAACAATCCATCGACTTGCTCGAAAAATCGAGACAAAGTTGAACAAAAATATGTTTTCTGTAATACTAAAACTATTTTAAAACGACAACTTGTCGGCCAATTTTCTTATTGTGCAGTAAAGTACTGTAGGAACTAATTGAAAAAAGTAAAAGACAACATAACCGATATCGCAACGCATCTTCTGGATCGTCGTTTTGATTAGCGTGTAAAAAGTAGATTGATGTTGAAGTTGAGGAAAAACCCGTGTTAAATTATAATAATTTTCTAAATTTTGTCCGATATGACGTACGACCCGACAAACCGGACAATGTGGTCACGCGCTATACGCATCGAAAGGCGCGTATGGATGTTGTCGACGTGTGGGAACTGACGGAACTCAGTTTCGTCGTGTGTGCGCGACAAAATCAGTCCGTATACGTCGAGATACCCCCGTATCGGCATTTTGCAAACTTTGTCCTAACTTCGTGTACAGTGGTCGATTCAAGATGAAAGTTGTGCCAATAGGTTCGAATCAAAATTCTGGTCCTGTGTGCCAAGTTTGGTTCGATTCTGAGAAAGTCGAATCGGAACCCCTTTTTGGCGGACCCGCGACCCACTTAAACGGGTAACTTTGTGCACGGCTCATCAAAATCCAAAATTGGACGTACCGTTGAGTTCCTCTCTTCAAACTGAATCCGTAGACATGAAGTTTGATGACTTTAGAGCCCATAGACTTTGGCACGCATTTCGATGCAAAGTAGATCCAACGACGGATATCGTTTTGACCCAAAATTACAATTTTGCCCCTGTTCCAGAATTAGACTTTTGGACAGGTGTTTCCTAGGTATATCTTTTATACTGAGTGCGTTTTTGATGTTTGTTTCAGCATCTGGAGTTGTTTGGAGATTGTGACATTTCTTGGCTGACATTGTGACTACTTGGACTTGCCACTTTGCACCATCAGGCAAGATACCTTGCCACCCTACTCTGTGATTATTATATTTCTTATTTTTAGTTGTTATTTTCAGCATTTCTTATTTCTTGATATTTAAACTGTGCTTCCAAGTCACACTTGGGTACAAGCGACTCTATCGGTCGTTTACCTTGCCTTATTTATTTCTCTTACTTTGACTTAGTATAGTGACCACCCATTGATGTTGAGGTATTGGTATATCTCATACGGCCTTGACACTTGTTGTATCATGTGATGTGAGTCACATGTAGGACACATCCCCGCGCAGTCGGCTGGCCACCGATACGTATGGAGAGTACGACGGATAGGAGTAACTGCCAATAGTATTGCATGTTAGAAGACTTGGCGGTTACTAGAGGTTCATATCAGTCATGGAGATGATGATACTAGGCATTGGGTGGGGAGAACAATACCTGACGTATGGGCTTCTTTGCACTTCCCTGATTACCTGTGCGCTCCTCCGGAGATGCAGGCTCCAGGCGCCCTCTGACGTTTCCCAGAGCGTTATGGACGTAGCCCCTTGCACATGGCGCCCTCTGACACTTCCTGAGCGTTATGGACGTAGGCCCCTGGTGCCCTCTATGGGAACTATGACGATCCCATTTACAGCCAGGGCTCATGCGTCGAAGGATTGTATCTCAACTGCATATTCACAGTAGATTGGTCAGGGACCCGATTACATGCATACCTTTTTCTCTTATTATATTATCACAGTTTATATGGCATGGTATTTTCTTGTATCTTTCTATGTCCCCTGAGGACCTGGTTATCTCTCCAGGTTTAGACGATTTTCCACACGAGTACGGAGCGGCGTTGGAGCTATCCTACATCGATAACGAAACAGTCTTTACTGATGTCTAGTCTATTCTTTATTTGAGACATTAGTGGACGTATTTTTGCATCTCATTTTTTTTCTATTTGTGGAGGTTGGACTCCGATCTTGTGAGACTATTTTTTATAGCTGTTTGGAGTGAGTATGTTCACTCGGCTATCTTTTGATACTTTTACTTATTTATTTGGACTCTATTATCTTCTGTGTTGAGCTGTGATGAGATTAGATTATATATTGCTGGCCTTTGGTTATTTTATTTACAGCTTATGTGCATATTTGAGGATTCCATATGTTGGGAGTATTCTTCGTATATGTGCAGCTGGCATGTTCACGTGCTTGGTCCTATGTATTTTGGGACTAGGGCGTTACAGATCGTGTTATTCAAGTGTGAATGGTTCGATCCGATAGAAAATCAAGGTTAAAAAATTGACAAGCATGGTCTTGTGGATATAAACTACAAGCGTAGATATCAAGGCTACGAACCATTTGTCCTATCAACTCAGGCTCAGCTCGTGTACTTCATAGCTTATCCGAGACGGGGAACAACGAGGTCTGAATGGTGGACAGTATGCAAGACTAAAGCTAGAGATACCTTTGACGTTGATGAAAAAGCTTATCAGGAGGACGAGCTACTTCTTATAACAAATATTGTTGATGTGGACTCCACAGAAGCTACTCATTACACGACTAATAATGTAGAAGATGTAAGATTATCCGAAGGGAAAGGCGAAGTCGGCGAAGGCAAAGATGAAAGTGAAGATGAAGAGGAAGAGGAAGAGGAAGAGGAAGATGAGGTCGAGGAAGATGAACAAGATAAATATTCTTAAGATGATTGAGAGAGATGTACTTTTATTTTTTTATTATGTAGACTTGGTTATCTGGATTATCTGGACTTTGATGTTTTTGTAGAATTTACTATCTGAATTTAAGATGTTTCTTGTAGAATATACTATCTGGATTTAGATGTTTCTTGTAGACTGTACTTTCATATTTCTGACTGTAGGATATACTTTGTTATTATCTAGTCTCTATTATTTGTTGTATCATCATATGTTATTATCAGGTATGACAGGATGATGTAGATTGTTCAACATGTCCCGATGTGGGCGACGGGGTTCTCCTCCGTTACTTTCTACTGGTACTGGCTCTGGATCCTCGTCGTCGAGTACTCTAGTGTATCGATCGGTACCTCCGCCTGCCACAACGTTATATGGCATATCTCCTGGGACGAGTAGTTCCAGGCCTGACACTGCTCCCTCGTCTAGAGTTCCTCCTGCTGATACGACGATGGAGACAGATGAGCATATGGAGGAGGCTGAGCCGACGTCAGACCAGTATCAGGCAGATGATCCGTGCGCACCTCCGGAGTAGACGAGGACGAAGATCTGGGCCGACTGTACAAAGTAAGTATTTTGGTTTATTATATATATTATTTATTTCTTTATTCATAATAAATTTATTTTTTTATGAATATAATTACCTTTGTATAGATATCGTCCTCCGTCGGAACAGAGATGTCTGGGCCATTTTTTGAGGTACAATTATGGTGGCCTTTGGATAAACTACTCTGATGCGCCGGAGGATAGAAAGAATTTCTGGTTTGTGCAGTTCAAGGTAAAAGTATATATGGTTCTAATATTAATCATCTTATTTATGTATATTATATAACTGACTAAAATTGTTTCTTCTAGCAAACATATTTCTATCCACCGTACCGGGCCGAGTTGATCGAGGAGATGTTTTCTGCCGTCGCCGCCAAGCTGATTCGTGATACTATTAATGACCAGAAGGATCGTGAACGCCGCGAAAAGCCAATCCAAGGTTGGATCACCCCTGATCAGTGGACTGCGATGAAGGCTAGGTTCAACGTGCCTCGATACAAGGAAAGGTCTGAGAAGGCCAAGGCGGCTAGGCAGAAGGCATCCAAGTGGTGTGGTGGGTTGATCCCGATGACAGAACATTTTTGTCGTTTGGTATATATTTTTATTTTAGAAATATTATTTTAATGTAAGTTTGATTAATTTCATAAATAATACTAAATAATATATTTTAAACAGGTTAGGAAGGGTGGTGACGCCAACATGGTAACCATCTTTCTGACCACCCATCGGAAGGGCGGAAAGCTTCTTGACGAGAGGGCCGAGCAGACCTATATAAGTATTACAATACTATTTATTAATTTTAATATTTCGTGTTAATTTTAATATATATAACTTAGTAAATATGCATGTAAATAAATATTCATGTAGTTAGTAATAATAAGTATATTAGACATTAGAAATTATAGAGTATCCATACCTTCTAGGCCGACTATCTTAAGCTTCAGGAGCGGGCGGTTGCTAGTGCACCTACTGCGGGAGAGGCCGGAACTTCCTCGCAGCCCGCTCAAGCTCCGTCGGCGGACGAGCTATGGGTGACCGCCGCTGGTGGTCTCCATAGGGGTACGCACTACGGTACGGGATCCTATGACGCCCTAGTTGCGACACAGTCCCCTAGGGCCTCCGCTGCTAGTGTGCATGGTCCACAGCCCTCACAGGCGTCTGCCCGAGTCAAGGAGATGGTTGCGTCTATCCGTGATGAGATACTACGACGAATCCAGGAGCAGCAGCATACAGACGATGCTATGCTCCTAGCACAATTGGATGTGCTTAACCGCAGCATCATTGTAACTCCACTTTCCTATTTTCGGGAAATATTTTAGTACTAAATATTAATAAGTTTGATTTAAACCATTTCGAATAATATTTTTTGATTAAACATTTTTTAAAAATAAATATTTAATGATTACTTTTGGAGGGAGATTTGAATTTTTGATAAATAACTAATTTTTAAATTTATTTAGAGTGGTCCCTACCCCCTAACAAGTTGTAACTACCTTTCTAACAGAATTTAGAGTTGTTTGTGCAATTAACAAAAAGGGGGAGGACCTATCTGCTAAATGGTTTTGAGTGGAGGGGCTTATTTGCGAAAAGCCTAGTGTTATTTAGCAATTGAGAGAGAGATAGAGAGAGAGAGCTCTCATTATTTTTTTAAGCAATTCTTTCTTCTCTCTCTCTCGATCTCCAGGAGATCCCAAAATTCTTCCCACCATTCTGAAACCCTAACCGAACCCTACGGCTTCCGATGGCGATGACGATGGCGAGGGCTCCTAGGCTCGGCGACTGTAGTCGGATCGACTTCCCAGCGACGAACCCCCATCTTTTCGGCGGTACGTAGACGCTCCTTCGGCAGCCAGGCGTCGACTCTCTCAGCCGCAACGTGGGAATCCTCTCTGGTGACTCACGATCGAGACTGTGAGATCTGGTCGACGATGTTCTTTGACTTTCTGGCGACCCACTTCCGTCATCGGCGATCATTTTTCGGCGGCTAAGCTCAGCCGATCATTCGAGTTCTCGAGGAACCACTCGGTGAGTCCTCGATCCTTTCTCCGTTACTTCATTTTCCTTAAATTCCATAGGAATATGTTCCTTTCAACTTGAAATTTCAGATCGGGACAATTTGGTCCAGTTTTCTTGAATATCAGACGGCTGATCATCATTTAGCTTTGGTAAATTTTGGTTCAATTTTGAGAGTTTTGATTTATTTCAGATCTGTGATGGATTATGAAGTAATTTAATTCTTGTAACATTCTAGTGAGGGTTCGTTGATCGGTAGAACAATTTTGATTTCAAGCTCGAGCAGCGAGCAATTATTGGTGAGTAAGTTCCTGCAACTCTTCCTTGATTTCCGACAAATCCTATATTGTTGTATCGATTTAGTTCCTGAGTCATTTCAGTATTGCTCGATGATTTGGATGCAGTAATTGCTGAGTTCAGATTTAGTGATTGGAGTCGAGAGAGCTTTTTGTTGTAATTATTTTCCAGATTAGGTACTTTTTTATCCTCAATTTATGATTTATTTATTCTATGTTTTGGTGATTTTGGTCAAAGTAAGGTCGATCTTGGGGACGAAAGTTGTTTTCATTTCTGGAGTACGTGTCCGTGATGCCATTCGAGTCCAATTCTGTTCGTGTATAGATCGGTGTTGTACCAGTGTTCGTGTAGTTGTGATCAGTGAACGTTCGTGTGCTCCTGATGGATGCTGGTTCGTATCCGGTGCGGAGTATCCGACCGTGTAGAGTTCAGTCGTGTCCAGTGCGTGGTTCCTGCTGCAG
The DNA here is from genome assembly GCA_029216955.1 of Iris pallida. Classification (NCBI taxonomy): domain Eukaryota; kingdom Viridiplantae; phylum Streptophyta; class Magnoliopsida; order Asparagales; family Iridaceae; genus Iris; species Iris pallida. Next base: position 6,830,289 of record JANAVB010015399.1, on the reverse strand, counting down.
TATTTTCTTCAATTCAGCATTTTTTTTGAGGAGTCAGGCGTGGGGATTATTTCTGATTTAAGCAGCGGATATATTTTTTTTATATTGAGTTTATATTCAATTTGTATATATTCTGATTGTATATTTCATTTGAGTTTGATTACTGTTATTGTTCTGGGAATTTCTCTTAAGTTTTGAGATTAATTTCCGGATGGGGGGTTTATTTTACCAACTGAGACTTTGAGTTTTGATTATAGTATTTGATTTGTGTGTTGGCTCAGGATCTAAATTTATGTTTCATTTTTGGGATACTATTGCTGATGACAGTAATGAACGGAATTAGTTAATTGGGCAGAAGAATATTCGAATGATTAGGGGTTCATTTGGGTTTGATAGCATTTTTTGCATTGATGCGTGGATGGGTTGTTCCTTTATAGCAACTTATGAGAAATCTTCTACTAAGAATCAACCTGAATATCATGGCATGGTATTTTTGGTATGTTGCACAACAAGGGAGGACCGAAATAGCTTATCATATTTTTGGATAATATATAGCAAAACCTTTTGAAGCTAGATATCTTAAAATTAAGTCAGACTTTATACCATATAAGGGTGCTTATGTGTAGATGATGGTACGTTCATAAATATTCTCTAGTTAAACCCAAATTAATAGAAGGAAATATTTAGTGTACATGTTTGGTAGCTAATCAAATTGTCAAAAGGCATGATTAGAGTTTTCGAAACAAGCTTGTATATATTAATTTTATAAAATAGAAATTAGATGATAACCAACTAAGATTGTCATAACTTAACCAATTGTACCCATTATCACAGGAGGACATCTAGCTTTATTACCTGCCTTTGGTTTCCCGGAGCAAGGCAAGTACTTTTCTATGGTCTTGTGCATTTACATATCTTGCACTCTCCTTGTGACACGTCATGACACGATACCTTGTACCCCTGTATTTCCTGTTCTTGTACTTACTTGTGTCGGGTGGAAAAATATACTAGCTATTTGACCAAATTCTGGTTACCATATTCATGTAGATATCTTAGGCCTCTCATCGTGCACGCGGGCCCTAAGCCGTACCGATATTCATGTACTCCTGTACATGTTCCTGTACTCACCCCAGCCGGTCACATAGGCTAGTTGTATTTCAAATATGGCGTACATGTCATGTCTTGTACTTCAGGTTCATAGTTACATTCTTGTACTTTATTTCTGTACTTTCATTCCTATACTTTCATGTTCATTTCCTGTATTTCATATTCATGTCTCCTGTACTCATTTTCAAATCATGATGTTCTTGTTCATTACCTAGAACTGTACTTTACTCCGCTCATGACTAGGATATGTTGCAGGTGAGATGGAGGCTTTGTGTGATACATACTATGGCCGAGAGCCTGTAGATGCAGTAGAGTCAGCTGGAGTTGCTCTGGACTTAGTGGCTGAGGAAGCCTAGTGCATTACCTTAGCAGTTTATATTTTGTTAGTACTTGAGACAGTCAGACTTTATTTTAGCTGGATGAATGTAATAACTTTTAGACATGTACTTTGATTCTGGGATTCGTTTATAGATGCTGTGATTTGTACTTATTCATGTTTATCTAGTTAGATTTCCCTAGTTTGGTACAGTTTACTTCGTCGTGTCTAACGACGAAGGATGGGCATGTCCGACTCGTGTTCGATTATTCGAGAGCGGGTCATGACATGTTTTTAGTGGTGGCCCATGCAGGTATATCCTAATAGTACCTAGGTATTAGTGTACTATTGGGGGACTTGATTTAAATTAGAGAAACTTGAATCACATCATAGGAAAAATTGGGTACATCGGGTATATATGGATATTATATAAACATTTACAATTACTTGTAGGTTATGTTTTATCAATCACAAAATTTTCTTTTGTTGCAGGATGGTCACTACGAAGAAGACCACTGATCAGCCTGGAGTTGCAGGCAGCTCGGGACAGTCTGCACCAGACGTTTCGTTAGAGCAACTTTCGCCACCGCCTCCTATCTTTCCTTCGCTACCCCCGACGATGACTTTCGACAGCGCTCAGGTGATGGCTATGTTCTCGCAGTTCATGGAGGCCCAGAACCACCAGGCCACACAGTTTCGGGCCACAGTTGTGGATGAGCTCATGACCCGAGAGCCGACAGCACCAGCACCAGTAGCACCTCCAGCACCAGTAGCACCGAGACCGGGGACTGCCAGAGACTACCAGAACCTCTGCCCGGTGGATTTCTGGGGCCACGAGGGGATTGTTTATGCCGATGAGTGGCTGTAAAATACGGAGTGGACACTGAAGATGGCGCGGATCCCGGATGACTTGAAGATGGAAGTTGCGAGCATCCAACTTTTCGACCTTGCCAGAACCTGGTACCGGGAGGAGCCCCAGTTAGCTGAGCCCCAGGTTTCTTGGGCAGATTTCTAAACTCTGTTCAAGGAGAAGTTATTTCTAGACGTGGAATGAGATGAGCTTCGGATGCAGTTCGAGGCGTTGCAGCAGGGGACCATGACAGTGGCGGAGTACACATCAGAGTTTACTCGACTTAGCAGGTTCGTGAAGAACCTAATCAGAGCACCGGAGGATAGAGCTTGGAGGTTCAAGAAGGGCCTCACCAAAGAGCTGCGGCATCTAGTTGTGATTAGTCAGGCGACGACGTATGCGAGCATTCTCAAGATTGCTCAGGCTGTGGAGAAATAGGCGGACCCGAAGCTGAAGAGGGACCAGGACATCGGCAGTAGCAGCTTCCAGACACCGACGAAGAGGACCCAGACTCAGATTCAAGTGAGGCCACAACAGCCGGCACAACAGCATCAACGTCCAGCCAGAGTTCCTGCACATCAGCCACAGAGACAGTCACAGGCAGCTACTTGCGCTTTCTGTTATCGGTCGGGACATCGCTTCGATGACTGTCGTAAGAGGCTTGGGCTCTGTTTATTCTGCTGATCAGACGCACATCAGATGAGGAACTGCCCATAGGCTGCAGCTCGACTGACAGGAGGACCTCGAGGAGCTAGAAGACCACCACCTGTCCCACCCAGAGCTCTACCAACTGCACCACAGAGGGTTCAGGCTTTACCTACTCAGCAGCAGCATTTTACACAGTACCAGTAGCAGAGAAGACCACCACAGCAGGGTTGTGCTTACGTCATGGCCACAGTTGAAGAGGATGAGGCAGTTCCAGATGTGATCACAGGTTCTATCCTTTTATATTTATTTTCTGCCATTGTATTATTTGATTCTGGAGCCATACATAGCTTTGTATCATATGAGTTTCTGCATAGACACGGCTTCACACCTAAGCCCACTAGGAGGAACTGTCGGATTATGACAGGAAGAGGAGTTGTGCCAGTTAGTGAGATGGTTTATTGTCCTATCACTATAGCAGGAAGAGAGCTTAGGGCTTGACTTTTAGTGATACCATTGCCCGGATTTGATATAGTCATCGGCATTGACTTTTAGTGAGCAGTTTGCTGTAATAGACTGCCATGAAGGGAAGGTAATTTTCAGCCCGCCTGGAGTTCCACCGTTCGAGATTAGTAGACGAGTTGCAGAGAGGCTAGAGGGAGTTTACTTTTGAGCAGTTGTAGAAGACCAGGAGTTGTCGCACCCATTGATTGCGGAGTTTCTCGACGTCTTTCCCGAGGAGTTGTCAGGATTGCCGCCAGATCGAGATGTGGAGTTCAGCATCGACTTAGTGCCCAGATCAGCGCCAAAGTCCCATTATTGCTACAAGATTAACCCAAAGGAAGCTGCAGAGTTGAAGGCTCAAATTGATGAGTTGGAAGGCAAAGGTTTTATTCGGTCCAGTGCTTCACCCTGGGGAGCACCGGTACTCTTCGTGCCCAAGAAGGATGGGAATATTAAGATGTGTATCGATTACCGTGCACTCAATAACATCACCATCAAGAATAAATACCTGTTACTACAGATTGATGAGCTGTTTCACCAGCATAGTTGAGCGAAGGTCTTTTCCAAGATTGACCTTTGGTCAGAATATCATCAGATGAACGTTTGGGAGCAGGATATTCCGAAGACAGCTTTTAATATCCGTTATGGCCAGTATAAATTCTTGGTGATGTCGTTCGGACTCACCAATACTCCAGCAGTGTTTATGAACTTGATGAATAAAGTTTTTCACAAGTATTTGGTCAAAATTTTCGTAGTCTTCATTGACGACATTCTGATATATTCGAAGACCGAGAAGGAGCATGTGGAGCACCTGCGGATTGTTTTAGAGATTTTGCGAAAGAAGAAGCTATACATAAAGCTCTCAAAGTGTGAGTTTTTCTTGGACAGAGTGGAGTTCTTGGGGCATGTGGTGACTGGAGAGGGGATTTCTGTAGATCCTAAGAAGATTGAAGCTGTGGAAGCATGGGCACCTCCCAAGTCAGTAGCTGAGATTCGTAGTTTCCTGGGACTAGCAGGTTACTACTGGAAGTTCGTGAAAGATTTTGCCAAGATAGCAGAGCCAATGACCAAGCTTACGCGAAAGGATAAGGAGTTTATCTGGAGCGACGCCTGCCAGTCAGCATTTGAAGAATTGAAGAGAAGACTCACTACAGTGCCAGTTTTAGCTTTGCCATCTGGATCGAGAGGATTCGTCATCTACAGCGATGCATCAGGAAATGGCTTAGGATGTGTGCTTAAGCAGAACAAGAGGGTCATTGCTTATGCTTCTAGACAGTTGAGGCCTCATGAGAAGAATTATCCTACACATGACTTGGAGCTTGCAGCGGTCATTTTTGCCTTGAAACTGTGGAAGCACTACTTGTATGGAGAGAGAGTGGACATCTTCATGGACCACAAAAGCCTGAAGTATGTTTTCACTCAAAAGGAACTGAATATGAGGCAGCGCAGATGGTTGGAACTCATGAAGGATTTTGACATCAATCTGCAATACCACTCTGGGAAGGCAAATGTGGTAGCATATGCTCTTAGTCAATATCCTGTTGCTATGTTTCTCACCATGGACCGGCATCTTCTAGAGGATCTTGAGAGTCTGGGGATCGAGATTGTTCTTCCGGGAGTTGGAGGGCAGCTAATGCACATGCAAATATAGTTGGGACTGTTAGAGAAGATCAATGAGGCCCAATTTCTAGATGAGGGACTCCGATGTCTCAGAGGTCAGGCAGAGGCAGGATTGCTTGACGACTTCACTATTGCAGAGGATGGATCCCTGAGGCACGAAAACCAATTGTGTGTGCCCAAGGATTTATGGGAGGTGGTTATGTAGGAGGCCCACCAGTCGTAGTATTCTATTCATCCTAGATTTACCAAGATGTATAAGGAACTGCGAGAGTATGTTTGGTGATATGGGATGAAATAAGAGGTTGCCAGATTCGTTTTCAGATGCCTTGTGTGCCAGCAAGTCAAGGCGGAGCGCCAGAGACCAGCAGGATTACTCCAGCCTTTACCTATTATGAAATGGAAGTGGGAACACATCACCATGGATTTTATTTATGGATTACCGCGTACGCCCGGTGGCAAGGATGCTATTTGGGTTATCGTGGACATATTGACGAAATCTGCTCACTTTATTCCGTTCAAGGTAGGGCTGTCGACCGAGAAGCTTGCAGACCTCTACATGTGTCAGATCGTACGGATTCATGGAGTGCCAGTGAGTCTCAGACAGGGACAATGGCTTTATATCACATTTCTGGAAGAGTCTACAGCTGAGCTTGGGTTCATAGTTGAAGTTCAGCACCGCCTATCATCCACAGACGGACGGTCAGTCCGAGAGGACCTTTCAGACATTGGAGGACATGCTGCAAGTTTGTGCACTTGATTTCAGCGGTTCATGGGAGGATCACTTGCATCAAGTGGAGTTTACCTATAACAACAGTTATCAGGCTAGCATCGAGATAACCCCGTTCGAGGTACTGTATGGACGAAGATGTCGTACACCTTTATCTTGGGACGACGTTGGCGAGAGGACTTTGCTTGTGACAGAGATAGTGGTAGATTCGACCGAGAAGGTCAGACTGATCAAAGAGCATCTCAGAGTTGCACAGGATCGATAGAAGCACTGGACGGACAGCAGCAGACGGCCACTGGAGTTCGCAGCCGGGGATAGAGTATTCCTGAAGATCTCGCCAACTAGAGGCATCATTTTCTTTGGCATAGGTGGGAAGCTCAGTCCGAGGTACATCGGACCCTTCGACGTGATGGCAGGAATTGGCGAGGTGGCATATCGACTAGCACTTTCTGCTAGCTTGGAGGGAGTGTACGACGTCTTTCACGTGTCCCAGCTTCGATACTACATTCCAAATCTGAGCCATGTGGTGGACTACTCAGAGCAAGAGGCGGGCCCGAGCTTGACCTACGAGGAGCAGCCAGTGGAGATCCTTGATCGGAGGGAGAAGCAATTGTGGAATCAGACTATACCACTTGTCCGAGTCATGTGGAAACATCACTCTCCGGAAGAGTCCACATGGGAGCGCGAGGATGAGATGCGGGAGCGCTATCCTAGTTTGTTTGCTTGATTGTATTCTGGTTTTTAAAATTTTGAATTCAATAAATGATTTGTGTTAAAACGATTAATTATGATTTTGTTTAGTTGTCTCTCGAATTTCGAGGACGAAATTATTTTAAGGGAGAGATTTGTAACTCCACTTTCCTATTTTTGGGAAATATTTTAGTACTAAATATTAATAAGTTTGATTTAAACCATTTCGAATAATATTTTTTAGATTAAACATTTTTTAAAAATAAATATTTAATGATTACTTTTAGAGGAAGATTTGTATTTTTGATAAATAACTAATTTTTAAATTTATTTGGAGTGGTCCCTACCCCCTAACAAGTTCTAACTACCTTTCTAACAGAATTTTGAGTTGTTTGTGCAATTAACGAAAATGGGGAGGACCTATCTGCTAAATGGCTTTGAGTGGAGGGGCTTATTTGCTAAAAGCCTAGTGTTATTTAGCAACTGAAAGAGAGAGAGAGAGCTCTCATTATTTTTTTAAGCAATTCTTTCTCCTCTCTCTCTCTCTCTCTCGATCTCCAGGAGATCCCAAAATTCTTCCCACCATTCAGAAACCCTAACCGAACCCTACGACTTCCGATGGTGATGGCGATGGCGAGGGCTCTTAGGCTCGGCAACTGAAGTCGGATCGACTTCCCAACGACGAACCCCCATCTTCTCGGCGGTACGCAGATGCTCCTTCGGCAGCCAGGCGTCGACTCTCTCAGCCGCAATATGGGAATCCTTTCTGGTGACTCACGATCGAGACTGTGAGATCTGGTCGATGATGTTCTTTGACTTCCTGGTGGCCTTCTTCCGTCATCGACGATCGTTTTTCGGTGGCTAAGCTCAGCCGATCATTCGAGTTCTCGAGGAACCACTCGGTGAGTCCTCGATCCTTTCTCTGTTACTTCTTTCTCCTTAAACTCCATAGGAATCTGTTCCTTTCAACTTGAAATTTCAGATCGGGACAATTTGGTCCAGTTTTCTTCAATAGCAGACGGTTGATCATCATTTAGTTTTGGTAAATTTTGGTTCAATTTTGAGAGTTTCGATTTATTTCAGATCTATGATGGATTATGAAGTAATTTAATTCTTGTAACATTCTAGTGAGGGTTCGTTGATCGGTAGAACAATTTTGATTTCAAGCTCGAGCAGCAAGCAATTATTGGTGAGTAAGTTCCTGCAACTCTTCCTTGATTTCCGACAAATCCTATATTGTTGTATCGATTTAGTTCCTTAGTCATTTCAGTATTGCTCGATGATTTGGATACAGTAATTGCTGATTTCAGATTTAGTGATTGGAGTCGAGAGAGCTTCGTGTTGCAATTGTTTTCCAGATCAGGTATTTTTCTTTTATCCTCAATTTATGATTTATTCATTCTATGTTTTGGTGATTTTGGTCAGAGTAAGGTCGATCTTGGGGACGAAAGTTGTTTTCATTTCTGGAGTACGTGTTCATGATGCCATTCGAGTCCTGTTCTATTCGTGTATGGATCGATGTTGTACCAGTGTTCATGTAGTTGTGATCAGTGAACGTTCGTGTGCTCCTGATGGATGCTGGTTCGTGTCCGGTGCGGAGTATCCGACCGTGTAGATTTCAGTCGTGTCCAGTGCGTGGTTTCTGCTGTAGTATTTTCTTCAATTCAGCATTTTCTTTGAGGAGTCGGGCGTGGGGATTATTTATGATTTAAGCAGCGGATACATTTTTGTTATATTGAGTTTCTATTCAATTTATGTATATTCTGATTGTATATTTCATTTGAGTTTGATTGCTGTTACTGTTCTGGGAATTTCTCTTAAGTTTTGAGATTAATTTCCGGATGGGGGGTTGATTTTACCAAAAGAGACTTTGAGTTTTGATTATAGTATTTGATTTGTGTATTGGGTCATGATCTAAATTTGTGTTTCATTTTCGGGATACTATTGCTGATGACAGTAACGAACGAAATTATCTAATTGGGCAAAAGAATATTCGAATGATTAGGGGTTCATTTGGGTTTGATTGCATTCTTTGCATTGATGCGTGGATGGGTTGTTCCTTTATATCAACTTATGAGAAATCTTCTACTAAGAATCAACCTGAATATCATGGCATGGTATTTTTGGTATGTTGCACAACAAGGGAGGGCCGGATTAGCTTATCATATTTTTGGATAACATATAGCAAAACCTTTGAAGCTAGATATCTTAAAATTAAGTCAGACTTTATACCATATAAGGGTTCTTATGTGTAGATGATGGTACGTTCATAAATATTTTCTAATTAAACCCAAATTAATAGAAGGAAATATTTAGTGTACATGTTTGGTAGCTAATCAAATTGTCAAAAGGCATGATTAGAGTTTTCGAAACAAGCTTGTATATATTAATTTTATAAAATAGAAATTAGATGATAACCAACTAAGATTGTTATAACTTAACCAATTGTACCCATTATCACAGGAGGACATCTAGCTTTATTACCTGCCTTTGGTTTCCCGGAGCAAGGCAAGTACTTTTTTTTATGTCTTGTGCATTTACATATCTTGTACTCTCCTTGGGACACGTTATGACACGATACCTTGTACCCCTGTATTTTCTATTCTTGTACTTACTTGTGTCGGGTGGGGAAATACACTAGCTATATGACCAAACCCCGGTTACCATATTCATGTAGATAGCTTAGGCCTCGCATCGTGCACGCGGGTCCTAAGCCGTACCGATATTTATGTACTCCTGTACATGTTCTTGGACTCACCCCAGCCGGTCACGTAGGCTAGTTGTATTTTAAATATGGCGCACATGTCATGTCTTATACTTCAGGTTCATAGTTACATTCCTGTACTTTATTCATGTACTTTCATGTTCATTTCTTGTATTTCATATGCATGTCTCCTGTACTCATTTCCATATCATGATGTGTTGTTCATTACCTAGAATTGTACTTTGCTCCGCTCCTGTCTAGGATATGTTACAGGTGAGATGGAGGCTTTGTGTGATACATACTATGGCCGAGAGCCTGTAGATGCAGTAGAGCCAGCTGGAGTTGCTCTGGACTTAGAGGCTGAGGAAGCCTAGTGCATTACCTTAGCAGTTTATATTTTGTTAGTACTTGAGACAGTCAGACTTTATTTTAGATGGATGAATGTAATAACTTTTAGTCATGTACTTTGATTCTGGGATTCGTTTATAGATGCTGTGATTTGTACTTTTTCATGTTTATCTGGTTAGATTTCCCTAGTTTGGTACAGCTTACTTCGTCGTGTCTAACGACGAAGGCTGGGCGTGTCCGACTCATGTCCGATTATTCGGGAGCGGGTCGTGACAATCATGGAGCTCAGGGATATGACGGAGAGGACAGAGCGTGGCATCACTGATCTTAGAGCTTGACACAGTGCAGCATGATGGAGTTGTAGGCATCACAGCTGTCCATGGTGGAGAGGCTGACGTTGATGTAGGATTCGATGGTTGATAGCAGTACGAGGCTATTATCTACCATGGATTTATATAACCAGCGACTAGCAGCGTTGGAGCAGATACATCCTCCGGGTGCTCCTTCATCATCACCGACGTCACTGCCTCCTTCATCGTCATCGACTCCACCTACATCGGTATCGATTTCAGGGGAGAAGTATGAGTTATTCTTATCCCTTAGGCGCAGCGGTGCCCCTCCTGCTCCAGATCCGTAGTAGTCCTAGTTAGGACTGTTTATTGCTTGTAGAGTGTTTGTTTGTGTGTTGACCCATGATATTGGGTTTGTGTAGATTTATCTCCGTGTTTGATTGGTTGTGTAGACTATCTTCGTAGATATTTATGTGTATACACTAGACTTGGTTGTGTAGTCATTAGATATTGGTTGTGTAATATACTTTTAATTTTTATCATATTCTATTTTATTGTTCGTTTCAACTGTATGTGTCATTACTGGTGTTGAGGGTTCAACCGAAGGGGTCGATGAACCCAAGAAATTCAACGGAGGGTTGCTCAGGATCTTTTCATCTTAAATATTTATTACTAAACTACAGGGATACTACACAAGCAGAATATATCATTCGGTTTCCTTTTTTTTATATTTTTGCAAATTTTAGCGACGTTTAGCGATGCGGATTAGCGACTACATAGAAGTCGCTAAACATCGCAAGATGACGCAAAACGACGCTAAAATCTGCAGAAATTTACTTACAAAATGCAGTCGATAAACGTCGGTAATGGTAATAGTTACGTCGCTAAATCTATCGACGTTTACCGACTAAAGTTACGTCACTATAAATTGCCGACATAGAGTCAGTCAACGTCGACAGATTAAGCTACGTATTAATGTCGCTGTAAAATGTCGCAACAGTGACGTTTTGCGACGTTTTCCTTGACAGCGACTTCTATAAACGCGACAAGCGTGAAAACGTCACAGAAAACATCGCTGAAAAGTTTTAGCGATGTTTTTCTTCGTTTTATCGACGTTTCTTGGCGTCCCTAATATGTGAAATTTTGGTAGTGTATTTGAACTATACTCGGGTCGCACACACTCATTCGCTAGTGTCAGCGTAAGGTTATTCATGCACGTATACCACTTGCTAACTTTAGTATGGGTTCCTTTCAACTCATATCCGACGTAGTTCGACTCAAAGGCCTTCGTATATCGATCCCATTCAGCTGAATACTTACACGAGCTTTTGAAAATATTATACTTATTGTATGGAACATCTCAAGGAACAACGAGAGAGAGAGAGAGAGAGCGTACACCTCTTTTACCCATGATCGAGCTCTCAAAACTGAAAGAATCGACATGAAGTCCAAGGACGTAAAGCCGTGCTCTGATACCAATCTGTCACGCCCCGCACTCGGAGGAGTGATCATCCTCGCTTGGGCGTAATGTCACACGAGCCTAAGTTGCACTCGCGCAAGGCCAGGTGTCACGACCCGCTCCCGAATATCCGGATACGAGTCGGACACGCCCAGTCTTTGTTGTTAGACACAATAAAGTAAGCTGTACCAATCTAGGGAACTAACCAGATAATAAGAACATGAGTGAATCACAGCATCTATATAAATGTGTCCCAACCAGAGTAAAGTACAATATCAGAACTTATTACATTCCAGAAAGATAGAAAGTCTACTAGTCTCAAATACATGGAAATAATAGGAAAACTAAAGGAAATCTCTAGGCCTCTGCAGCCTCTAAGTCATGAGCTGCACCAGCTAGCTCTCCTGCATCAATAGGCTCCTCGCCATAGAATGTATCACATAAAGCCTCCAACTCACCTGCAACATATCCTATTCAGGAGCGGAGCAAAGTATATCCAAAGAAATGAACATGTACATCATGGTATGAATCAAGAAAACAGGAATAATATAAAGTACAGGAAATGAGAACAAGACATGAACTGAATAGGAATACTGAAAGTAAAACAGGGAAACATGGTAAGAGTCCTGAACATGAAATATAACCTGAATCATGAAATACAAACTGAACATGAAATACAGCCTGAACATTAAATACAACCATGAAATCCTGAGATACAATACTGAATCCTGACATGTGCAAATATTTGAAATACTTCTAGAGTGTGATCGGCTTGGGTAGATGCAATGATAATAAAATGGTACGGCTTTGGCCCCGCGTGCACGGTGCGGGACCCAAGCTATTCACAGGGATAATAACAGGGTTTGATCACATCTCTATAGTATTTCCCCTCCCAGACACAATGAAACATGGAACATGAAACCAGACAATATCGTGAACTATCGTGTTACCAAGGAGATACAAGAAGGGATAATGAAGACATGAGAAATGAACAAATCAGAGGAGTATACTTGCCTGTCTCCGGGTGATCGAGAAAGGGTGGTAAAGCTGGAAATCCTCCTGGTTTAATAGGTACAAGTTAATTAATAACTAAACAAGCTCTGAGTTGTTATTTGAAGTTCTAACATGTCTAGCTATTTATAGGATAGGTTATTTACTCACAAAATTAACTTCCTCTAACTATTCACTATAACTCATATATAATAATGAAAACTAAATGATCAGAGAACTGACCCATAGTTCAGTTCAGCCAAAACACAGATGAAGCAGCACCTATGTAAACCCAGTTCATGAAATCGAACCAGGACATGAAAGTATGGTCCCCAGGTTCAATAATGCATAGGTAGTCCAATAATGGGGTTTAACAACAGTGTAAGTACAATTATATCTCTAGATACAACTTAGTCCAAGTATTCAGTTATACACCCATGTCCTGATACAACTAGGCCCACATGTGGTAGTTGAACCAATGTAATTCTTACTTCCAGTAATCAGCAGGTAATGTTAACCTCATGCATTCCTAAGAGACAACAATACTTAAGACTTCTGACTTAAGCTCAGGGTACAATGTTCCCAAGTTCAAAGGTAAGTTCCTAATCTAAGTGAATGGAAAGATGCAGTCCAAGTAGGACTGAGATAGGTTAAATTCTCAGGATATATTGGTTTATCTAGTAATGAAGAAGACTGCACAAAATGCTCTGTTCATAACTTGTAGTTTCCAAGTTTACCCTGTAAAGGACACATCAATCCTGAAAGGACTGGTATGACTCAGTACAAACTGGAACTGATCCCAAGGTTTTTTGAGGAAGTTCTGATACAACCACTTCCAACCATTCAATCTGTTCTGTTTAATAGGTTTTACTGAACAGAGCTCAGTTTCCAGATGAACTGATAACTCCATTCATAACTTGGTGATGGAAATGTTGGATCCATCAAGTCCTGGCAGCACAGGAACACATCATGTTTCCAGGAATATGGGTGTGAATCCAACTGCACTCAATCTTCATGCCTAAAAATACATGGTTCAGTAGGGTAGATACTCAATACAGAGCCCATCATTCACCAGCCTTAGAAAGACTGTTACACATCAATCCCAAATAGCCCAAGGAACTTATCATTCAATTCATTTCCTAGGCCACTTTAGTGCATAATAGTTCCCACACAAATCAACTATCTATTAGACCAAAATTCAGTCCAAAAAGAATATCACATAATAATCTCGTGTGAATATCTCATACCAGTCCATGTCCAATACCTGGACATGCCTCATATGAATATCACATTCAATCTTATGTGAACCACATAGCAATCTCATGGAAAATCATAACAGTGCTATGGGAAATCCACTCACCAAACGATTGATCCCAAGAATTAATTGACACAACCAGATACAGTGGTATAACCTATCAGGAATGAGGTTTACAGAGCAAGATAGAAAATACCTGCAAGAATTTGGATATTCCCACAATTGGTCACTACACTTTGTTCCTGCCTTCGTCTAGGTCATCAAACCTTCAATCAAATCTGATATTGGCTCGAAATCTCTTCAACCAAGAATAGAGGAAAAATACTTAGGATCCACCCACTCAGCACACAATATAATACTTAATCGAAATTGTAGGAGATCAAGATTTACCAAAATATATTTTATACGCAGATCGAGTTGTTGGTTAATCAAGACTCGATCCTGATCTGAACTTGAATACAAAACACAGGATATGAATTTCCAGGAGTAAACTCATCAGGAATGAATTATTCAAGGATCGATGCTTACCAGCAATTACTAGAACAATTCCTCGTCCAAAGTGTCGATCGATGATTCAAAGAGTATGGATCTGGATTTAAAATCAAGTAAGTAAAAGGATCTAGGAATTTAGATTAATTCCTACAGTTTGCAGTATGATGGATCTTACCAAACAATGGAAGAATCGATGAAGGGAAGCATCATGGAATGGTTCTTCTTAGATGAATCAAATTGTCGTTGATCCCGTCGGTTCGTGGTCGTTCGTCGCAGTGGTGACCCGCACGCCGCGTGCCGCCGGGATGAAGCCGCCGAAGAGAAGGGGTGTAGCCCCCGTCGTCGGTCGCCGGGCTAGGGCCATCGTCGCTCGCTGGCGAACCAGAAAATTAGGGTTAGGGTTAGGTCGGAGAGGTTGAGGAAAGGAGAGCTGTATTCTCAGGAAAAGAAAAAGAACATAGGAGAATGACTCTCTCTCTCTCCTCACTCTATTGAAATCAAAAGGAAATGGAACTTTTCAATTAAGTCCCCCCGTCCAGGCTAATTGTAAAACAACCCTCTTCCTTTAATGAATATGATCCCGAGTTGAGAAGAATAAAAGTGGCTGAGTTTAAATACAATAATGGCTTAGTAAAAAATAGCTAGGTCAAGTACAAATAATGGGCTTATTGAATGGGCTGGAAAAACAAGGTAATGGGCTGGTTGTGATGGCCCAAACCAAATGGGGTTTAAGGAGATTAGCCCAAGAGAACTAACTAGATGATAATTAAATGAGAATATAACTTAACCTATGTTAAATACATAATAAAATATTCTAAAATTATTATTCAATATAAAAATTTAAATTCTACCCTATTTCAGAAAAGTGGAGTTATAAATCTCTTCCCCTTGAAAAATTTCGTCCTCAAAATTCAGATATAGTTCAAAATTGATTTACGAAAACACCCCAAATTATTTATTGAAATTTGGAAATTCAAAATACAAGAATACAATCAAGTGAACAATGTAGGGTAGCGCTCTCGCATCTCATCCTCGCACTCCCATGTGGACTATCCCGGAGAGTGGTGTCTCCACATGACGCGGACAAGAGAAATGGTCTAGTTCCGCAGTCGCTTTTCCCTCCGGTCGAGGATCTCCACTGGCTGCTCCTCGTAGGTCAATCTCGGGCCCACCTCCAGCTCAAAATAGTCCACCACATGCTCGGGTCTGAAATATAGCGTCGAAGCTGAGATACGTGGAAGACGTTATATACTCCCTCCAATCTAGCTGGAAGCGCTAGTCGATACGCCACTTCACCAATCCGTGCCATCACTTCGAAAGGTCCGATAAATCTCGAACTGAGCTTCCCGCCTCTGTCGAATTTGATGACGCCCCTAGTCGGTGAGATCTTCAGGAATACTCTGTCTTCAACCTCGAACTTAAGTGGCCGTCTGCTGTTGTTCGCCTAGTACTTCTGTCGATCCATGACGTTCTGAGCCTTGAGTCCAAGTACACACAAAAAGTTTGGGATATCACGCTTTGATAAAGATCGAGGACCAAATAGTCACGAAGTGGAAGGAATTTCAATTACCACCTAGAGGAGTAAAATCATGAAGATAAACTATTAACTACGATCAAAATTGATAGTTTAACACAAGTGGACTAGGATAAGATAGGAAAACATGGTCAAATAGACATGATTTAAGATTAAAGTTTAGACAAGACACAACGAAATATGGAATCACAATCTGGTAATATACAATTTTGAGGAATTCAATGATATAACGATAAAGTGCTAGAAGGAAAATTTAGCAAGGATTGATTGAGGAGACGTACGCAATACTCAGGAGACACAGTATCAAATCAGAATGAACTTGTAAGGATCTGTGATTCTCAAAAACCAATAATTATATAAAAAGGAAATATAGTCTCCAGAATATCTAAGAACATGTTGGTATCTGAAATCACTTTGCTTAGAATCCCTACCCCGCCAGTATGTATCTGACTGCAGTAGACTTTCGGCTCCATGACTCAAATAACAATATGTCTCCAAATATTCTATCAACCTTATCCATTTTCTAATAATAATTGACGAAACAACCCAAGAGATCAAGATATGAAGAATATGACAAGTCTCGACAATACTCAAAAACCTATGGGTGTCTGAAATTATTTTAACTTAGAGTTCCTGCCTCGCCAGTGCGCTACTGGCTGCAGTGAACCCTCAGTCTCCATAATCCAGCTAATGGCTGCAGCGCGCAACTGTCATGCCATAGTAGGTCATCGAATAGCCTCTCGACTTTATCTCTAGGAATTTCAAAGAGTTTCAAGAAGTTCAAAATGAGTTTCAATAGTCCAAGTCACGGAATGGTGAAGTTACCTGACTATTAGAATACATGAGTTTATTAGGTACTAAAAATGACAAGGGACCCAATCAGTGAATACAAAAGGGCAGCCAGGGAGATTTAAAATTTCAGACAGGACGAAGTTTCAAATTATGACAGAATATCAACTGATATCTGGAATGGTAACAAGATTCCACATATGGAACGTTATCCCGAAAGGATAACAGAGTCTCGAAGGACGAACTGAGGCAAGGTATCAGATAGAAGATAAGTTTCAAAATAAGAAATAAAATTCTGCACTAGAAATAAGTTTCAATAAAATCTCGAATAAAATAAAATCTCGAGCAAAGCTTGAATTGAAACGAATTCCCCAATAAGGTATACAGTGAAAAATAGAAAATCAAGTATCAGCAAGGTCGTGATTAGGAAATAAAATCTCGAATAGAAAATCTTGACGAGGAAACAAGGTTTAGAATAGTCACTAGAAAACAGGTTCTAATAAGAGACAAGGTATTGGATTGTAAACATGAAACAAGCGAATCTTAACAACAACAAAATCGTAAATAGAGAACAAGTCCCGAATAAAGTCAAGAATGGGAAATAGAATCTCAAACAAGCATCAATAGAAGCGAAGGTTCAAACAAGGTTTCAGAATGATATTTCAAGTAGGAATAATTCTGGAATAGTACAAGTTCGATTAGCAAACAGAATATCAATAAACGAGTAGGAACAAGTATCCATAAAACAAGCAAAATCTTGGATAGGAGACAAGATCGAAACAAAAATAGTGGACCAACAACTCTCGACTAGAAAATCAAAGTCATGAAGGAGGAAACAAGTCTCGAATAGGAAACAAAATCTTCAAAACCCTCAAAGGTATCCTCAACAAAGTCCTAAATAGGACGAAGCACAAATAATGCTTCGAACGAGGAACAGGGTTTCGAAATAAATCTCGAGTAGGAATTAAATCTTAATTAACACGAAGTTTGATAAAAGAACAAAATTTACAATTAGGAGCCATCACTAGGAAACAAGGTCATGAATGAATGTACAAACGGTATCGAATAATGGATTTCAAACAATATCGAATTGTGGGTCTGAAACAAGTTTGTCGAATATGAAACAATATCTTGAAATAAGTTTCGAACATCAATCAAGGTTCCAAAATAGAAACAAGAAGTTTCAAGAAATGATCAATGTGTTAGGAGGAATTTAAGGGAAGACTGGATTATTAATCAAGATACATGGTTTTCCCAACCATGCAAAAGAAATCTTCTGTCTTCAGTCTATCTTCAGTGTTCTTCCGGGACTGGAATCTCTTCAACCTTCTTCAACTGTCCTATCATAGGCCGGTCCTTGCGGTAGTGCTCCATGTGGTTGCTGATTCTGAAAAGGTGGTTCCCTTTTGCTGTAGTCTGATGCTCCTCGCGCTTGTTCTCGGGCAGTGTGATCAACGTTCTCCAGCAGTCCTTGACTTGGTGGGCAGGCAATCCGTAGTACAGTATAGCCTCCGTCTTTTGCGGCACTCTTCATAGTGGCATCCTGAGAGGTGGCAAAAATTGAAAATGATCGTCAGCTGGATCTGAATCTGGATCTTCCGCTGGGGCTGAAGTACAGGGATCTGGCAGGAATATATGGCTGCTGGCGTGCTGGCTGCTGAGATCTGCTCCTGATGATGCGACTGGTGATATGACCGAAGAAATGCTGACTGAGTGTTGTGACGCTTTGCGGGTCCAGGATAGTTGTTGTCTTTGTCATAAATTTTCATGTTCCTTCTGAGCTTCAGTTTCCCGTTGTGTCCTATTATCTGTGCTACATTCTAGATCTCCTGGCAGGTGGCGCTAATCTTCAGAGAAGTCAGGTCCTTAGAAACTTGGGTGATCTTCAGTGGTAACTCCAGGTTCTCGATCTGTTCCTTGGTGTAAGATATGCGCTCGGTGTCAGAAAAATCCAAGTGTCTGAGAGTCTGGAAATCAGAAGTCCTTCCTGGCTCGGAGAGTGTATCCACAAGTCTGACTTGGAAAGGGTGGCCTGCTTCCTCTGGTTGTCAAGGGACTCTTCAGACATCTCCGTCAACTACGTACTACCCATGGGGATAGTAGAGTGATAGAACGTAGTGGAAGCTCGGAAACGTCAAGTGCAGGTGAATTGACAGTTCTGGTGTCACATGCTTTTGAACTATCTGCAAAACAAAAAACTGTTAAAATAACCTAGACCTACATACAACAAGTGTTTATAGAATATTAAAATACCTGATACACCTGATATACCTGATATACCCTTATTTCCCGATTTTTCCTATGCTGTGATCAAGTTTCCCTAGTTATTCAAGTCCCCCAATAGTACTCTAATACCTAGGTACTATTAGGATAGACCTGTATGGGCCACCACTAAAAACATGTCACGACCCGCTTCCGAATATCCGGATACGAGTCGGACACGCCCAGCCTTTGTTGTTAGACACAACAAAGTAAGCTGTACCAATCTAGGGAACTAACCAGATAATAAGAACATGAGTGAATCACAGCATCTATATAAATGTGTCCCAACCAGAGTAAAGTACAATATCAGAAGTTATTACATTCCAGAAAGATAGAAAGTCTACTAGTCTCAAATACATGGAAATAATAGGAAAACTAAAGGAAATCTCTAGGCCTCTGCAGCCTCTAAGTCATGAGCTGCACCAGCTAGCTCTCCTGCATTAATAGGCTCCTCGCCATAGAATGTATCACATAAAGCCTCCAACTCACCTGCAACATATCCTATTTAGGAGCAGAGCAAAGTATATCCAAAGAAATGAACATGTACATCATGGTATGAATCAAGAAAACAGGAATAATATAAAGTACAGGAAATGAGAACAAGACATGAACTGAATAGGAATGCTGAAAGTAAAACAGGGAAACATGGTAAGAGTCCTGAACATGAAATATAACATGAATCATGAAATACAAACTGAACATGAAATACAGCCTGAACATGAAATACAACCATGAAATCCTGAGATACAATACTGAATCCTGACATGTACAAATATTTGAAATACTTCTAGAGTGTGATCGGCTTGGGTAGATGCAATGATAATGAAATGGTACGGCTTTGGCCCCGCGTGCACGGTGCAGGACCCAAGCTATTCACAGGGATAGTAACAGGGTTTGATCACATCTCTATAGTATTTCCCCTCCCAGACACAATGAAACATGGAACATGAAACCAGACAATATCATGAACTATCGTGTTATCAAGGAGATACAAGAAGGGATAATGAAGACATGAGAAATGAACAAATCAGAGGAGTATACTTGCCTGTCTCCGGGTGATCGAGAAAGGGTGGTAAAGCTGGAAATCCTCCTGGTTTAATAGGTACAAGTTAATTAATAACTAAACAAGCTCTGAGTTGTTATTTGAAGTTCTAACATGTCTAGCTATTTATAGGATAGGTTATTTACTCACAAAATTAACTTCCTCTAACTATTCACTATAACTCATATATAATAACTAGGATGTAGGGTCAATACCACTGTTTGGAAAAAGGACTTAAGTAGTCAACCTTAACCCTATTAGTCCTGGGTTATAATTAAAGGGTCTAGTCTATAATGGTACTAGAAAACATAAGTAAAGTAAGCAATTAAACCTTACCTCAAAGAGTGGAGTCTCCTAAAAATGAACTTGTTTTGGAAAATCAAAAGTTATAACAGGGTTCTATTATAAACAGGGAAACCTGTCATATAACCTGGTCCCAAAAACTTTATAAAATTGCTTCTAGGGATCTAATTGTTCACTGGCTAAAACCTTGCTTGTATGAATATAAAGACTCATAAAGAAATTCAAGTTCATAAGTTGAATAAAAGTTATGAATGAGGAACCCCAGGTTAATTATTCCTGTGAGATGCAACCCTCATGATCCTGGGTTCAACTGGATTGAATCCTGGGAAAATGGTCTCATGTTTCTACAGTCACATTGGACTGAACTCTGAGAAGTGATCCCAGATTTCTGAGTTTGCTCTCAGGTTTTCCCGAGAATGAACACTTCTCCAGTTTTCAGTCTTGGTTTTACTGGGCAACCTATTACTGTTCAAACTACTTGTTCATTTATACTAAAAACCAATCCTTCCCAGTCTACTGCCATATTTATAGATAGATCAAATTTACAAGTCAAGGTTACTATCTCAGCTAGTGTTCCTTCAATAATCATGGAAACTAAATGATCAGAGAAATGACCCATAGTTCAGTTCAGCCAAAACACAGATGAAGCAGCACCTATGTAAACCCAGTTCATGAAATCGAACCAGGACATGAAAGTATGGTCCCCAGGTTCAACAATGCATAGGTAGTCCAATAATGGGGTTTAACAACAGTGAAAGTACAATTATATCTCTAGATACAACTTAGTCCAAGTATTCAGTTATACACCCATGTCCTGATACAACTAGGCCCACATGTGGTAGTTGAACCAATGTAATTCTTACTTCCAGTAATCAGCAGGTAATGTTAACCTCATGCATTCCTAAGAGACAACAACACTTAAGACTTCTGACTTAAGCTCAGGGTACAATGTTCCCAAGTTCAAAGGTAAGTTCCTAATCTAAGTGAATGGAAAGATGCAGTCCAAGTAGGACTGAGATAGGTTAAATTCTCAGGATATATTGGTTTATCTAGTAATGAAGAAGACTGCACAAAATGCTCTGTTCATAACTTGCAATTTCCAAGTTCACCCTGTAAAGGACACATCAATCCTGAAAGGACTGGTATGAATCAGTACAAACTGGAATTGATCCCAAGGTTTTTTGAGGAAGTTCTGATACAACCACTTCCAACCATTCAATCTGTTCTGTTTAATAGGTTTTACTGAATAGAGCTCAGTTTCCAGATGAACTGATAACTCCTTTCACAACTTGGTGATGGAAATGTTGGATCCATCAAGTCCTGGCAGCACAGGAACACATCATGTTTCCAGGAATATGGGTGTGAATCCAACTGCACTCAATCTTCATGCCCAAAAACACATGGTTCAGTAGGGTAGATACTCAATACAGAGCCCATCATTCACCAGCCTTAGAAATACTGTTACATATCAATCCCAAATAGCCCAAGGAACTTATCATTCAATTCATTTCCTAGGCTACTTTAGTGCATAACAGTTCCCACACAAATCAACTATCTATTAGACCAAAATTCAGTCCAAAAAGAATATCACATAATAATCTCGTGTGAATATCTCATACCAGTCCATGTCCAATACCTGGACATGCCTCATATGAATATTACATTCAATCTTATGTGAACCACATAGCAATCTCATGGAAAATCATAACAGTGCTATGGGAAATCCACTCACCAAACGATTGATCCCAAGAATTAATTGACACAACCAGATACAGTGGTATAACCTATCAGGAATGAGGTTTACAGAGCAAGGTAGAAAATACCTGCAAGAATTTGGATATTCCCACAATTGGTCACTATACTTTGTTCCTGCCTTCGTCTAGGTCATCAAACCTTCAATCAAATCTGATATTGGCTCGAAATCTCTTCAACCAAGAATAGAGGAAAAATACTTAGGATCCACCCACTCAGCACACAATATAATACTTAATCGAAATTGTAGGAGATCAAGATTTACCAAAATATATTTTATACGCAGATCGAGTTGTTGGTTAATCAAGACTCGATCCTGATCTGAACTTGAATACAAAATACAGGATATGAATTTCCAGGAGTAAACTCATCAGGAATGAATTATTCAAGGATCGATGCTTACCAGCAATTACTAGAACAATTCCTCGTCCAAAGTGTCGATCGATGATTCAAAGAGTATGGATCTGGATTTAAAATCAAGTAAGTGAAAGGATCTAGGAATTTAGATTAATTCCTACAGTTTGCAGTATGATGGATCTTACCAAACAATGGAAGAATCGATGAAGGGAAGCATCATGGAATGGTTCTTCCTAGATGAATCAAATTGTCGTTGATCCCGTCGGTTCGTGGTCGTTCGTCGCAGTGGTGACCCGCACGCCACGTGCCGCCGGGATGAAGCCGCCGAAGAGAAGGAGTGTAGCCCCCGTTGTCGGTCGCCGGGCTAGGGCCATCGCCGCTCGCCGGCGAACCAGAAAATTAGGGTTAGGGTTAGGTTTAGGGTTAGGGTTAGGTCGGAGAGGCTGAGGAAAGGAGAGCTGTATTCTCAGGAAAGAAAAAGAACAGAGGAGAATGACTCTCTCTCCTCACTCTGTTGATATCAAAAGGAAATAGAACTTTTCAATTAAGTCCCCCCGCCCAGGCTAATTGCAAAACAACCCTCTTCCTTTAATGAATATGATCCCGAGTTGAGAAGAATAAAAGTGGCTGAGTTTAAATACAACAATGGCTTAGGAAAAAATAGCTAGGTTAAGTACAAATAATGGGCTTATTGAATGGGCTGGAAAAACAAGGTAATGGGCTGGTTGTGATGGCCCAAACCAAATGGGGTTTAAGGAGATTAGCCCAAGAGAATTAACTAGATGATAATTAAATGAGAATATAACTTAACCTATGTTAAATACATAATAAAATATTCCAAAATCATTACTCAATATAAAAATTTAAATTCTACCCTATTTCAGAAAAGTGGAGTTACACCAGGTCCATAAATGGCCGATTAAAGCTAGGTCACAGAGTCGCACAAAGTATCTCCATTGCAGCGAAAAGATAAATAAACACAAGTAAAAATAAAACCAAGCTCTTTATTGATATACAAGAAGTATTACAAGTGGCGCCAGGCTGAGATTACAATTCGCTCAAGCTCTCTCTCTCTCTCTCGAAACATAAAAGGTGTGCCAAGCGGCTTATAATATGGAATGATACATGGTGATGTTCCAATACATTATGTCATGTATATGGTGCTTTAGCTCATTTGCAACGCTCCAAGGCTCCAGAGTTAGCTCCTCGCCTTAGCACGTTAGAGGGAAGACTCCGCACCAGACGAGATTCTCCCACACCCTGCAAGCAGTCTATGTGGTTATCAGTATATTACATTCACTTGTGGGGAGGCTAACTCGCTCGTTCGCTATCATTATCAAACATGTTCAATTTAGTTTTGTGCACTACCTATCAGCTGATTAACTTTCTAATCTTGCCTTAGGATCAGTTTTATGACATAATGTAAAACCTATCTCGTGTTACCGATATCAAGTGTCAAATAGGGATAACAAGCGCAACTTACCATACTTACCATACGATCTTCCCTATCCAAGGTAAACCAAGTTAGCCAATATTTTATACATAACGACTTGATGGATTTGTATAAGAAAATAAGAGTGTCATGGGCATATTTCTGACTCAGGTGAACGAGGTACTCAAGTTGTCAAGATATGTTATACTCAAGCTTTATTCAGGTGCGTTTCATTCAGCTACTTAGTTGTTCAGCTTACTCAGATTATTTGTTTTAATGCAAGGACTCGCACATGGATTGCCACCAGCGAGCCCACTTAATCTATATGCACCGGTCGCTGTTACCACAAGCCATTTAGACTATATTTATGGTATTCGTAGTGATGTTACCTACCAGGCGTGATGGCCAGTATACCCAGATAGGCTATGCAATACCCGACATTACGTCGCTTTGGTGGGTGTCACTCTCCGCTCCTGTCGGAGCGATCGTCCTCGCTAAGGTGTGATGCCGCACGGGCCTAGGTTGCGCCCGTGCAAGGCTAAGTCCAAAAGCGGCCGATTTGAGCTAGGCCACAGAGTTGCACAGAGTGTCCCCATTTGCAACGAAAAGTAAATGAACACAAATTGAAGCAAATTCAAACTCTTTATTGACATTCAAGAAGTTTACAAGCGGCGCTAGGCCAAGATTACAAATCGCTCAAGCTCTCTCTCTCTCTCTGAAAACATAAAAGGCGTACCAAGTAGCTTACAACATGGAATGATTCATGGCGATGTTCTGATACATTATGTCCTGTATATGGTGCTTCAGCTCCTTGCAAAGCTCCAAGGCTCTAGAGTTGGCTCCGCGCCTTAGTACGTTCTAGGAAAGCTCCGCACTCGACGACGTCTCCTGCATCCTGCAAGCAATCTGTGGGGTTATCAGTACATTGTTATGCACTGGTGGGGAGGCTAGCTCGTCCATAAAGCTATCATTACCAAACACGTTCTATTTACTTTTGTTCATCGTCTATCATTCAATGTCTTTCTAATCTTGCCTTAGGATCAGTTTCATGGCATATATCATAACCTACTTCGTGTTACCGATTTCAAGTATTTGCATGGAAATACATGCACGACTTACCCATACTTACCGTCCGGTCTTCCCTATCCAAAGTAAACCAAGTTAGTCAACAATTCATATTTATCAACTGAACGTTATTTACGTAAACATTCGGTGTCGAGGGCGTGTCCCTGCCTCAGATTCTAGCAAGTCGTAGGCATGTTTTCTAACTCATTTGCATGAAGTACTTTTTATTATTTGGTGTGTTACATTTCAAGCATGTTCAGAAGGCGGTTCATTCAGTTAACTTAGACTACTTTGTTTCAATGCAAGGACTTGCACGTGGATTGCCACCAACAAAGCCTACTTAATCTATATGCACCAGTCGCTGGCACCACAAGCCAATTTGGACATATTCTCCTTTGGTATTCTCACCTATCATAGCGTGATGGCTGGTACACCTTGATAGTCTTTTGAAATACACCCGCACTTACGTCTCCTGGGTGGCCAAGCCCGTACCCAGGCCAGCACCGTAAGCCACTTTGATTTCTGCCTAGGCCGGCCACGATTCCTTTCTTTGATCGTGCCGCGGAAATCCCTTATTCTGCCTACCTCCCGTATACGATGGGATTGTCCACGAACATTTTGTATTTGCCTTGTCATTTTAACTTAACGACTGTCCCTGAGCCATAGGCTAACCCTTAGCTATAATGCGTTATCGACCAGGTTGGCGGCGGCGTCCGTGCAGCGCGGGTAGCGAGCCCCGATGCACGTCCCCGTCATACATGTTGCTAACCATTCCTTTCTTTCTTATCTTTTATTCATTCATTCTTTTCTTTCTTTTATTTGTCCGTTCGTTCATTGATTCATTCACTTATTCATTCATTCTCATATTCATTCATTCATTCATTTATTGATTCATTCATTCACTTATTCGTTCATTCATTCATTCATTCATTCATACATTTTGCATCTTTCCATGCGGGAGTCATCTTGGCGACCCATCGGTCTCGAAGTCTTCTAATGTTGCTATATTCTACTTGGAACGACTATGTCGATAGTCTTCCGTTTCATTGTTGTAAACCATTCATTGTTTCATTGTTGAACGTATAGGGAACTTGAATATAAGCTTGTGCCTTAGCACGAGCGTGGAGTACGGTGCGAGAGTTCTCACATTTTTCCAAGTTCTTTTCTATATTCTATACAAGCATACAAAATAGGATTATTCCCTTAGGTAGGTACGTTGAGTCATTTATTAGCATGCGCAGTGTTATCGCCTTGCGATTCTAGCAATAGTGTCCGTATTGTTATGTGTCTAGGCTAAGCAAAGACGGGTTCATCGGAGCCACCCACCTTAGCGATGTTCGTATCGGCCGAGCGATACTCTGAGCGCGCCTTTGAAAGTCTAAGTCTGGATTCATCCTTGACGGGCCAATGTAAGCCTTGCATCGATTCTTCATCAGGTCGATGCCAACTCTTCGGGTCGACGGCTCGTTTGAGTCATTGCACTTGCCGTTTGAATCGGCATTCCGCTAGGGCGGAGCGGGTCGTTACATAATACACCACTCAAAACAAGTCTCGTCCTCGAGACTTCCTGAGTGCACGTCATCCTACCGTTGCTTAACTCATGCCGTGTGCATACCTTAGACAATTCCTATCAAATGGCTTCAACGTTCGATGGCATCGAACTATGCTCGGTTATCCTTCCAAGTTTTTATGTTGCATGCGTTTGGTGAATTTTATTGAATGACTGTTCATTCATTTTAGTCTTGATGGTACTTATTCAATCGTCGTGTTTCTTCGACTTGGTAGCTATTGTGCCCTATTGTGGGGCTGTAATGGTCACATGAGGCACGTTGTAATTCATCAAATACGAGGGTCGTAGGCTGAGGCAACTCACTTTCGTTTATGCGCATCTCAACACCCACTTGCAGCTGCATTCGAGTTCATTATATCGCTGAGTTTGGATCGTGCACATATTCAAGGCGTCCCTCGAATACGTACATTTCAACCAAGCTTAGCGATTAGCGAAATCGGACAAGCTACTCGTGATAGTTTCAATTGCCGATCGTTTTACTAATTTCGATTAAAACAGAACTCATGTGCGTCTCACTATCATTTATCTCGAACCTCGAGATGATCTGATTTGTTTCTCAAGCGTTCTTGTCTACGAAATCAATATGATTTCTTCTTAGCGGAGTCGACCAAGTCTAAGTACTTTTCGTCCGATTCGAGACCAAGTATTGCACTATCATCGAGTATGTCTTCCTATCAATGATTCAATTCATTATCCCAACTTTACTTGCGCATCATCCATTTCTATTGTTTACTTTGTTTGGGGCCAATCTTGTCGTCGTTTACGTACACTTCCAGTTCCCCGTCCTACTCTAAGTCTTGTTGCCCCAAGTCTATCGTCCGTCCAGACGATATTGTAATGTCAATCACACAGGTTCAATCACTCAGCATAGGGTCGTCCGTCTATCCGCTAGGTCAGCTCACAAGGTCATAGGTACAAGTCAAGTTATCGGTTCATTGTGTAAAGTCATTGCACGACGCTCGCCCCAATCCTATGGTCAAACCATTTTGTCCGTTTGTATGGAAGTTTCTACCCAAGTTCGTTTTATTCAAATTTCTAAACATCGAGCAGCGTTCACCCTATTTACATCGAGACATTATCTGCTCCAAGTCTGAGCTCGTTTAGGAAAGTCATCCTACGATAGGTTGTCCTCAACCAAATCCTCGACATGTTAATATCGTATATCCACATTAACAATTATAGTAGTCTATCTCTTCAAGTATGTTTGATACAATTTATCTATCCATCCTATCCAATTCATGTAGTCGATCATAAGGTCGTTTAGCCTTGCAATATGTCGCACCCCAATCTCACGCAAGTCTGATTATCTACGGCGGACATGAATCACCATGTCAACGTTCCCGCCGAATAATCGTTCTCATCGGGACGTAACTCTTGCGTTGAATCTAGACTTACTCATTTTCGATACGCGGATTGGGTTTACTCAATCCTCAAGTTTTCTTATTCTTCAATCGCAAGTCCTAACAATCCTCGAATTTACCTTCGCTTCAAACCATAAGTCAAAGCAATCAAAATTGCCATGTCATGATATTCTGAGTTCGATCATTCCCGCTGGACATGAATCACCATGCCAACGCTCACGCAGAACGATCGTCCCAAATCCGACATGACGCATATATGAGGCTGGAGTTGCGCTCGCGTAAGACAAGATCGTTGTCGTTGTGGTTATCACCGAACAATCAAGTCACTTCCCTTCTTCATTCCAAACATTCATTTCTATTTAAATTCTCCAACATAGCATCCTTTGAAATAATAACTTCTAACACGATCATCATTCATCAAATCGAAGTACCCCCGAGTTATCCTACATCGATCTTTGATACGCCTCAATACCATCGATGATATATATAACCTGAGGATCTTCCTTTTGCAACAAATTCTGAATCGTGCAACTTAATTTCTCAATTCGTATTGTCTCAAGCTAACTCGTCATCGAGCAACATCAATTCCAATTCCTTAGTCATTCTCGTATCTCCAAACCAATGTTTTCCATGCACGCTATCTTCCAATCGTGCTAACTTCGGTTTTGTATGAGTATTTCGTCTTAACTAAAGTTTCAATCCATTCGACTAAATTCAAAATTGCATGCACGATCCACTACGTTTCCTCGACCAAAACATCCATTTATTTAATCATTTTGAATCTCCATTCAACCGTTTCGTAATTTGCACTACGCATTCTTAATTCGTCCGAACAACATCTCGTCTGAGACTCTCGAAGTCGCAACCAACTAAGCGTTACTCGTTCTAAGTCTTTGTGCGATATCGTCGCTTGTCGACATACTCGTTCTATCCGTAAATCCTTTAGTCTCGCTCGAACAATTTCTATGACGTCCATATACCACTCAGGGCTCGACTAGTCGTTGACACTCACTCTTATTCTTTTCCGAAGCTATCACATACACCGCTCGGGATCAAGTCATTCTACAAATCCTCAAAAGGTCATTCGACTCACAATCGATATGTTCGAAGGTACGTTCGTCCGTTTCCCCAAACTCTAAGAATCATTCTCGTGTTTGCTTTAG
Organism: Iris pallida; assembly: GCA_029216955.1. NCBI lineage: Eukaryota > Viridiplantae > Streptophyta > Magnoliopsida > Asparagales > Iridaceae > Iris > Iris pallida. The sequence continues at coordinate 6,801,683 of JANAVB010015399.1, read as the reverse complement.
CGTTGGTCAAGTAGCATCTTTATCGACATACATTCTAAGTCTCACTTATTTTCGTCTGAGCGATAGTCGATCTCGCTCGCAAACTCGTTCACACCTGAAGGTCTAGGTGCACGATACTCGGCACAACTTAGCCAAAAGGCTACATGCATAACCATCTCGTTTGAACTATACTTCGGTCTCGTGTACCCGTTCGCTATTGTGAACGTAAGGTTATTCAAGTACGCACTGCGTTCGCTAACTTTTAGCATTTTGGTTTTCTTTTGACTCAAGTCCGTCATGGTTTGGCACAAAGGCCTTCGCCTGTCGATCCCGTTCAACCGAGTACTCGTACGAGCTTTTGAAAATATTAGACTTATTATATGGAACATCCCAAGGCACAACGAGAGACAGCGTATACTTCTTTTGTTTCCAAACGAGCTTTCAAAACTGAGAGAATCGAAATGAAGTCCAAGGATGTAAAGCTGTGCTCTGATACCAATCTGTCACACCCCGCTCCCGTAGGAGTGATCGTCCTCGCTAAGGCGTGATGCCATATGGGCCTAGGTTGCGCCCGTGCAAGGCTAAGTCTAGAAGCGGCCGATTTGAGCTAGGCCACAAAGTCGCACAGAGTGTCCCCATTTGCAGCGAAAAGTAAATGAACACAAATTGAAGCAAATTCAAACTCTTTATTGACATTCAAGAAGTTTACAAACGACGCTAGGCCAAGATTACAAATCGCTCAAGCTCTCTCTCTCTCTGAAAACATAAAAAGCGTGCCAAGTGGCTTACAACATGGAATGATTCATGGCAATGTTCCGATACATTATGTCATGTATATGGTGCTTCAGCTCCTTGTAACGCTCCAAGGCTCCAGAGTTGGCTCCGTTCCTTAGCACATTCTAGGAAAGCTCCGTACCCGACGACGTCTCCTGCATCCTGCAAGCAATCTGTGGGGTTATCAGTACATTGTTATGCACTGGTGGGGAGGCTAGCTCGTCCACAATGCTATCATTACCAAACACGTTCTATTTACTTTTGTGCACCGTCTATCATTCATTGTCTTTTTAATCTTGCCTTAGGATTAGTTTCATGGCATATATCATAACCTACTTCGTGTTACCGATTTCAAGTATTCGCATGGAAATACATGCACGACTTACCCATACTTACCGTCCGGTCTTCCCTGTCCAAAGTAAACCAAGTTAGTCAACAATTCATATTTATCAACTGAACGTTATTCATGTAAACATTCGGTGTCGAGGGCGTGTCCCTGCCTCAGATTCTAGCACGTCGTAGGCATGTTTTCCAACTCATTTGCATGAAGTACTCTTTATCATTTGGTGTGTTACATTTCAAGCCTGTTCAGAAGGCGGTTCATTCAGTTCACTTAGACTACTTTGTTTCAATGCAAGTACTTGTACGTGGATTGCCACCAGCAAAGCCCACTTAATCTATATGCACCGGTCGCTGGCACCACAAGCCAATTTGAACATATTCTCCTTTCGTATTCTCACCTATCATAGCGTGATAGTTGGTACACCTTGATAGTCTTTTGAAATACACCCACACTTACGTCTCCTGAGTGGCTAAGCTTGTACCTAGGCCAGCACCGTAAGCCGCCTTGATTTTCGTCTAGGCCGGCCATGATGCCTCCCTTTGATCGTGCCGCAAAAATCTCTTATTCTGCCTACCTCCCGTATACGATGGGATTGTCCACGACTATTTTGTATTTTCCTTGTCATTTTAACTTAACGGCTGTCCCTGAGCAATAGGCTAACCCTTAGCCATAATGCGTTATCGACCAGGTTAGCGACGGCGTCCGTACAACGCGGGTAGCGAGCCCCGATGCACGTCTCCGTCATACCTGTCGCTAACCATTCTTTTCTTTCTTATCTTTTATTTATTCTTTCTTTTACTTGTCTGTTCGTTCATTGATTCATTCACTTATTCATTCATTCTCATATTCATTCATTCATTCGTTGATTCATTCATTCACTTATTCGTTCATTCATTCATTCATACATTTTACATCTCCCCGTGCGGGAGTTGCCTTGGCAACCCATCGGTCCTGAAGTCTTCCAATGTTGCTATATTCTACTCGGAACGACTATGTCGATAGTCTTCCGTTTCATTATTGTAAACCATTCATTGTTTCATTGTTGAACGCATAGGGAACTTGAATGTAAGCTTGTGCCTTATCACGAGCGTGGAGTGCGGTGCGAGAGTTCTCACCTTTTTTCAAGTTCTTTTCCGTATTCTATACAAGCATACAAGATGGGATTATTCCCTTAGCTAGGTGCATTGAGTCATTTATTAGCATGCGCAGTGTTATCGCCTAACGATTCTAGCAATAGTGTCTGTATTGTTATGTGTCTTGGCTAAGCAAAGACGGGTTCATCGGAGCCACCCACCTTACCGATGTTCGCATCGACCGAGCGATACTCCGAGCGCGCCTTTGAAAGTCTAAGTCTGGATTCATCCTTGATGGGCCAATGTAAGCCTTCCATCGATTCTTCATCAGGTCGATGCCAACTCTTCGGGTCGACGGCTCTTTGAGTCGTTGCACTTGCCGTTTGAATCGGTATTCTGCTAGGGCGGAGCGGAGTGGGTCGTTACAGTGGGTGGCCAGACCCGCACCCAAGTTGTCCATAAGCCTTGATTCTTCCTAGGCCGGCATGATGTCTCTAATCGTCCGAGGAATCCTTCATTTCGTTCCCTCGTGCACGAGTTGCCCGCGACCATTTTGTATTCTCTTTTTATTTTTAACTTAACGGGCTGTCTCTGAGCCACAATGATTATCGACTAGGTTGGCGGCGGCATCCGTACAATAGGGGTATCGAGCTCCGTTGCACGTCCCTGACATACCTATTGCTAATCATACTTTTTTCTTTCATTTCTTTCTTTCTTTCTTTCTTTCATTCATGTCTTTCTTTCTTTCTTTCACTTATTCATTCATTCATTCATTCGTTCGTTCATTCCTTCATTTGTTCATTTTTCATTTATTATCATTATGCAGCTCCCGGTACGGGATTGCCTTGGCGACCCAATGGTCCCAAGCCTTTCCATGTTTCTATTACTCGGCTCAGAATGGCTATTTTGATAGTCTTTCTGCCTCAATTCAGTGAAATATTCATGTTGTTGTGCCTCAAGTTCTGGTACAATCTAAGTGACAAGCATTTCATACATGATTTAGGTGCATAGGAAAATCTACTCAAAATATAAGTTGTGCCTTGGCACAAGCGTGGAGTGATGTGCGAGAGTTCAAGTAACATTTTCAAGTTTATTTCCATGTTCTACACAAGCGATACAAGATGGTATTTTTCCCTGAGTTAGGTGCGTTAAGTTCTTTTATTAGCATGCAGGGGGTTAACTTCTAGCAGTCTAGTAACAATGTCTGTATTATTATGTGTCTAGGCTAAGCAAAGATAGTTTCATCGGAGCCACCCACCTTAGCGATGATCGTATCGGTCAAGCGAGACTCCGAGCGCGCCTTTGAAAGTCTTAAGTCTGGATTCTTCTGAAGGGCCAAGTCCATTGCCTTTGCCTTAATTTACTTATTTTACCGAGCAAGGAGGGATTGTGTCGTTGCACTTCCATCATTTGAATCAGCATTCAACTTGTGTGGAGCGGGTCATTACAGGTATTGTCGCTAAGCTCCCACCTGGATTGAGCAATTTTATCGCGGACATGCAGCACAAGAAGATAGAGGTGGATCTTGAACGCCTTTTGTACTGGATTCATGTTGAAGACAAGTTGAGGACTCAAATCAAAGTGGACACCTTATCCAAATAGATGGCCAAGGCTAATCTGGTGCAAGCTGGAGACTCCAAGAGGAAGCAAAATGCTTTTTACTGTAGGTTCTAAAAATCAAGTTGCACCCATCAACAAAGTCATAAAAATCAAGAAATGCATCTTTCAAATGAACTGCGCAGAAGACAGATTGCGCACCATTCCGATTGCACAGACTGAACTGCGCGCTCATCCAAGTGCGTAAGCTGACGTGGCAAATGTCATCATTATCTGACAGATAGAATCAGATCTTCTGACAGCTGACAGTACGGAGAACGAGGAAACTGTTCGTTTATCGTGCAGCACGACGCTCGAGGACTGATGTACATGCAACGCAATTGGCCAGGCTCTCTGCTGCGTAGTCCATCCTCGCGCAATCTGAAGTCAGCGCAATTCATGTGGCGCACTTCATCAAGACAACTGACAAAAGTACACGTGGCCTTCATGCCATCAATTGTTCATTACGTGGCAACCATTTATACACGATCATGCGTAATTCAATCAAATGATGCCATGTGTCCAAGACAGTTGGCCCACGATCAAACAACTGCCAGCGCAGTCTGATGCTGCGCAATCCAGTCCATGCGCAATTCAGAATAACTAAAAGTTAGTTATTTCTAGAACTCTATAAATAGAGTTTCAAGTCTTCATTCCAGGGGATCAGACATAAAGTTCAGATATATCAGAGAGTTCAGGAGTTCTTGCCCAAGTGCTGTTGCATTCTTCAGAGGCTTTTGCCTTCAACTTTAGAGGTTATCGTCTTCAGAGTTCATATAGTCCAAGGGATAAAGCAATCGTCATCTAGATTGGATTCCTACAGTTGTACTTTCCCAGAATTCTTATAATATTCTTACAAAGTTTATGAAATAAAGTTCATACTTTTATTTTAGCAAACAAAATGGCGACTCTGCTGGGGACGACTTTCTCCTCCGACGAGGAAGTGACAACTCAATGTGACGTTGTGTCTATCGGGAAGACGCAAAAGACACTGGTTGTGAAGGTCAACCAGACGGCCTACGAAGCCATGATCAACTCCAGGACCACCCGTCACACTGCAACAACTTCTGCCACAAGCAAAGTGCGCCCAGTGTCGGTCCCCAAGACTGCTGCACAGTCTGTTGATTCTGCCAACAAGACTACTGTGCAGTCTGTTCATTCTGCCACTAAGACTGCTACGCAGTCTAAAGTCTCTACTGCCAAGAATGTTGCACAATCCACTGTTGCACAATCTGTCTCTATCATTCATGCGCAGTCTGCTGTTGCCAGTGCACAAACTACTTATGCTATCCTGTCAAAGTATAAGACTCCTCTGCCCCTAGCACAGTTAGCAGCAACATCTCATACGCAATCCACCACTCCAGCAACTAGAGTGCATCCCAAACACTCTGTGGCTAGAACTCCTGCTGTGCAATCTGTTGTGTCAGTAGCTAAAAAGTCATCTGCCAAAGACTCTCCTGCGCAATCAGCCAGTGTACATGCTGTCAAAGCTCCCCATGCGCAAACTGTGCCTGCACAATCCAAGAGAGACAGCCCTTTGGCTAATCTCTCTTCCTCTCACAACAAAGGGAAAGACTCAGCTTCTCTCCCCAAGCACACTATTGCTCCAGCACAATCTACTGGGGGTAGTCTATTGACTACTCCTCCTCCTCAGAACAAAGAAAAAGGCCCATTGGTCTTTTCTCAAACTTCCTTGTCCCATGATTTGGAAGACAACAGAGGGAAACGCTCTTTAGCTAACCCTTCTTCACAAAACAAAGGAAAAGGCCCTTTGGTCTTTTCTCACTCTTCCTCGGTTTTTACCGTAGAAGATCAATCTGAACGTGCCTCGGCACCAGTCAGTATAAGAACTCTTTCAAATAAGGGTTCTTCTTCCCTTCATATCAAGAGAACTTGTGCTGATCAAAGAGGTATTTTGCCTACCCCGATAGCAGAGTTCCAAGATCTCCCAACTCTCAAGATATCCCGTTCGAAACAGAGAAAATTATTGGTGTCCCAAACAGAAACCCCTGGGGGTGAATTTGCTGATTTAAGGACCTATCTCAATAGGCCAACTTCGGCAAAACGCAAACAGCCAATGCCAAAGACGAACCTGCATCAAAAGCGAACCTCCAGAGTCAAAAATCCTGACACCTATGCCAATAAAGTGAGTACTTTCCTATACACTCAAGGGACAAAACATCTGAAGAACCGAAACCATGTTCCAAATGTTATTAAAGAACAGATCCCTCAAACTTCTTCTCGTCTTGTCGTTGTTCCTGATCTCCGAGAGCATCTCAGGCAAAAGCGGGACAATATCTCGACACCTCTAGTACAATCATCTGATCATCATTGTAACCACAAAGTCAACATCCAGTATTGTTGCCAGACAACAAAACGATCTGTCTTCGATCGTTTGACTTTTGCAAACTCTGAACCTATGTCAGAAGATGAAGATGAAGTCTTGTATGCTTCTGTTAACATGACTTTCCGAGACATTGGGAGTAAAAAATGCTCCAAGCATGGCAGGCCTCGCCGTCCTAGCCAACGATATTTAAAATTACTCCAGGAATCTTCTGAAGGAGTATTTCGACATACCCGATCCCGAAGCCGAGATACAATCGGTCAAAGGAATCTTCTTCAAGATCCTTCTGGTCATCTTCTTACCTCTCATTCAGGAGATGATTATTTCTCTGACTATGATGCATACAGTGAAAGCTCTGAACAAACAGTATCTTCTACTGTACCAAGAGAAGTGACAGCTTATGTTGTCAATGAAGATCCGGATGCTTCAACTTCAGTAAATCAAGAACAACGAATTGCTGCACTAGAAGACAATCTGAAGACCATGGCTGAAATGGTCGCCAGTATGCATTCTATCATTGTGGCACAACATACCACACCACCGACTGTACCTGCTGCAAGTCCTGAAATCATAGCATCATCGGTACCTGTCAACGCAGGGCTGGGGGTAGTATCTTCTCAAGTACCTCCTGTACAAGTTCAACCTGCACCCAGTCAGTCAGGTGCTGGGGGTAGTGCTTACCATGTTGTTCCTCCTCCTAACACTCAGACTCCACCTGCTCCTTCTTAATCAGAAGACGCTAATGAAGCTGTCAAACTCCTGCGCACTCAATTCGAGGCCTTTAAAGAGAAAGACAACTTAGAAAGACTAGGGATCAAGCAACCCTACCCAGTTGAATGGAAGGAAGTCCTATTTTCTCCTAAGTACAAAATTCCAACCATCTCGTTGTTTGCCGGTAGCACTTCTCCTAGTCAGTTCATCAATCACTTTGAGGTAATGACTGTCCAACTCCAGCCAAATGACGCTCTTCTTACCAGAGTATTCGTCGGCTGTTTAGCCGGTGTGGCATACAATTGGTATAGAAGCCGGCCCGATGGCTGTATCACTTCCTTCTCGGGTCTCAAACAAATCTTCTTAGAACGATTTTATGAAGGGATCAACGACATGACCATGTCAGCCCTTAATAAAATCAAGCAAAGACATAATGAAACTACTGAAAGTTTCATTGAAAGGTTCTGCCGAGAAGCTTTAAAGATGCCTCCTGGGACTCCGGCCGCTGTCACCATAGACACCTGTAAAGCAAATCTTTTGCCTATCATCAGCATGTGGACGGGGTCAACTCAATTCCAAGACTGGCCATCCTTCATTATCAACGCTAAAGCAGCTGAAGTTAGCGCTGACAAGTTCAAGCAACTAGGGGTACAAATGTCTAACCCCGACCGGAATGAACATCAGACGTCGAATAGCGGTAATCGCCAGAACAACCGCAAGAACAAGGAGACTTTGAACATTAACTTGAAGAGCAAAGAGTCTCTGGCTGTCAATGTAGCTCCACCTACGTCTACCTCTACTCCTTCTGCCCCTCCACCAAGGGAACCTCATCCTAAAGTAGAGTATTCCTTCGACAAGAATGACACTGCTAGCATCTTTGATTGTTTAATCGAAAGCAACAAGATCCAACTCCCGGACCCAAAGAAGCCTGATGAAGTCGGTAAGACTGATCATCCCAAGTATTGTGTCTACCACAGATTCATTGGACATCCTACTCGAGCATGCTATGTGCTCAAAGTCAAGATACAAGAGCTGGTCAATGCTGGTGTTGTCACTCTGCAACAAGACGAGAAGACTGTGACTGCAAATATGGTCTCAGTTCAATTCGGTGACTTCCCTCCGCAGATGATGCAGCATGGCATCATTCCTATTCCCAAAGCTACTCTTGAGATCGAGAATCTCCCGCCTCCACCAAGTGAAGGTCTTGTCCCCTTATCTCTTGACAATGGCGAGATTATGTGGATTTATCCCGATCTTGCTTCGGAGTTCAAAGTTTTCTTTTCCTCCAAGAAGAAAGACCGCTCCAAGGGCAAGATAAAGACTTGCAACATGGTGTCTTTTGATCCCATAATTGACGAAGAAATCCTGCTGGGCACCAGGTCAGGGAGAGCCTATCTACGGAAAGTTCCCGAGACTCAAGAAAATCCTGCTTCCTCTTCTGAGTCCGCTCCAGTGCAACCTACTTCCACTGAAGAGATCCCTTCTGCATCCTCACCGGTTGTGATACCCATTCCTTCCAAACCGGTGGTAGCTGACAAAGGCAAACAACAAGTTCACTTCGATAAGCCCTTGAAGAAGTCATCTCCTACAGGACTTGAAAAGCCTTACAACTTTGATATCTTGGCTCAACTAGCCAATACACCGGCTAGGTTGTCCATCTTCAAGCTCTTGCATGTTTCTAAAGAGACTCGAGAAACTCTAAGTGAAGCTCTCATGCAGGCAGAAACTTGTCTAGCCCCTCTGAAGAAGCCGAAGGCAGAGCCAGTCTCTTGTCTCCATTGTCATAGTGTGTTGGAATTAATTCCAAATATTACCTTCACACAGGATGACATGCTGATGGAAGACAATAGGCACGACCGTCCCCTATACTACACAGGATATGTCGATTCGATGAAAGTCGATCGTATTCTGATAGATCCAGGGTATGCTCTCAGCATTATGCCAAAGATAATGCTCGATGCACTGAAGATCCCAGTACATAGTCTTTCCAGCACAATCACCACCATCCTGGGGTTCAACCAGGGAAGAAGTGAACCTCTTGGCAAGATTCGCCTAAAACTCCAAATAGGCAATCTCCGTACAAAGGTGACCTTCTATATCATAGACAACCTTGGTTGTTCTTACAATGCCTTGTTGGGGAGACCATTCCTTCATGAGCACAACATTGTTCCATCAACTCTCCATCAATGTTTCAAGTATATTGATAATAATAGAGAAGTTCAAAAGGAGGTTGTGGATCTCTATCCATTCAAAGGTGTTAAAGCATACTGTAACACGCTCGTATGTACAAGGATGAATTTATGAAGGTTGTATTGGCTTTAGACACTGAAGAAGAATCAGAAGCAGTGCCCAAAGACACTCTTATCATACCTGTCAAAGGGCATGTTTCTCATCCTCAATCTTCCAAACCATTGGCTATTCACTTGCCAGTCCAGAAATAACAAATTGATGGTGATCAAGATCAAAGGGAGCTTACCTCTTCTGAGCCACTTGTTATCGACTTACGTCGTAACAAGGATAAAAAGCAACTCACTTCTTCTGAGCAACTTGTTATCGATTTAACTCATAACAAGGATAAAAGGGAGCTCACCTCCTCTGAGCCACTTTTTATCGACCTCCGTCGTAACAAGCTTCCTCTACGTTCTTCTTCTCCCCCTCTTGTAATCAATCTGACCAAGCCTGCTAAGGCTAAGGGTCCTGTTGTAAATATGAATGTACAGATCAATGAAAAAGTATCTACTTTCCAGTATATTGATGTCATTTATCATACTAAATGCTATTTGGATATGTTAGATAGCTTCCGATCATTTATAATGGGAGTTGTACAATCTCTTCAAACAGAAGTCTCACTTGAAAATCCAGATGATTCATATCGTATTGTTCCCGCTCGTAAGAAAGGCGAGAGTCCAATACTTTTTAGTAAAAGACCGGAACAACAATTCAGCTATACGGATGATAGCAAAAGTAACGATATAGGACATCTCCAACTCTGTTATTACAGTCAGCAATCAAAAGACATCATCCGAAAAATGGGTTATGACTTCAAGAGTGGCCTCAACTATGGCAAGGGTAGACGAACTCCTATCCGTACAACTGTTCCAGAAGGAAAGTCAGAGATGTACTACAGCAGGACCAAAAGAGGTCTCGGATATGCTTCTCCTCCAGTGTTATCCCCAGCAGTTTCCGAATCTGATAGTGAAGAGCGCTCTAACTCTTCTGATTCCAGATCATGGGATTCTGATACCAGTGTTGGTAAAGTTCATCGTTTGATCGTATCATCTAACATGGTCTTAGCCAAACTTCCAGAAGGATATAACGAGGATATTGAAGAAAGTCCCGAAGCAGATCCTTGGGCTCAACGAATGGATACCCAATGGGAACTCCGATTCGAACAAAGAGAACCTCCTACTGAAGATCAATTGGTACAAATTGATGTAGGAGAAAGCGAATCACCTCGTCCGATATTCATCAGCAAGAACCTCCCAGAAGCAGACAAACAAGAATTAATTCTTCTTATTAAAGAATACATTGATGTCTTTGCCTGAAGTTATGAAGACATGCCAGGTCTAGATCCCAAAGTTGCTACTCACAAACTGAATATCTTGCCTAATGCAAAACTAGTTAAACATCAACAACGACATTTTAATCTAGAAATGATGGATACAATCGACGATGAAGTCAAGAAGCTCATCGCTTGTGGCTTTATTCGAGAAGAACAACATCCAGATTGGGTAGCCAACGTTGTTCCAGTTCTAAAGAAAACTGGCAAAGTTCGAGTCTGCATCGACTTTCGGGATCTTAATGAAGCCTGTCCAAAAGATGAATTTTCTCTCCCCATCACGGACGTCATGATTGATAACACCTGTGGGTTCGAGCGAATATCCTTCATGGATGGATTCTCTGGATACAATCAAATTCGGATGAATCCCGAAGATAAAAAACACACATCTTTTTGCACTCCTCGCGGGGTCTACTGCTACACAGTAATGCTATTTGGTCTCAAGAACGCTGGTGTAACTTACCAACGAGCTATGAGTACCATCTTTCGAGATCATCTGCACAAAACAGTCGAATGCTATGTTGATGATATCGCCGTCAAAAGTCGTCTAAAAGAAGATCACATCCAAGATTTAAGAACAATCTTCAATCTCATGCGCCAACATCAACTCAAAATGAATCCCACCAAGTCATTCTTGGGTGTCTCAAGTGGTAAATTTCTTGGCTTCGTCATTACCTCTAAGGGTATACACGAGGATCCCGAGAAGATCAAAGCCATTGAAGAGATGCGTCCTCCACGTAACCTAAAAGAGCTACGAGGATTCCAAGGTCGACTTGCGTATATCAGGAGATTTATTTCGAATCTGTCTGGAGGCTGCAGACCATTCACTTAGCTAATGAAGAAAGGTGTATCTTTCATTTGGACTGAAGAATGTCAAGAAGCATTCGAAGACATAAAGCGATATCTTATGAACCTACCAGTCTTGGTACCACCGATCTCAAGCATACCATTCTTAATGTATGTCCGTGCTATGGATCATTCATTGGGTGCTCTATTTGCCCAAAAGAATAAAGAAGGTCATGAACAAGCCATCTACTATCTTAGCCGTACTATGATTGGTGTCGAACACCGTTATAGTCCGGTCGAAAAAGAATGCCTAGCTCTTATGTTCGCTGTTCAGAAGACTCGGCATTATATCATTGGTCAAACCATTCATGTCATATCCTGAGTTAATACTCTTCGGGTACTCATAAAGAAGCCCAACACACTTAATTCTCGGCTGGCTACATGGGCCATTCTGCTAGCTCAGTATGACATGGTATATGTTCCACAAAAGTCTGTCAAAGGTCAAGCATTAGCAGATTTCTTAGCGGCTCATCATGTGCCAGAAATATCCAAACTCTATGATGAATTCCAGATGAGACATTAGAAGCGAATATGGTCTCTGAAGAATTTCCTACTTGGCGTCTATTCTTTGATAGTGTATCCAGAATCAGACCAAATGGTGCCATTGTAGCAGGAGTTGGGGTTGTTCTCGTTTCTCCAGACGGATCAACTATTCAAAGAGCCTACTCTCTAGATGAACCATGCTCTAACAACGTAGCAGAATACAATGCTCTACTAATCGGCCTTCAGTTAGCCAAACAACTGGACGTTGAATATCTCGAAGTCTATGGCGACTCTAAGCTGGTTGTTAATCAGGTTAGAGGAACCTATGAAGTTCGTCATCAAGATCTAGTGCCTTATCATGAAGCGGTAATCAACATGGCTATATCATTCAAAGCCTTCTTTATTGACTATGTTCGTCGAGCTTGCAATACTGAAGCAGATGCCTTGGACAACCTTGCAGCAGTCTTAGCCATCCCTATCAAAAGACAGCAGGTGGTGGTTGTCTCTAATCGTGAGTTATTTTGCATCGAAAACAATCGTAATATTGAGTTCAGCAATCTTGTTGAAGTCAATGTTATCGATGAAGATTGGAGAGCTCCTTTTATCGACTTCGTGGTTCATGACATACTCCCCGAAGATCCCAAAGAGGCTACAAGTATTCGACGGCGGTCTCTCTGATTCTATTATAATCAAACCACCAAGACTCTCTATCGGTGGACTTATGACGGTCTTCTATTGCGTTGTCTTACTGGTGATGAAGCAAAGCAAGTATTACGTGAAGCTCGTGACGGCGTCTGCAGAGCACATCAACCTGGTCCTAAGATACAGGATCGCATCCGACGCATGGGTTACTACTGGCCCTCTATGGTATCAGATGCCATCGAATATGCAAGAAAATATCGAGTTGTCAAATCCATGCAGATTTCATCCATCAACCTTCAGAATTTCTGCATCCGACTGCTGCTTTCTGGCCTTTTAAAGCTTGGGGCATGGACATTATAGGTCCCATCAATCCTCCTTCTTCTAGAGGACATCGCTTCATACTAGCGATAATCGACTATTTCTCCAAGTGGGCTGAAGCTATACCTCTGGCTGAAGTCAAGACTAGTAGTGTCATCAACTTCGTCAAACACCATGTTATCTATAGATTTGGTGTACCTCAAAGGATCATTCACGACAATGGACCTCAATTTATCAGCCAAAAGTTTACAAGATTCTGTGATGATCATCGGATTGACAACGTCGCTTCGACAGCATACAATCCTGCTGCTAATGGCTTGGCCAAAGCCTTCAACAAAACTATCATCAAGTTCCTTAAGAAGTTTGTATCTACTAACAAATGGAACTGGAGTGAAAAGCTTGGCAAATATCTATGGGCCTACCGTACTACGGTCCGTAACCCTACAGGCTGTACACCTTTTTCTCTGGTATATGGTTGTGAAGCAGTTCTACCCTTAGAACTTCAAATTCCATCCTTAAGGATTGTCATAGCTAATGAGCTCACTACAGAGAACAACGATCTTCTTCGACTTTAAGAATTAGAAGCGCTCGACGAAAAGCGGCTATTGGCTCAACAACATATTGAGTTATATCAAGCCCGCATCTCGAAAACTTTTAATCGCAAAGTTAAAGTCAGAGCCTTTCAGCAAGGAGAACTCGTTCTAACAGTCAGACGTCCTATGACTATGACTTATTCGAGCAAAGGCAAATTTGACGCGAAGTGGGAAGGGCCTTATATTATCAGCAAAGTCTTTTCAAATGGAGCCTATCAACTTTCAGAGTTAGACGGTCGAGTTGCAATGATGCCTATCAATGGCAAATTCTTCAAAAAATACTATGTATAATTGTAACAGGGATTTTATGTAAATATGATTAGACAGTTCATAAATAAAGTTTGATTTTATTTTTATTATAAAATAATATTACATGATATCAAGGAAGATCACTATTATCCTTCTCAACATTGGGACATGGACCACTGCCATCCTTATCAAAGACATAATCAGCAAAAGAGCCGAGAACATCCTTGCTGGAACCCACCAGAAACTTGCAAGCAGCCATCCTCATGGCCTCTTCCTCTTCAGTCTTTCCTGGTTCAAGCAGAAAATCTAAGATATCCCACGATGGCTTGGGTACAGACGAACCTTTGCCTGTTTCCATCTGCTTTGGCTGAACCAGTTCGGCAAGACGTTCTTCAGTGCCCGCTGTAGCCTTTGGGGCAATTTCAACCCTATCGGATGCATCTCCAAACGACATCTTTATGTTAAAAAGTGGAAATGATTATTCCTTCTAGATTTCTGTTCTATTTACAGGCGAAGATTCTCAAAACAACGAAGCGACACATCCATCCGACGGTTCATCCGTTCATTATCATCCGACGGTTCACCCGTTCATTACATCCATTCGATGGTTCGCCCGTTCATTACCATCATTCGACGGTTCACCCGTTCATCACATCTATCCGACGGTTCACCCGTTCATCACATCCATTCGACGGTTCGCCCGTTCATCACATCAATCCGACGGTTTACCCGTTCATCACATCCATCTGACGGCTCACCCGTCCATTCAATCAATCCGACGGTTCACCCATTCATTTCATCTCGACGATTCATTTCGTTCACACCTTTTGACGATTCATTTTCATTCATCTAATCATCCACATCAGCAACTTGTCGTCATTGATTAAGTTGTCTATTAAAATAATGATATTCAATAAATTATATTCTGCTACGTCCATATTACCTCTGAGCAGATATAATGAATATAATTATTTTCTAAAAATCAAGAAATATATCATGTCTTGCACCTCTAAATATATTTTCTATCGCTATTATTTATATCTGAATAAGATATACAATAAATAATAGAACCACAAAAAATATCTTTTTTATCGATCAAAATTTAAGACATTACAAAGATTCACATTGCAAAACAAAAAGATACAAGGAATATTTCTACTAAGCCGGAGGTGTCATCAAATTGGCAATCTGTTGCTTCAAAATTTGCAGACGCTCTTCACGAGATTCCATCACTCTCTTCCTGGCTTCTTCTATCCCGGATTTTTTTATTAAAGGTTGGCAGAGTTACCATTCTGCGAGTGATTTCAGGCTGATGAGCTGCAGCATATTCATCTCTTTCTTGGGTTAGAACATCAAGTTGTTGAATTACAGTTTGATGTTGGGTGACCTCATCTTCCAGTTCTTCCTGAAGACGGGCAATCTCCGCTTTCAATTCAGCAATTCTCCTTTCTTTTCTTTCAGCAACAGATGTCACCGTTTCCACTTTGGAATTGTACTCAGCAGACTTGGCAGTGAAAGCATCCAAGAGAATTTGGAAATTGACTCTCTCAACTGCAGCCTCTTGAGACATTCGTTCAAATTCGGCTTGCACTAAAAGTTCTACCTCTCCTTTATTTAGCTCTTTGTAGCTCTTTATTGAGGTCTCCAGCTCATTTAATATTTGATCAAGAAAAGTAGCTTGAGTCTCGTCACCTTGATCGCGGATGGTATTAACTAAGAAAGAGGTTGGACCTCTAACCGTGGAGAAATCAACCTCTTCCTTCTCCATCACCCTATTTATTAAAGGCCCCAACGAATCAAAGAAGAACTTAGTAAATGAGTTTATGACAAATTGATTGGTAGCCAGAGCACCAGGAGTAGCAGCTACTCCTGTTGATGATGAAGCGGCAGAACGTTCAGTCTCTTGCACTTGGACGGAGGGCTCTTTAAATAAGGGAACTAAAGTAAAGATGGTTGCTCCTCCCGGTTGTTCCTCTGCAAAATTAAAATTTTGTCATTTTTTCTGTCATTTGCTATTGTCAAAGAGGATCAAAAGTGAAAATAGTCTCACCATGACTTGGTCCAGCAACAGGCCTGTCATCTGTTGGAACAGATTCCAGCCTAACAGAAGTAGCCTCAGACATTACTGCCTGACTACTGCCTGCCTCGGAGCCACATGACAAATAACGACTGCTGCTAGCTATCATCGTTACAAAAACTATATCTGTGCACACCGGAGGAGCTGGAGAAGATCCGAGTTCTGTATGGATAAGAATAAAGATGTCAGTTATCAATCTATTAAAAGAAGATTGCTAATTTCATTCTATACCTTTGGGATCAACAGCAGGAGTTTCCTCCAGGGCTACTTCTTCGTCTGCTATCTTTTCTGGAGATACCTGCACCTCAACATCCTTTTCAGGATCCAAGGTATCATCAGCAGCTTCGGGAGATACATGCACTTCATCATCCCCTTCAGGATTCTGTGTATCATCAATATCCTCTGATGATGTACTCTCCTCGCCTTCATGTTCTTCAGGTACCTCCCCGCTGGCAGTTGTAGCGGCCTGATCAACATAATCTTGCAGACCGAAGTCGCAATCATTTAATGCTTCAATCATTAGACGATCTTCCTCCTCGCGGATTGTTCCTGGTGTGACGGGAAGATGAGTAGTCTCCACAGCCGGTGAAGGAGATCGCAAAGCTTCGTGCTCCGTCTCTATAATATCTTCTCTGGGCTCTACGGCTTCATCTCTTTGTTCAACCTCCTCCCTCTGTTCGGTCTTCTCCCTCTGTTCTGGACTAGGAGTTTTATGCCCAGACTCAGAGGTGGGAGTAGGAGATGACATAGTAATTCCCGCTGCAGCATTCACCACTACCGAAGACAAGGTTTGCATTGGAGGAGAGACTGTTCTTTTTCTTCTTCTGTGGGCCAGTTTCTTTCTATACAGAGGCCTCTCAGGACTCTCTACATTAACTACCTCGACTTGTTTCTGAATAGAAGTCGGCGTGGCTGCTTCTTCTCGGGTTGACTCAGCCAATTGTCAAGATTGTGATCTAGTGGTGACCTTCTCTGATGATGGTTCCAAGATCAACTTCTTCTTCGCAACTGGAGAAGAAGGTTCTTCTCTCCTTCTCTTCTTTTCCTTGATCGGAGATTTAACAACTTTTAAAGAAATCCTT
>JANAVB010015399.1:6304134-6412286 GCA_029216955.1 Iris pallida | reverse complement strand
AGGGGCTCATGACTGTGATAAAGCTAGGGTTAGGATTTTAGATGAGTGGTTGAGGCTTCTCCAAAAGTTCAAGTCAAATCAATGCCTCACAACAAAAGTAGGTTTCTTACATAATATCTCTTAACAAAATATCTAGATATTTATCCAACTTACCCATTAAGTCTTCTAATATTCTAACTAAGCCCCCGTGAACATTATTAACATGTAGGTTAGGTCCAAACTAGGTTAGTCTCTAATAAAATGATTAGCATCATAATCAATAAAAATTTATTTTCATAAATAAGTCAAAATGACCAAAATACCCTTAGGCCAAAAAGTAAAAATATGAAACTCTAAATACATGATTAGGTCTCAATGATCATAATTAGTCTTCTAGGTCATGCATGACTAAGGTTACACTTATCAAAACACCAATTTCACATATCACCATTTTTAAATAGTTTTTTAAAAAATAACTAAAAATCACCAAAAATCATATCATGACTAAAATCTAATATTTTAATGATTTAAAATACAAAAGTTCAAAATTACCCTTATTTTAGAAAACTGGGTGTTACATCAATTTTTTACAAATGACAAGGGGGAGAAAAGTTAAAGAATACCAAATACCAAAAAAAACATTGAATCAATATCGGTCAAAGGTATAAATTTTCAAGTTAATTTTGATATTATTTGGTATAAACTCTAAGTTTGTCATTTATCAAAATGGGGGAGATTGTTGGCCTATTGGTCATAGTCACACTTGATTATGATAATCAACGTAAACTTTGGTCGATATGTAAATAATATACATCTACAGGTACAACACAGAACATCTACTTCACACTGCTACCATTTATCGTCTTCGTCCAACAAAGATTACGGATACTGATCCAGATATTTTTTAAATTTATTATATATTTTACACTTTATTGAGTCTAGAAAAATGTGCGGTTGATCGAATTGGCAACTAGCTATACTACTAAAGTCTACTTTCAAAATAGCCTACATATCCACAAAGTATCCTAGTCTGCATTCCATACTAGCCAAAAAGCCCAATACTCAAAGAACCAAAAAGTTCATCTTCATTAAGATCTCAAACTGTTCAGGAAACTAAGCAACCGAATTAGACCTGAGTTCAGACCAAGGTCGGACCGAGTTCGGTCAAATAGCTCCTGAATTTCAGTAGTCTTTCCGAAGATATGCAACCAACGTTCTAATTACGGAATATCTGCACCCAAATTCATGCCGAGTTTTGTCTCCAAAAATGTTATAATAGATGAAAAATTCCCATTCCAAATGACTCAATCCATTCTTCTCTGATCTATCTATTCAAAGCATTCAAAGAGCTTTACATTTTCATATCTAGCCTTTTACGATTCCTAGCCAAACCAAGTGTCATTCTGGTTCGATAAGAGTTTGGTTTGAGTTGTAAAAAAGGTCTTTCGAAATTGTTCCAGTTTTCAAATTTTGCCTTGTTGAAGTTGCGAGTCCTTCGGATAAAAACTCATAGTTGCAAGGAGCTGCAAGCGCTTCAGATTCAAAACTTGTGCCATAGTGGATTAACTTTGAATAAGAGTACTCGAGACTGGATTAGTCCTCTCAGAGGGAAACCAGTACAACAATGTGTCATGAGTTTTTTTTTCTGATGTTCTTTAAATTACTTATTTTTCTGATGCTCTTTAAATTATGTTTAATCTTTATGTTGTTTGTTATTATCTTCCTAACACTTATTACTATGATACTGCATGTACTTTAATTTGGTGATTTTTATTCCGTTGCACACACGTACTCTATTCAGCCCCCTCTAGAGGTCATCGAGGTTCCTACACTCTATGCCCAAGCTTTCTAGGTCTGCTAACAAATGTCGGTCTGTCGTCAAATACATAACTACCGGATACCTACTCAAGACATCAGCAACTACGTTGGCCTTTCCTGGATGATACCATAAGGATACATCAAAATCATTCATCAGTTCCAACCACCGATGCTACCTCATATTCAACTCTTTCTGTGTGAAAATGTACTTCAAGCTTTTGTAGTTAGTAAAGATCTCCATGCGCTCTCCGTAAAAGTAATGTTTTCACAACTTCAGAGCGAATATTACTGCTGCAAACTCCAAGTCATGAGTAGGATAATTCTACTAACGTGATCGTAACTATCTAGAAGCATAGGCAATCACCTTCCTATTCTGATCCAGAACACATCCTAGACCCTTCCCTGAAGCATCACTGTAGATGTAGAAGCATAAAAAAATCAAAAAGAGACACATATATGTTATGCGTCCGAAACATAATGTTCCTAAAGTTAGAAGTTGCTAGAAAAGAAAGACATATTCAAGAAGCGGCCCAGATAGACGCATGGTTCATTCAGACGCATGATGTACTTGTGTCTCTTGTGTGAAGAGACGATTCTCGAGCAGTGTGCAGTATTTAGACTACGAAAATATGTCAGTGATTTCGTCAATTAACATTATACTTGGCCAGTATTTCGTGCAGCATGTCTCAAAACACATGGTGAGCTATATGTGATTCTCAAGCACGTTCACTCCCTCTATCCCTTAAGGCTCATGCGCCTATTCAATTTTATGTGTCTCTGAGGCAAAAGACAATGTATTTTCTGCACATACGCATATGCCTATTCTAGTAAAGAAAAACTATAAATAGAGGATTATTTTTTCCTTGCGCAAGGCAATAAACACATACACAGAACATGCATAAGGAGAGACTAGAGCTTATTTGCTAAAACTTTCAGAGAGAAAGAGAGAGCTTTCAGTGATAAAGATTCCTTTGCTACAGAGAGTTCATCAACAACCAAGCTTCAACAACAAATGCATCAGATCGTCAACGGAGTAAATAAGTCAAAGTAGACTCAATCTCCATCACCCCAATCCTCAAATTTTTATTTTACTCAGAATTCTTGTTTAAGATTCTTGTTGTACTCTTTTTTACATTAATACAAAAGATCCCATATTTTCTAGACTCTTTTTGTGTTGAAACAAAAATGGAGACTCTGTTGGGGACGACTTTCTCCATCGACGAGAAAGTGGTGGTGCAATCTGATGTGAACAAGCTAAGTTCAGTTGAAAAGATGTTGGTTGTGCAATTCGAGCAACAAGCATATGAATTAATGATGTCGGACAAAGACTCTACTCCGACCACCAAGCGGCAAAAATACAAGTCTTTTTGTCAGGCTTGGATCCCGAATTCTCTTCCTGTTCTTCCTAACGCCGTTGATGGCAAAGGAAAAGCTCTGGCCACTGTGGGCCTGATTGACAGTTTGGAGGTGCATGGCTCAGTACCATCCATAATACAGTGTAAGGATGTTCTTGCTGTTCAGATGCGTACAACATACCATGCGTCTAGAAGAGGCTCTATCAATGAGCCTTCAACTAAGCCATGTGCTTCTCACGGGAGAAAAGACACCAAGAAGGCGCTGCTAATCATGCGCCTGTGAAGGAAGTTAATACTCATGATAGAGCCCTTCACTCCAACATGGACAAAAAGAATGTACAACTTTTAAATTTTAGCAGGAAAACACTACGATGCTAAAAATTCAAAGGTTGGAACGTCTGTCCCATACTTAATGAATCAAATCGAATGTTCTGCTTCAGTACATAACTCTAGACGCATACATGGGGATAGAAAGTCTATTTTTCAAAGACTTTTGTTCTTGCCAGATTCTATGCGTTGTGAAGGAGGTTCGGTTCATGCGTCCCTCTATATTATGCATGCTGATGATGGCAAGCTATATAAATTAAGCCCATACGCTCTAGTCATCCATGTATCTCACTGCCACATATTGTAGACTCATGTACATTGCTTTCCAATGTACCTAAAATGAGTCCATGATAAAACAACTCAAGACATAAGTACCGGGTGTTCCCATGTATGTAAAATAGGTCGACGAGTCAAGAAACCAACTCTCCCATGCATGAACTTTATCCAGCCACATAGAAAGGGAAAGGAGGTTATACCACCTGCTATTTACTTGCGTGATATGCTTCAGGATAAGCGCAAATCAACATAGGTGTCATTAAACACAGTTATGTCTTATCAAAGACATTGATGTGCAAAGATTGTTATCAATTGTTATTGTTCAAAGATCGTTGATCAACCAATTAGGCGATCTGTCTTCACCGGATTACAAACAAAATCTCTGAATTTCTTGTGTCTCGGACGACAACTATCATATAATAAAGATGAGCTATAAGGGGCCTCGGTCTATGTGATATCTAGCCAAGGTGATATCAAGCACCTTCATCCTCTCCATCCTGGGGAGGTCAAAAAGCTACTTCACCTGAATGTGTTTATCAAGGAACCCGTTTCCGATCTAGACATTCTTCTGGTGTACTCTAAGCTCCTGAACAATATACAAGGGGTAGCATCCTCCCGGTATTTGATCATTCTACATCTCAATATGATGATATAGTATCTCAGGTTTCAAAAGGAGATGATGCAGTTTCACAATCAGGGTCAAGTAGTACTAATTTTAGTAATGCTTCCTTGCATACCTCTCCATGTAGCAGTCCATATACAACTTCTGTATAAGTGACTAGTAATGAAAAATGTGCCACTAGTGATCGACAGAGAATTGATACCCTGGAGAGCATGCTACAAAATATTATGGCGATAATGCAGCAAATGCAAATAACCATGAACTTGCAAAAAATTCTACATCAATCTCCTCCATCAACTCAAACTCCTGTCGATCAAGATACAGTTGGGGTTTATTTCAACCCTAATCCATTACCAATTGTCGGGAATGCCTCTACGCTAGTATTACAACAAGCACAACTGGCTATCATACAGTAGACCTCTGCAAGCCAATTGATTAATACTCTTGAAGCTATTCGGGGTATCAACGCTCGATTGGATGCCATCACTCCGAAGGAGGAACTGCATCAAATGGGAATGTCACGCCCTTATCCTTCAGAGTGGAATGATGTGGTTTGTCCTCCAAAGTACAAACCTCAATCTCCGATTCCTTATAATAGAACAGGTTCCCCGAAGCAGCATTTGACATCTTTTATTTCCAAACCATTCATATACCAAGGGATGATGCGCTATGGTCTAAATTATTCATTGATACCTTGAATGGTATAGCTTTTGAGAGCTTCTGCAATCTACCTGACGGTTGTGTCAAAACTTTTATAGACTTGGAGAAATTATTCCTTACTAGATTCTATGAAGGAACATGTGATGTCTCTATGACAAAACTCAATGCCAAAAAACAAGAAAACAAAGAGCCGGCCCGTGAATTTATCGAATAGTTTAGAAGATTGTCGATGAAGTTGCATCCCGGGACTCATCGGTCTGTAGTAATTGATACATTCAGGGATAACTTCCTACCCATAATCAGATTTTTCATCGGCCCCGGAGACTTTAATGATTGGCCAGCCTTCATCACTGTTGCCAAAAAAGCTGAAGAATCAGTTCAGGTTTTGCATTTGATTGGACTAAATTCACCTGAAGACAAAAGGAAGCGTCCCTAGAGCAACAACACTTCTAGAAAAACCAACAAAGGAAAGGAGTCCTTCACAGTGGATGTTTTTGCAGCTGCTTTCCAGCCTAAATAAAAAGCTCTAGTTGCTGCAAGGCCTAAGCCGTACTATACCTTCAACGAAGCCCTCACGGACATCTTCCATATATTGATGAAGAAAAACAAACTGCAACTACCTCCCCCTCGAAGGCCAGAGGAAGTAGGGCAAACCAATGATCCAAAGTATTTTTATTATCAGTATGTGCATCACCCTATAAAGGATTGCTACATACTGAAGAATCATATTAAACAATTATTGGATCAAAGGCCATCACATTGCACACAGATGAGAAACAAGTTTCTGCAAATCTTATTTCTTTCTAATTTGGAGATCTTCCTGCAGTCCGATACCGAAGGCGACATTACAAGTCGTTAATCTTCCTCCAGTCCGAAATCAAACAGCTGGAATGTCCCACTCACTACTCAGTATGGTGAAGTCATGTGTATCCATCCTGATCTTCTTGAAGATATGGACCCAAAGTTAACATTGTCCACATCCAAGACTCAGAGCAAGAAAAAAAGAAAATCAAGCAATATGGTTAACAAACCTCTGGTCGAGAAACCAGATCAGGAAAAGTGTACTTGCGTGCCTATAATCAAGGTGAAGAAGATAATTCTTTTTCTGCAGCTCCTGCTCCTAATCCACCTGCTATTCAAACTTCATCAGAATCAGGGCCATCAAAGCAGACTTTGAGAGAAAAAAGCAGAAAGAGGGGAGGTTTGACAAGTCTTTGAAGAAGTCTACCCTCCTAGGATCTGACAAGCCTTTCAATTTTGATATATTGGCGCAGCTTGCCAATATGCCAACTCGGTTGTCCATATTCGAATTGCTTCGTCTCTCCAAAGATATACGGGTATACTGTGTGGGGTATTGCAGTATGCAGATTCATAATTATCTCAGATGACAGAACCTGACGACGACTCTGTGGCTTGCCCTCATTGTCACAATGTATTAGAGAAGATTTCCAACATTACCTTCACTCAAGGGGACATGTCCCTAAAAGATAATCGCCATGATAGACCTTTGTACTATACATGGTTTATCGGGCCTGTAAGGTGGATCATATTCAATTGATCTAGGCTCATCCGTCAATGTGATTCCCAGAAGTTTGCTCCAGGTATTGAAAATCCCAATGCACAAGTTGTTACCTACTTCCACTACCAATACTGGCTTTAATGCTAGACGAAGTCACCCTCACGGGAAAATCTTCTTCAAATGTCAGATTGGAAATCTCCGAACTGAAGTCACATGTTATGCGATTGATGCCAATGTCTCCTACAATATTTTATGAGGACGGTCGTGATACAAGACAAACTTTTGGTACCATCTACTCTTCATCAGTGCTTCAAATATCTAAACGAAGAATGAGTTGTGTGTACAGCGTTTGCCGATGTCAATCCTTTCAAGGGGATCGAGGTTTATTTCTCTAATTCATAGTTGTACAAATCTCATAATCAGAGATCCTCTGATGATGAACCATCGTATTTGGTTGTGAACAAAGAAGTAGAGTCTAGGGACGAAGTAGAAGAAGCATCTACCGATCAAACGGTAGAAGAACCTCTAGCCATATACTTGAAAGGTCCTATGTGGAAGGAACCAGTTGAAGAACCCTTGGCGATCTACTTGAAGAGTCCTGTGTGGAAAGAGCCTGCTAGAGCTTCACAGGAGACCCAGTCAGGGGTAGTGTACCTTTTGTTGTTGACTTACGCAAGAGCAAAGCCAACATCAAGACAGAAGAACCTCTAGTAATTGATCTCAGGACAAAGAAAGAAGAACTATTGGTGATCAACTTGCATATCAAGAAAGTGGAACAGTTTGTAGTTGATCTTCGCCGAAGCAAGCATCCAGTTCAACCGGATGAGCCCTTTGTGATTGACCCGACTCATGCTGCCATCACTACAGAAGCTAGTATTATAAATAAACCTCTAGGTATCAAACTTCCTAAGGATGTTTTTTCGAATGAAGAAATTATGTAGATACCTAATAAAACAGGTTTCATTTTTTACTACTTTGATGTTTCTGTGAATAGTCTAAGAACTGTCGACTTTTGTGCTCCCTTATTATGGATACAAAGTTGTCACTGTCTGTGTCTATTTCTTCTAGAGATACTACTCCATGTCTATAATACGAAGATTCTTATTTTGAAGTGCTGGCTAGGTCAATTGGTGAAACACCGATTATATTTGGTCGGGCCGAGGTTCATAGAGAAGCTTTGGTTGACGATTCTGAACTGGACACCGACAAGATCCAATTATATCGATATACTGCTCAAGAGAAGAATATTATTCAAAGAATGGACTATGACTTAAATAGTCAGCAAGGCCTTAACTTTGGTAAAGGCCTTCGCTTACTATTGTGTATCCCGACTCCAAAAGGGAAATCATATGACTACTACCACCGTACTCGATCTAGATTGGGATATGTGACTCCTCCAACTAAACTAGAAGTCTAAGATGAAGAAGATAGCGATACATATTCTCATTCTTCTGATTTTTACTGTAGGATTCAGATCATATATTGGGGTAGTATTTAAAGATGTCTTCTCAACTTACATGATATCTGGTGATCAAACAGAGGATGATGACCTTTCTACGAAACCTTTTGAAGTTGAACCATGGGCTCAACAACTTGATACTCAATAGAAAATTAAATTTGAACATCGGGAACCTCCTACTGAAGATGAAGTTGTTCAAGTTAATGTGGGTGATTCAGAATCACCTAAACCGATATTCATCAGCAAGAGTTTATCCGATGAAGACAAACATTCACTCTTTGAGCTTATCAAAGTATATATAGATGTGTTTGCTTGGAGTTATGAAGACAAGCCTGGGCTTGATACACAGATAGCAATGCATCGTCGTAATATACTTTCTAATGCTAAACTGGTGAAGCAACAACAATGACGGTTCCGTCCAGATATGATGGAGGCTATTGTGACTGAGGTAAAAAAACTCATAGACAGTAGCTTTATTTGATAAGAACAACATCCTGACTGGGTTGCTAACATCGTTTCGGTCATGAAAAAAATAGGAAGATTAGGGTACGCATCGATTATCGAGACCTTAATCATGCTTGTCCAAAGACGAGTTTCCACTTCCAATCACAGAAGTTATGATTGATAACACTTGCGACTTTGAACGCATTTCGTTCATGGATGGGTTCTCCGATTACAATCAAATTAAAATATTTTTAGTTGATGGAAGCAAACATCATTTTAAACATCGTTGGGAGTATACTGTTATACGGTGATGCCCTTTTGTTTAAAGAATACATGAGCTACATATCAATGTGCCATGAGTATAATTTTTTGTGAATATTTGCGAAAAATGGTGGAATGCTACATCGACGACATTGTAGTTAAAAGTCGTTCAAAAGGCGATCACCTTCAAGACTTGAGAATGGTGTTCGAATTGATGCATGGGCACCAACTCAAGATGAATCCTACAAAGTCATTCTTATGAGTCTCTAGTGGCAAATTTCTTGGATTTATCATAACTTCAAAGGGAATACATATCGACCCTGATAAAGTTAAAGCCATTCTAGAAATGGAGCCCCCGAAGAATATCAAAGAACTTTGCAGTTTACAAGGCAGGTTGGCCTACATTCGAAGGTTCATTTCAAATCTGTCCGGGCGATGTTGACCTTTCACCTAGTTAATGAAGAAAGGAGTCTCTTTTGTCTGGGTAAAAATGCCAGCAAAAATTTGAAGATATTAAAAGATATCTCACTAATCCTCCTATATTGGTGGCTCCAGTGGTGGGCAAACCATTTTTTTGTATGTTCGTGCGATGGAACACTATCTTGGGGCACTACTAGCTCAAAAGAATGATGAAGGACATGAACAAGCTATCTATTACTTGAGTCGCATGTGATCGACGCCGAACGTAAATATAATCTCGTTAAGAAGGAGTATCTCGCATTAATCTTTCCAATTCAAAAGATACGGCACTATGTAATGGGACAAACCATTCATGTTATATCTATGGTTAACCCTCTTAGGGTTCTCATGACTAAACCAAGTGCACTCAACTCTCGTCTTGCTACTTGGGCAATTTTATTATCTCCCGACGATATGGTCTATATATGTACCCCAAAAGGCGGTGAAAGGTCAAGCTCTGGATGATTTCCTAGCTGCGTACCCAATAGCAGAAACTTTTAAATATATAATAAAATTTCGGATGAAGCATTGGAGTTTAATACGACAACAGAAGAGTCTGTTTGGAGGTTATTCTTCGATGGAGCTTTAAGAATGGGTCCCAAAGGCAACATCATAGCAGGAGTGGGAGTAGTGTTGATATCTCCTGACAATCTGGTCATCCATCGTGCTTATTCTCTATGAACCTTGTTCTAATATGTCACACCCCAGTACCAGAATACGGGGATGGACGTAGGCCAGCTACACCATATAAGGTACAATGACGTCATACGGCGATTATGGTTGTCAATCTTGTTCTGTATCCTAGCATGCAATCAGTCTATGGCCTAAATCTGATCTCATATCCACAGGTAATAGCAATAAATTAACAGCAAGAGAGATAATCATAGGAAAAGCAGAAAATAATCATATGATAATCGAAAGTCTACAGTATAAAATAATATAGACAATAATACATTCCCACACAGTTTTTACATGATCTGGAACTGAAACACATCCTCCATGTTAAGTCTGCAAGATCTACAAGGTCAGTCACAGGAAATCTGGGAACAATCCAGGGTTGGTCAGGCCCACCGCAGCTAAGTACCAGAAGGGAAGGCTCAAGGACGACGAAGAAAACTAGCAGAATAGAATATATGACAGGAATAACATATATGAACAGCAGTAATGAGGTAAAGGATCGTGCGATACCAACACACGAAAACAATCCAACAACTAATGTAAGTAAATAACCAACAACCATCACAGTCATCATAACATCTACTAATACTTGTATTACCAACTGGAACTCGTAGTCTGTCATCGGAATAGTAATCTACCCCTACATCAAACAAGAACAAGGGAATGAATCACCGTACTGGGACAGCATTATGTACCAGCCAGCTTAGCAAGCAGCAATCCAAACAATTCAGTGAATAAGCAGCCACTCAAATTTATGGCTGTCTATGTAGAGGTTGGGTTACCCCAACAATGCAATATATATGAATCCTCAGATCGTGCCGATCTAGAAGGGCTAGCGGGGCCAAATAATAACGCATGGCACAAGGGTAAGTACTGGTCCTTGTAAGGCCACCGTACGAAACAGATCGGTCATATAATGCATAGTACATATAATAGTCGGATACTGCCATCCACCATTATGGATGGTGACAATATCCATGGCGGCTAGCCCGATGCATCAGGATGGGGCCTGGGGCGGCCATAAAACACATCTAGAGATTCCGTTCCCTCCAATGTTTCTACCATTTAAGTTGCCTAATTTAGCTCTATATTTACCTGGAATCACATGTCGTGGTCACATGATCATCCCCCTAGATGTCGTGTCTCAATACGACTACACTAATTACGAATCCACATCGAATCACAAAGTCCCATATGATGATTCATTCCTAGTCAATGCAACAAGCAAACAATCAATCCTAACCACGCTATGTCTACAGGTCAACTACCATATTCGTGCTGGAAGATGATTGCGCTACCATATAACACGTAGAATCATATAGCACCTCAGTGCATGCATCGAATGGCACCTAAGTGCACACATAAAAGGAACCAACACGAGTATAGGTAGTCAACTCAGGAACATGGTCAAACAGTCGATCACATGAAGTCCTTTGCCAACATCGTGGCATGGATATCAGGTCAGGATCTCTACTATAGTAGCATATAGATACACATGGAAGCCTATAACTCTAATCGTCAAGTCAGTCTATCCACCAAATCAATCCAACAATGGTACTCCCCTCTACGATAGAATAAATATCATATCGAAAAATACGATCACTAGGTACTAAGCTAGTCATTATGAACAATACTAGGCCCTCTGTCTCACAAGAATCCTCTAAACTAATGATAACCAGCTATCAGTAAATAAGTCTCTCAACTACCGGGATATAGCCATCGTACCACCTAAACAGGGCTAGCATCTATATCACAAAAGGGACATGACCTCTACATGCTATGCTACCTAACTATACTAGATCATCAAGGTCTACAAATAAAGATACCATGTTTGGGCACTTGGGAAGTCAGTAAAAAATCATATATCGATATCCTCGATATCTTCCTCGTTCCGTGAAATATTCGCACGATCATCAAAATCCAGGAGTCCACATGGGTCTGCCAAATCATAATCCCAAGAGCATACTCGAAATACTACTCAATCCTCAGCTACATCTAAGTATACATAATGACAACAACTATCTAAATCTGGCAAAATTAGAATATCATCTAGAAGAGGTAGTCAGGGGATAAAAGTCTAATAATAAATGCTGCCAAAAATGGTAAGGAGTGCATAATCCTCTGGAGCAGATCTACAACCCTTAAACCAAATAAGGACCGAGGTTGCAGACCGTCCCTCGAGTAGAACCGCACTCCTTACGCTATCTGACGGATAGACAGGTAAAGTAGCTAAGTGACTAATCTAGTCGAGTCTACCTAGCAGTACTGGAATCAGGCATACTATACTACGATAAATCTGCATAAGTCTGGTTCACAAAACCAAAGGAACGGTTCTACCCAAATCTTTGAACCAATCCCCGATCAAAAATTCTAGAAATTGGTAGAGTCTCCTTTGTATTTCTGAATGGGAGCTCCTACGAGGTGGCGCTATATCCTCGACGCAACCCATCGCAGAATCGCAAACCGAGAACACTAAGTCTCGGCCTCCAGTAGCACTATGATACGTACTGGGCACCAACCCTAGTCGAGAACACTAAGTCTCAGCCTCCAGCAGCACTACGATGCGTACTGGGTGCCAAACCAATACAACTAACAACAAGATCGCCACACAGGGCACACCATAACTATGTCCACAGTCCTATCCAATCCACAAGCATAGTCACATAAATAGTTAGCCAAAGTCGTTATCCGATCGTGAGTCGGACACGGGGAATATGGGGACAATTTATATAAGTGTCGTGCTCGTGTCCTCGAGGTGTAGATGACCTGTCCGAGTTGTCCAATACAGCTTGACCCGGTATCGAACTAACATATATCGTAGGTTCTAATCATGGCAGCTCTACTACTATGCTAAACTACTCACATTTACAACTACAATTGCAAAATTAATTAAATCCAAGGGGAGGGTAAAAGCCGTCGTTGAGCAAGGGATACCTGCCTAGAGGGCTCGGCTAGGTAAGCAAGTCTTCGACGTCCTGGATCCAAGGTAGCACGTCCATCGGGGGTCCTTAGAACACACAATAAACAATTTTTGAATTAAATAATAATTAATAATAGAAATCATGAAGGATGGCAGGAGGCTATACCGTAAGGTCCCATAAGCAGAGTAGGAGCTAGCATGAAAAGTGAAACACGCAGATAGATACTACACGCAAACTGAGACGTGCATAAATCGAAACACATACGAGATTCACGATGACAAGAACCAAAATGGATAGGAAACAAAACATGTACGTAAATCGAAACATGTACGTAGATTGAGGAATCAAAAATATCAGTATGGCATACGAATCAATACGACACGCAAATCGAGGCATACATACGAATCAAGATGAGGCAAGGTTCAATAAGACACACAAATCAATACGGCATGCAAATCGGTGAATACAGGTAAAATTAATACGACACGGGTCACGATATAGGCACAAAGGCTGAGACACAATAATCGAGGCAATAAACAAATCGGGAT
Source organism: Iris pallida (assembly GCA_029216955.1). NCBI lineage: Eukaryota > Viridiplantae > Streptophyta > Magnoliopsida > Asparagales > Iridaceae > Iris > Iris pallida. Next base: position 6,398,960 of record JANAVB010015399.1, on the reverse strand, counting down.
GGCACGGTGCCCGAGGCAGTATGGGGCTCGAGGTATCTTGCTGCCCAAGGCAGCACATGGATCAAGGTGGCACAAAAAATAAGATGACACAAATCGAGGTGCACATGCCCGAAAAGCACAAGGAACGAGGGCACACACGAATCGAGGGTGCACTGCTCGAGGAAGAAAACTGCACGAGGCAATGCACTATTCGAGGATGCATGCACACCGAGGCACGCATCCCGAGGGAATGCACAGAGCACGAGGGCTCACTGCCCGAGGAGCACGCAGGTCGAGGGCGGCTTGTTGCTCGAGTAGCGTGGGGCCCAAGGGCTTTCCGTCACTCGAGACGGTGCTGCCCTCCGAGGCACAACGGCTGCTTAGGTGCGGTGGCCGAAGGGGATAAAGAGAAGAGAGAGGGGGCAGAGGAGCCATCAGGAAAGCCCCGGCCAGGTTGGGTTGAGCTCCGATAGAGGAAGGACAACAGCAGCAGGGGCTGCGCTAGGGGCTGGAGAAGATGGCGGCGGCTATGGCAAAAGACGATGATGGAGGCAGTGGTGCTGGCAGAAGTGGTGGTGGCAGTCACAGAGGCCATAGAGGTGGTGGAGAGGGCAGTGTTGATGGTGGTCGATGGTGGAGGCCGCGAATAAGGGGGCCGCAGAGCTCGAGAGTGGAGTTGGAGAGAGAGCAGAGAAAGATCATGAGGGGAGGGTAAGCTCGAGGAAGAGAGAGAACCATGAGAGAGGGGGGTGTTCTTGTTTGTGGGGAGAGAGGACAGAGATATAAGTGGAGAGATGAGTAAGGAAGAGAGGGAGTTGAGGGGGGCGACTGTAAGTGTAGGGGAGAGAGTTAGAGTTAGGTTAGGGTTTGGGGTTAGGTTTAGGTTATTATAATAATAATGATATGATAACTTGAAATACAAAATAATAAATACTACTCCAATATTAATATTAATAAAAATAATGCTAACAACAAATTAATAGCAGCAATATTAATTGAGAATGAGTCCTCAACCAGTCAAACAGGAAATTAAATCAAATTTAAAATAAATACAAATTTTAAAATCATTGAAATACGAATACAATCATATGCTATTTTGAAAAAATAGGGGTATGACAGATAATGTTGTAGAATATGCTCTACTTATTGGACTCCAACTGACTAAACAGTTGGGGGTAGATTATTTAGAAGCTTATGGCAACTCCAAGTGGATAGTCAGTCAAGTTCGATGAGAATACGAGTTTTGCCATGAACATTTTGTTCTGTATTATCAACCAACTCTAGAAAAAGCTGCTACTTTCTCCGGTTCTTTATTGAATAGGTACCTCGATTGGAATTTATAGAAGAAGATGCGCTAGCAAGTTTGGCAGCATCACTTGCTACCCAGTCAATACTCAAAAACGATCATGGTGATTGGTCGAGAATTGTTCTGTACTTAGAATAATCTGGATGTTCACCAAAGCTATCAGCAACAGCGGATATCAATTTCAAATATTGGAGATTTTCATTTATAGAATATGTTGTTTATGGAACTCTCCCCGATGACCCAAAAGAGAAATTTCAATCAAGAGACATTCTTTTCATTTCTTTTACAATACAGCTACTAAAATATTGTATTGAAGATCCTATAATGGACTTCTTTTACGATATTTATCCGAAGAAGAAGCTAAACGAGCCCTTCGTGAAGCTAATGACGGTACTTGTGGTTCCCATCAACCTGGAGTAAAATTGCAGGATCAGTTAAGGCGTTTGGGTTACTACTGGCCCAATATGGTAGCTGATGCTATAGATTATGCAAAAAATATAAAGCTTGCCAAATTCCTGTGGATTTCATAAATCAATCTTTATAATTTTTGCATCCAACGGCCGCATCCTGGCCCTTCGAAGCATGGGTAATGAACACTATTGGACCTATTAACCTTCCTTTCTCTAAGGGTCACCGACTCATTCTGGCGATAACCGACTACTTTTCAAGATGGACGGAAGCTATACCACTTATTGAAGTAAGAACGTCTAATATCTTCAGTTCTATTAAGCATCATGTGATCTATCATTTCGGACTTCCCCGGAGGATCATTCATGATAATGGCCCACAATTTGTGAGTAGTGAATTCCATCGATTCGGTGAGAAAAATCAGATCCAAGATGTTGCCTCTACAGCCTACAATTTCGTAGCTAATGTTTTTGTTGAAGCATTCAACAAGACTATTATCAAGTTACTCAAGAAGTTCGTTTCAGCTAATAAACATAATTAGAATAAAAAACTTGGTGAATGTCTTTGGGCATACTGAACTACAGTACAAACTCCCAGCAGTATAATATCGTTCTCTTTGGTCTACGAAAGTGAAGCAGTTCTTCATCTGGAGATTCAAATCCCATCTCTTTGAATCGCTCTATCCAATGAATTAACAACTGAAGACAAAGATCGTCTACGGTTACAAGAATTGGAAGCACTAGTAAAAAATGCTTAATGGCTCAACAACGAATTGAGCTATATTAAGCCTGTATTTCCAAACCTTTCAATAAGAAGGTAAAGGAATGAGTTTTCCAAGTCGGTGACTTATTTCTTTCAGTAAGAAGTCCTATGGTTATGACAGATAAAAGAAAAAAAAAAATTCGTAGCTAAGTGGGAAGGTCCGTTAATTATTGAATCAGTGTATTCAAATGGAGCATACAGACTAGCAAAGTCCAATGGGGATCTGCTGACGATGTCTATTAATGGCAAGTTCTTGAAAAAGTATTATGTCTAATTAGAAGTGGAAATTACTTTTTATAACCCATCAAGTTTTGTATAGTGTTTACATTTTCTTTCTGGAACAATCAATACTTTGTATGTTAATATTTACTTCATTTTGAACCATTATTTTATCCCAACATTTTTTGGATAAAAATAAATAATGGGTGCTGACAAATTCCCCAGCGAAACCACCTCTAATTCTTACAAAAATTTCTTGTAAGATAAATCCTCTAATCAAACTCTCTATTTTTATAAACTCGTCATTAAAGCCAAGTTGTTTTGATGACATCTTATTTCAATTCTCCAGTCGAAATTGGAATAATCTGTTGTGGCAAATGAATAATCATGTTCATATTACCTCTGAACTATTCTAGGACACTTATTCTCTATAGAGATTCACAAATTTGTCATGTCCATATTACCTTTGAGCAAATTTACACCTAAAAAGAATATTCATGTCCTTGTCACCTCTGAAATATTCTATACTATCGACTCTCTCTATAGAACTCTACAAATTTGTTATGTCCATATCATCTCTGAACAGATTTATTTTAGAAACATTTATCATGTCTATATTACCTCTGATGAAGTTTATGATCATCCCCATTACTCACATACAGTCGAATGCATCACAAGTAATGGGACCACATATCATCTAATGTGTCTATGTTACATCTGATAGTGATTAAAATCTTACTCTATTATTTATACCTAATCAGGTATGCCAGAGATAATAGATCCACTTGAATATCTATCATGCCCATATTACCTCTGATAGCAATCAAGTTTTCGTATCTATTCTCTATGTTTGAATTAAGCATATTACAGATAATAGGTCAACACAATTATGATATTTTTTCTATGTCCATATTATCTCTAGAGAATATCAAAATTCAAGTATCCCCAGCAACATGAGAAGTGTTCTTTACTTATAAAAATACAGTTTAGGATACATAATACTTTCATTTCATCAACTGTAAAAAGAAGAAAAAAGAAAGAATTACAATAATTCTCTTTGGTGTGCTGTCTTCAAACAGGACACATAAATTCCTAAGAGTGATTTGTATCTAATGAAGTGTACGACTTAGATAATGAGTATAAATATCAAATTCAAGACACTAAATTGATCATCTGCCAGAAAATCTTGTGCATTCATTTTTTTCTCCAAGTCATCGAAGGCGCATAAGAAGACGTTATGCAATAATTTCTTCTTCAATATATGAAAAACATGTAAAGGAATTGGTTACGTATGCATTTCATTAATCTCACAACTCTTTTATCATCATCAAGACCGTCTGAAAGGCAATGAAAGGATTTTTTCTGTTCAATCAGCAATGCAATGCTTTTCTTTATGCGTTGAGTTATTAGAGTTGTCTTATGAGGTGTTTGTGAGATTGTTCTTGCATATAGATCAGAAAAAAATTTATACATTTACTGAAAATGATTTGATAAGATAAGAAGCTTTTCATTACTAAAGCTGATGGGTTTACAAAATATGGCTAAGAAGAAGCCAAGAAAACCCTAAAAGCTATTAAATCCTAAACAGTTAGGGGGAGGAGCATTCAGAGTTACTAATCACATCTGCAAGGTCTTGAAGCGACCGTAACCCCGAGAATAAATAGTCGACGAAAAGCATCTACACCTCCTTGTATCATTTTCTCTTCTAGGCTCAAGGGAAGAGAGTCTAAATCATGTGACACGCTTAAAGCTTAGCAATATCAGCCGTAGAAAGGCCCAGGAAGAAGGTATTAGAGTATAGCTCATTACAGTTGACGGAGATGGCAAGGGGACTGCAGAAAGACCCACAGCAGACAGTTGCAAAAGAGTAGCTCATTTCAGTCCACGAGAAGTCTTCTTGTAAGCCATTGAGGAAGCAGTACAGAAATAGTGGTACTCTATGACTATTATATAAAGTTGTCACGACCCACGCCCTTGAGTAAGGGCATGAGACGTGGGTACATCCAGCCTACGCCACAGTGTCGGCGGTAGAACACTGTCCTAGGTCACAACATCTAACAGTTTAAGGTAATAACAGTTATACTCCTCGAATGGGGATGACATAACAGAATATAACTCAATCACATCTAAGGTAGAATACGATAAGATAGAATGATATAAAAGATGAGAGACCCAAATCCACTGGAAATACAAATAGAGAGAAAGCTAAGTGTCTATGATAAACTCCACTGACAACCAGAAATAATACAGATCCAAAAAGATAACTCAAATCTCCAATACAATGAAATAAGATAAAGATATCTATAGAGCAACAGTCTCTACAGCTAAGGGATCCGACTGGAAGTCCGGATCGCAAGTGTCCTCTAAGGCTGTCCCATAGAAAGTATCTAAGCAGGCCTCCTCCTCGTCCTCTGTAAAATTTTCAACAGGTCCAGTCAGGACGGGAACGAGCACATATCTCTCAAAACAGTTCATAACAGGTTAGGAGTATAAAACATGCAATAGAGTAAAATACAGGAAATATTGGAAAGGAAGTATGGGAAAACAGGAGATATTTGTAACTGAAAGTAAATACATGATAAGTAAAGACTGTAAGTGGCTAAGTGATTTAGAGTACAATATGGTTATATAAACGGCTTAGGGGCACATGAATACAACTAAGAGGCACATGAATACCTACTGGGGATAATGATCACATAACCAATTCTACTCACCCCGCCCCAATCAATACACAAGGATCCATTCAAGTTACGTTATTGGCACATAAATACAGCTAAAGATACGTGAACTCATGTAATGAGTAGTACATAAGGCACATGATAGTACATGAAGGCATATGAGAACATATGAATACATGAACTTAGTACGAGTACAAGGAGTACCTGATGCACATGATAAAGTACATGAACATGAAATATCTGATGCACCCGTAGAGGGATAACATCTCAAGAAAGGATCCATATAGTACTAATCTGTGAAGATACATGTCAGCATCATGTAAAGTAATCTAGAGCAAGAATATAGTCCAGACAGGTATGAAAAGATCAGAGAATGTACTCGTCTGATATCCTGAACAGCTGATATGAAAAGATGGCCAACTGGAGTCACAGAGTCCTAGTTATAGCAACACAGGTTATAAAGAGTTTAATTTATATGGTAATTGAAATTATAATACAATCTACATGATTCTAAGTCAATCTAGGTCAAAGTCAACTCTTGGTCAACTTTGGTCAACTATAAAGTCAAACTAAGTCAACTCTAGTCAACTGTGGTCAAACTAGCTAGGGTTGAGTCAACAATGGTCAACTAGTCTAGGTTAGTCAATTCTAGGTCTAAACAAACTAAGTATATGCAAATCAAGTATCCAAGATAGCTACTAACTCATAGCCTAAGTCACTTGCTAAACCAAGCACAAAACTAAACCATAAGCTAACAAGACACAAACTTAGTCATATAATATATATATATATATATATATATATATATATATATATATATATATATATATATATATATATAATTCACATTCACATATTCATATACATAGATATATATAGGAAAGCTATATATAGGCACATACATATATATATATAGAGAAAGAGAGGTAAAAGAGTAAGTGAGTATGTGTGTGTTTGGCATGTGTGTGAAAGGATATATGTTATTGTTCTCAGATTTAGTGATATGTAGGTGTATGTGACATGGGATACATGGTATCAAGGGTGTATGAATGCATGTGTGTAAAAGGTTATAGGTTAACTCAATTTATAGAAATGCATACATACATACTTACATTGTATACATGCAGTCACACATATCATATATGTATACTTGCATTCATCCATGCACCTATACATACATACATATTTGAATACATTATATACTTGCATACATTATATTTATATATGCATACTCTACATTATATTACATTCATTCATGCATACATGCATACATACATATTATGTATATTACATTACATGATATATACATGTATACTTGTATTACATTATACTTACATTCATGCATATTAGATACTTGTATTTATATTAACATATTGCATACATTCATTTCATTCGTGCATCTATGCTTTACCTACATCTTTTATACATATGCATACATTGTATATTCATATCGTTTCATACATTAACATAGAGGCATACAAACATGCACACATTATATATTTTATACCTTGCATTACCTTACATATTATGTTATATATTATCATTCATTTCTTTCATATATTACATTATTTTAAGTTGAATACATCATATATGGATACAATACATTATCTTGCATGCTTGCATTCATATATTACATTTTATATTATCTATATACATGTATTTCCTCCATTCATTCATGCTTGCATCATATACTCTACATTACCATACATGTTATCATTATATATTGCATTACAATATTTATACATTATGTATTCATATCTATCATTACATATACCTTGCATTCATATCAAGCATTCATTATATACTTTCATGCATACATTGTATAACATTCTTTCATTCATGTATTTATGCATTACTTACATACATTATATTAATTACATTCCTACATGCTTGCATTCAACCATATATATACATTAATATAAAGAGGATATATATCATATATATATATATCATTTTATTCATCTAACATATCATGCATTACATACTCTATATTCATTTAATATCCATACCACATAGGCTCATAGGATACACAAAATGCATATATCGTATAGTCACTCTTCTACTTAAAACTAATACTGTACCAATTAGGCCTTTACTAAATTCTAGGATTAAAGTATGTTGTAGCCCTTCGTGTTAGCTTTCCAAAACTTTAAACGGATAGCATTTTCGTTTCCGAAAGCTCCCGAAATCGCAAAAATATCGAAACGCGTTTGTCTTTCGTACAGCTGACACTCAAATAATTTTACAGAAAGTTTCAGAATGAATTTGGCTTATTAAAATATATATTTGGAAAGATAAATTCGATACGGTTCTTTTAAAAAAACGGAAGATAAATCGGAGTTCTAAGCTAAAAGTTATGATATTTCTAAGTTGTTTTGGCAACTAAAAATGTGGATAAAAATTATGACGAATTTGGGTTGACCAAGATACTTGGATACAAACATAGGTATCCAAATGAAACTTATTCTAACCATCATAACTAAGATCAATCCACTCTCTAACCATTCTAAAACTGAATTTAAATATCTATTTAAACTATTATTATACATACATACATATGGGGTGTCCTAATTTTGGATCTATCAAGTAGGACACAAGACACACCTATAACATCCTCAAATGGACTCCAAATGGTCTCAAAATTGAATCTAAAGGGGACACATGCATGGGGGTGGATCCTTTGGATTCAAAACTAATTAATATACAAAGAAAATCAAGTTAGAGGATAGATTTTACCTATTGAGAGTGGAATCCCAATGAAAATCTTTAGGACACGGCTCCGATACGAAGATCTATCCAAAAGGACACCTTCCTTTGCACCTTGCCCAAATTCTTGGATAGAATCCTTCCTTGATGGTGTGGGATGGATTAGAAGAAGTATGGATGGAGGAATGTGAGGGAAAGGAAATTAAATCAAAGAGGGAAGCTCTCTAATTTGGGGAAGAACACTTAGGGTTCTATGTAGAGGTAAAAAGAGGCAAGGGTTTTCTTAAGAATTCTTTATAGGAAGGGGGAGGAGGCACTTGATGGCTGGTTATTAGATGAATTAGGGTTAATTTTACATGTAGATGAGTGGCTAGGAGTTGTCCACCCAATTCTAAGCCTTTTTATTGGTTCAACTAGTCATAAGGCTTTCTTTTTCACAAATATCCTAAGGGGTAAATATCCTACTATGAAATATCTAGATATTGTTAATCTAACTTAGCCATTAAGTCTCTAACCTTCTAACTAAACCTCCATAAGCATTATTAACATCTAGGTTTAGTCAAAACTAGGTTAGTCTCTAACAATTCAATTAGCACAATACTAATTAATCAAAATTTATTTTCATTAATAAGTCAAAAATGACCAAAATACCCTTAGACTGAAAAGTCACAATTAGTCATCCTAATCACATGGTTAGGCTCCCTTAGCCATGGTTAGTCTCTAAGTTTAGCAAAACTAGGGTTTAACTAGTTAACCATCAAAATCACAATTCAACATTTTAAATAGTTTTAAATAATTAAAAATCACCAAAAATCATAACATGATTTAAATATCATTATTAAATGATTATAATTACAAAATTTTAAAATTACCCTCATTTTAGAAAAGTGGGTGTTACAAAAGCAATCTGGCAACTCCTCATCTTCCTTCAAATTAAATATTTTGGGAGACGAAAATTCCCTAGAAGAATGCAAACGTCGGATTATTAATGATGTTGAACCTATTTAGTAAAGCAATGAAGGGCACAATTTTTGAAGAATCGTTCAAAGTCCAGAATTAGATGTATGAACATAACTTGGACTTTTAATCAAGCCATGTCACTCATACCCTGATATGATAGGGACACTTGAAAAGACGCATATGCAGTATGCATCTTAAAAGAGAGAAAATCTATATGCGTCATGCAGAAATCAAATACGTCTTCCGAACTGCATTTCTTAACCAGTTCTTTATTAACTTGAGGAGTTTTTGTTATGCTTCAGATTAATAGTCCCAAAGATTCATTTTGAAGGCAATGAAATTCGAAATAGTATGCAAAATTTTTGTGGTACACCAATTTTAGTTTGATATTGAGAAGTTTACAAGTTGTATCGGATACATCTCCTGCTTAAACAAAGATTCAGTTTATGTATCTGACAATTCTATGCGTCTAGCTAACTGGAGGAGTCTTCATATTCTGAACTATCATGGGGGATCATACTTCGTGGAAGGGTTATATATTCGAATACTTCTCATAGATTTGTGCATCCAAGTTTTTTTATACATTTATAAAGTTTCATACGTCATAAGCAGTTATGTGTCATCATGAAGGCAATGATTTCTTCGAAGTGGAGCAAAACCCTATGCGACTAGATATTAAAATACAAAATAAGAACTTTTATTAACAAAACCATGATTACATATGATGGAAATCTATTACATTCAAGATTTTTATTCTAAATCCGTGGTCTTTTCTGATGGAGATATATTATATCGTAAAGTCTTCTCCATCAGGTCCTCTATCACAGCAAGCATAAGATATAGAAAATGATGCATTGGAGGACAATGTCAAAATGGTGAGCACTCCTGTAGACTAGGTACTCTGAACCTCGCATTCTCACAGAAGTGCCGAACTTGAGTCACATGCTAGTGCATCTACCAGCATGGTCTCCCCTCTATCTTTTTAGCAGTATGTTTTGGCGGGAGAATACAAAACTGGACGAAGGCCCACGACCATCTCCATCTGCTTGGCTCTTATGGCCTTTTCGACTGCCAATATTATCCGTCATCGATAGTGTTTTGATTTGCAATGAGGCCCAACCTCATCACAGATGCTACGATAGTGAAACCAGCCAGTTGCAAGCCTCGTCAGGTGGATGCAGACAGCTAGCTGGGTCTGAGACTGCAAAGGTCCTCAACGTATTGTGCAAAGCGTAAAAATTTCATGCGCCTAAAAATGGCAGTAGTACTCCTTAAACAGCACACAACATTAACAGTCTAGTATGTGTGTACAGTGGATTTTCTATTTTCTATAACACACTTTTTCTATAAATGTAGCTATGAGCTTTGAAGACATATTATGTTCTGTAATTTCCCAAAATTTTGGAGGATTTTTTTTCTTATTTTTCTTAATTGCATAAAACTTTTTGTTTTGGAATTATTTTTAATTAATTATAAAGATAGCCCTAGTAATGCTTAAAACATTTATACATAATGATTGGACGATATGGCACGATTAGTGCAAGCAAGTACCTGGACTAGCAAATTAGTTATATGTGCCATTGGGATTATTTTTTTAAAAAATTTAGTTGTTTAGATTTTATTAAACCATATTTTGTTGTAAAATATACTAGTAGCAAAATGTATTGTCCCGAAGGTAGAAGTGATGTTCACATTATTACTATTATTATTATTATTGTGATTATTGTTATTTTTATTTTTATGGTCATTGCCATTATTATTATTATTATTATTATTATTATTATTATTATTATTATTATTATTATTATTATTGCTTCCAGAAAAAGTATTAGAAATATTAGAATGTATTAGTATATTTTTTTAGAAGGTATTATTAGGATTCCGGGTATTAATAAAGGTGTATTTATGCCCATGCATATATATATATATATATATATATATATATATATATATATATATATATATATATATATATATATATATATATATATATATATATATATATATTTTATATTGTTAGCTATAAACTTATTTTATACTTTTAAAGATTTTTTTGAATTTTATTTGAATTTATTTTGGAGTTGTATAAAACATTATACAATATACGAAAAAGTAATACAAAAAAAAACAAAAAAACAAAAACCATCCTCGGGTGAACAGTACCTCGGGGGGCACTGTTCACCCGAGCGCCCAAGCCCCCCCCCCCCCTCCGACTCTGTTGTATATAAACATATTTTATATTTTTAAAGATTTTTTGAATTTTATTTGACTTTATTTTGGGGTTGTATAAACCATTATACAATATATGAAAAAGTAATACAAAAAACAAAAAAAACAAAAACCATCCTCTGGTGAACAGTACACGTAGGGGGGGCACTATTCACCCAAGCGCCCCCCTCTCCCCCCGACTCTGTTGTATATAAACCACCAACAACAACAACCCTAACCCTAACCTCTTGCCGCGTAACTCCCGACCCCGTTGCAGCTTATGCTGCCACCCACTGCCAAGGGCATCACCGTACGTGGCCAAGAGTCGCCGGAACAAGCACCCGCAGCGACATCATCAGCAGCAGCGCAGTTCCATGAAGCCACCTTCGCGTGGAAATTTTGTTGCCACCACTCAATCATTTCTCGAGCCGATTGCTCAGGTTAGACAACAACCTAACCCTCTTCAACTCCCTCTAATCCATTTTAATTTATACAAACTATGTTGTCCGATAGATCGGCGCCCAAGTCATCGAAAAACTGTACGAAACATGACAGTAAGACAGCCCTAGAACCCTATTTTGAAGACCGATTATTGTCAAACTACTAACAGTTTTCAAGATCTATTTAGAGGCACTTGAAGACAAGCAATACTAGATCAAATTCCTTTTTACAGAATCATTTTTCAAGCATTATACAGAAAGTTATCCTCGGTTAAAAATCAAGAAAAACTTTTTTCAAAAACTATAAAATTTAGAAAACTTCCTCGATACGACGTGCTTCCCGCCAAATCGGGCGACGTGGTATCGAACCGAAAGCATCAAAAGGTGCGTATCGACTTCGTGGACATGTGGGCTTTGAAGGAATTCAAATTGGTCGCGTATGCACGACGAATTTGATGTATATTCGTCAAAATTTACTGTATTGACCATTTACAAATTTTCCAATTATTTTGTGCATGTTCGTCGAATCGAAACGAAACTTACGCCAGCAGGACTGTATCATTTTTCTGGTCCTGGATGCCAAGTTTGGTTCGATTCTGAGAAGGTTCATCGGAACACCTATTTGGCGGGTCCGCGACCCGCTCCAACGGGCGAGTTTGTGCACGGCCCGCTGAATCCAATTTTGGACATACGGTTGGATTTGTATCCTCAAATTGGACCCATAGATATATAATTCGACAACTTTAGAGACCGTAGGTTCTGGCACGCATTTTGGTACAAAATGAGTCCAACGGCGGACATCATTTTTGACCCGAAATTATGATTTTGTCCCTATTCCAGAATTAGACTTTTGGACAGGCGTTTCTTAGACATATCTTATATTTTGAACATGTTCGTGGTGTTTATTTCATCATCCGAGGACGTATGTGGGATTTGGCTTTCATCGCTTCACTATTCTAACGGTTCGAGCTATTGGATGTTGCTCTTTTGCACACAACCTCAGGCAAGATACCTTGCCATAATTTACTGTTTATAACTAGTCTATATTTTTTATTACATATCACTGTTCGTTTATTTCTAGTTCTTTCTTGCTGTACCATTATTACAGTTCATGGTTTACTGCCGCTCAGTGATATTAGCTTTACTTTATTTATTATCCTTTGATTGTATATGGACTTAGAGTTAAGGGACTACCGTTTGTAGTGTTTCATATGTACCTTGACATAGTTGTACCACGAGTATGTGTGAGATAAGTAGCATGTAGAGGTCCTTGCGTGTTGACTGATCATCCGGGTGCATGGGCGAGGGCTAACTGCTAATAAAGGCATGTTAGGAGACTTAGCAGTTAGTTGAGGTATATGATCGCGGATACAACTTGACAGGTACATTGGGTGGGGAGAACAACACCTAACGTATGGGCTTCTTTGCATTTCCCTGCTTACCTGTGTGCTCCTCCGGAAACGCAGGCTCCAGGTGCCCTCTGACATTTTCCAGAGCATTTTAGATGTAGCCCCTTGCACATGATACCCTCTGACGATCTTCGGATGTTATGGACATAGGCCCCTGGTGCCCTATATGGGGACTATGTCAATCCTATTTACAGCCAGGGCTCAAGCGTCGAAAGAATTATTTCTCAACTGCATGATCACTTTAGTACGGTTAGGTTACCTTATTGATGTCTTGTCACTTACTTTATTCGTGGCATAGTTTATATTCAGTATTTATATGGCATGTTGTTTATTGTATCTTATTATATCCCTCTGAGGACCTGGTTATCTCTCTAGGTATTTGCTTTGTGACTTGCAGGTGTTCTAGCCAAGGCCGTGATCTTCTCCATTCTTTTGAAGATGATTGCTCTTGGTTCGTCTTGCCATTTTATCGATCGTTTCCTTGTATATTTTCTTTCATTTAAATTTGTTGGTAGTAGATTTGTTTCCGCCCAACTACATGTATAAATGATAAATTTCATAGTTGATTTATATTATTATTCTTTGGTGGATGAGGTTTAGTTATCATGGTTTACTGCATTTTACAGCTTATGTATACATACGGGGTTTCATACATTGGAGTATACTCCGTATGTATACAGCTGGTATGTCTACGTACTTAGTCCTAAGTATTTTGGGACTGGGTGTTACATATTTTTGTGGTGGCCCATGCAGGTCTTATTCATCACTTCGGTTACGTTACTGTACCGATGTGAGCCTGCAGATTGGATTACAGTCTAGAATCTCATCCACCCAATTGACCTCCTTTCTTGAATTCAATCCCAACTCTCATCCGATTACCTTGACTTCCTTCTGCTTGATTCCTTTCACTACAAATCGTATCTTTCCTTCGTGTTTAACAGAGAGGTTAGGAAGATAACTCATACGAGTATACGTGTTATACTGTTCAATCACCTATTAGTTGACTTTTATAAGTTGGGTAGTATGGCTCTCTGCCCACCACCCCGTGTCCTTGAGCTTATTAATAAAGTGTGAGTGACAACGAATATATGCTGAAGATATATTTACCTAAAATATAGAGTTTTAGTAGCCCGTACTCTATTGGTCAATCACGGCCTGATATAAGAGCCAGTAAGGCGACTGTATAAGCAAGAACACCGGACAAGACTTAGAACCTTGTGAAACTTGAACTATTTATTACTGCTTTTATCATTATCTTCCGTACTTATACTTTGTAATATCATAAAGAATGTTGCTATTTATAGCCTAGTTTTACAAGCTTATATTTTTATCGAGCTTGTTCAGGACATATGTATATTGGGGACACCCACTAACATTGTGTCTAATCAGAATCAGTGTATTATGGTCTGATCAACCTTGATGAATTTGGTTCGCTTTTTATTCGATTATCCCACATGGATTGAGATATCGAGGTATCTAAGATCTCATCCGCGACTGCATTGACAATTCTTCTTGAATTATACATTCGTTTTTGAATCACGTAGTTGTATTCAATGACACTTTTCTTGAACTCTTTATTGTTTTTGTCTTTTACTGATTTGGAAAGACGAACGCTTGTGTTTGATAAATAGATACGGAGTATCCCCCGTTGCCGTGATAGTTGTATACACAAGTGTAGCTACCATTGGCCAGCCATGTGACTACAACTCCGCCTTGAGTTACTTATTCTTCCTCGACCCTAAAGCTACTATCATGACCTTCTAGTCATTTGAACTTGATAATGATTAGAATCATGCCCTTGGTCGAAACACCAACCAAGGCGACTATATTTTCTCAAGGAACCAATTGTTATGATCCTCTAATTATTTCTTTTGATTTGCGTAACTAGCCAGCCCTTACCCGACCAAGTCCACAGTTCAGACTTAAGATGAATAGACAAAGTAAGGACATGCATTACCATGACTATGATGGACACCCATCCTGAGATTAGAACCCAACTGGTATCATTCTAGTTATGCAAATTTTGTATTAAGACTTGACTTAGCATTGGAACATCACAATCACTAGCTTAGCCAAAGCCATAGCAAAATACCTGTCATATGATGAATTACTAGTTATTAACATCAATGCATAAGCACTACCTTCGACACCATTAGAAACCTTATGACCGTAGTCTGGCAGGCTTTACAAAAATAGAAATTAATGACTTAGCCGTCAGAGATATTTTATATGACATGCCTAAAAGTTTGTTACCCTATCGATAACCTCTCGTATACTATAGAAGAGTAGATCCTTCTATTCTATCGACTCATGTATCATTGTACACAATCATTCCCATTTATTCGAAATTGGGGTACGGTCCTCGAATTTGATTCATATTTACCATGTCGCGTTATCGATCACATCGTGCCCTATTCTTACCAAAGGTCAAGGTACGATGTCGCGACTTAAATATTCCTAACCTCATTATTCCTAAAACCATGTTCTAGTCTCTAGAGTAATAGATTGTAAACCTTCTACATTTTGGGATTCACTAAGCTTACGATTGAATAAAGTTAATTGGTTCTCACTAGGATGATAAATTAGTGATTCATAAACTCCCACTCTCTTTTTAGATCTTTTGGTGTCCCTTACCGTGATCTTGATATTTGGAGCATAATACTAGTTGTTACCTTCCAACAAATTTTATATGCAAGACGTAGACGACTCCACCTTCATGTAGACATATCATGTCCCACTAAAACACGTCCTCTCATACTCTATTTTTATGATGCAGCTTTCGAGTCAAAAAGGCTAGTCATAACCCCTACCATAATACTATTGTCCTTTCTGACTTCAGGTAGAGATCCAACCTCAACTTAAATCTTTTGACTCAATATATGGTTATGATCTACTCGAAGCCCACTATGCACATGCCATTAGTGTGCCACTCAATTGAGTCTTCTTGTGCTACGTAAACTCAAAAGTCACGAAGACACATTTTTGGGCTTAAGAAACCTATATAACCAACCTTAATAAGAAACAACCCAACC
This sequence comes from Iris pallida, assembly GCA_029216955.1. Lineage (NCBI taxonomy): Eukaryota > Viridiplantae > Streptophyta > Magnoliopsida > Asparagales > Iridaceae > Iris > Iris pallida. The sequence goes on along the minus strand of JANAVB010015399.1, from coordinate 6,382,853 downwards.
ACGTGAGTTTGAACCTATTCTAGGTTACCCTAACCGAATAGAGATGGTCTAGATTGATTTTGTGGATCTTGTCCAGCCAACCTAGATTTAAAACCAAAGATTCATTCAACAAAAGGGTTTATGACCAATTAGAGAACCTATTAAGACCTAGTTAAATCCATCCATGCCTATCGCCATATTTGGACCATAAAACCAAACTTGATAAAATAAGTCCTTACACCGATTATGTAGTCCTCACCTCTTGGCTCACTAATTTTTTTTCCATAAATCTCAAAATCGTATCTCGTTGTAGCCATGTTATGAGGTGAATGGAATCTCGTTGTAACAAGTTGTTTCCTGTTACCAAAGCCACTCCTACTTCCTTGATAAGACATGGTCAATATAGGAGAAATGCTAAATAAGCAATAGGGTCTGCGACTACAATTCGAAGTACCACATTTTTCATACACCTCTTTGAAATTTGATCGTCTTAGAAGTTCTATTAATCTGCTTTCCATGATTAACAAATTTATGTAAGTTGGTAGAACCTTAAACTTAGTATGCTGAACCTTTTAGAATGAGATGCCAAACTTGGATTCTATTCATAACCGTCCTTTCATCTGTTTGAAAGTTGCGATACAATCTTCGTATTGCATTTTTATCACTTGCTCATGTCTTTAGATAACCGTAGTAAAAGATCGCAAGCTTGATTTTTCACATTTTGTTCTATCATAGAATCGTGCCTTAGTTTCAATTTTAAAATAGAATTTGTAAAAATGTATAAGCATGCCTCTCCAGGAATTAGCAAATGACTGGTTCTAGTTAGGCCAATAAATAAGTGGTTCATAAATGTCTACTTTTATCTGTATCAATTGATACCGTCTACCGTAACTTTGATATTTTGAGCACAACACGAGCCGTTCCCTTCGAACAAAGTTCACACTCATGAACTAGACCCATCAAGTTATACACATGGCATACATGTTCCACACAAATACACTCCCCCGTGCTCTATTTCAATTACACCATATGTATAACACAGCCTCCTTAAAACAAACCACATATGCTCATTCTTGTCCTATTTGATTTTTGCAATGTCAACCCATTCCCTCTAATGAATTGAATACCTATGACCCATGCAAGACAAAGAGTACCCTATATTGTAGGATATGTTTCCAGTTTGGATTCTTTAATAACTACCACCTCCATATTTTCGAGAACCAATTTATGATTTAATACACTCTCTTCGTATTCAGCCTTATTATATTTATTAATTGTTATATTAAGTTTTGTTTTAATTTCGAGGATGAAATTTTTATAAGTTGGGTAGGATGTAATCCTCCAAAATTTTGGAGGATTTTTTTCTTATTTTTCTTAATTGCATAAAAATTTTGTTTTGGAATTATTTTTAATTAATTATAAAGATAGCCCTAGTCATGCTTAAAAATTTATACACAATGACTGGACGATATGGCACGATTAACAAGCAAGTGCCTGGACTAGCATATTAGTTGTATGTGCCATTGGGATTATTTTATTTAAAAATTTAGTTGTCTAGATTTTATTAAACCATATTGTGGTCATCTATTCCATATTTATATATTTACTTAATTATTATTTTTGAGATTTTTATATTATTGTAAAATCTACTAGTAGCAAAATGTACTGTCCCGAAGGTAGCATAACCCTACTAAAGTGATGTTCACATTATTACTATTATGATTATTTTTGTGATTATTGTTATTTTTATTTTTATGGTCATTGTCATTATTATTATTATTATTATTATTATTATTATTGGTCCAAAAAAAGTATTAGAAATATTAGAATGTATTAGTATATTTTTAGAAGGTATTATTAGGATTCCTGGTATTAATAAAGGTGTATTTATGCCCATGCATATATATATTGTTAGCTATAAACTTATTTTATATTTTTAAATATTTTTTGAATTTTATTTGACTTTATTTTGGAGTTGTATAAACCATTATACAATATATGAAAAAGTAATACAAAAAACCAAAAAAACAAAAACCATCCTCGGGTGAATAGTACACGCGGGGGGGGGGCACTGTTCACCCGAGCGCCCCCCTCCCCCCCGACTCTGTTGTATATAAACCACCACCAACAACAACCCTAACCCTAACCACTTGCCGCGTGACCCCCGACCCCGCCGTAGCCTGTGCGGCCACCCACTACGGAGGGCGTCGCCGTGCGCGGCCAAGAGTCTCCGAACGAGTGCCCGCAGCGACATCGTCACCAGCAGCGCAGTTCCATGAAGCCACATTCGCGTAGAAATTTTGCTGCCACCACTCAGTTATTTCTCGAGCCGATTGCTCAGGTTAGACCACAACCTAACCCTCTTCAACTCCCTCCAATCCATTTTAAGTTATACGAACTACATTGTCCGATAGATCGACACCTAAGTCATCGAAAAACTGTACGAAATAAGACAGTAAGACAGCCCTAGAACCCTATTATGAAGACCGATTATTGTCAAACTACTAACAGTTTTTAAGATCTATTTAGAGACACTTGAAGACAACCTATACTAGATCAAATTCCTTTTTATAGAATTATTTTTCAAGCATTATACAGAAATTTATCCTCGGTTAAAAATCAAGAAAAACCTTTTTCAAAAACTGTGAAATTTAGAAAACTTCCTCGATACGACGTGCATTCCGCCAAACTGGATGACGTGGTCGCGAACAAAAAGCATCAGAAGGTGCGTATCGACTTCGTGGATGTGTGGGCTTTGACGGAATTCAAATTGGTCGCGTGTGCGTGACGAATTTGATGCGTATCCGTCAAAATTTACCGTATCCACCTTTTACAAATTTCGTAATTGCTTTGTGCATGTTCGTTGAATCGAAACAAAACTTACGCCAGCAGGACCGTATCATTTTTCTGGTCCTATATGCCAAGTTTGGCCCGATTCTGAGAAGGTTGATCCGAACGCCTATTTGGCGGGCCCGCGACCCGCTCCAACAAGCGAATTTGTGCACGGCCCGCCGAATCCAAATTTGGAAATACGGTTTGGTTTGTCTCCTCAAACCGAACCCATAGACATATAGTTTGACGACTTTAGAGATCGTAGGTTCTGGCACGCATTTCGGTGCAAAATGGGTCCAACGGCGGACATCGTTTTGACCAAAAATTATGATTTTTCCCCTGTTCCAGAATTAGACTTTTGGACAGGCATTTAATCTAGACATATCTTATATTCTGAACATGTTCGTGGTCTTTATTTCAGCATCTGAGGACGTATGCAGGATTTGGCTTTCATCGCTTCACTATTCTGACGGTTCGAGCTTTTGGACGTCGCTCTTTTGCACACAACCTCAGGCAAGATACCTTGCCATAATTTACTGTTTATAACTATTCTCATTTTTTTATTGCATATCACTGTTCATTTATTTCTAGTTCTTTTTTGTTGTACCATTATTACAGTTCATGATTTACTACCGCTCAGTGATATTAGATTTACCTTATTTATTTTCCTTTGATTGCATGTGGAGTTAGAGTTACGGGACTAACTTTTGTAGTGTTTCGTATATACCTCGATACAGTTGTACCACGAGTATGTGTGAGATGAGTGGGCATGTAGAGGTCCTTGCGTGTTGGCTGATCACCTGTGCACATGCGTTAGGGCTAACTGCTAATAAAGGCGTGTTAGGAGACTTAGCAGTTAGTAGAGGTACATGATCGTGGATGCGACTTGGCAGGTACATTGGGTAGGAAGAACAATACCTGACATATGGGCTTCATTGCACTTCCCTGCTTACATGTGCGCTCCTTCGGAGACGTAGGATCCAGGTGCCCTATAACGTTTTTCAGAGCGTTATGGACGTAGCCCCTTGCACATGAAGCCCTCTGACGATCTTCGAACATTATAGACGTAGGCCCCTGGTGCCCTATATGGGAACTATGTCGATCCCATTTACAGCTAGGGCTCATGCGTCGAAAGAATTGTTTCTCAACTGCATGATCACTTTAGTACGGTTAGGTTACCTTATTGATGTCTTGTCACTTACTTTATTTGTGGCATAGTTTATATTCAGTATTTATATGGCATGTTGTTTATTGTATCTTTTTACGTCCCTCTGAGGACCCGGTTATCTCTCCAGGTGTGTGATTTATGACTTGCAGGTGTTCTAGCCAAGGCCGTGATCTTCTCCATTCTTTCGAAAATGATTGCTCTTGGTTCGTCTTGCCATTTTCTCGATCGTTTCCTTGTATATTTTCTTTTATTTAAATTTGTTGGTAGTGGATTTGTCTCTGCCCAACTACATGTATAAATGACAAATTTTATAGTTGATTTATATTATTATTCTTTAGAGGATGAGGTTCAGTTATCATGGTTTACTGCATTTTACAGCTTATGTATACATACGGGGTTCTATTCATTAGTGTATACTTCGTATGTATACAGCTGGCATGTCTACGTACTTAGTCTTAAGTATTTGGGGACTGGAGCGTTACATATTTTTGTGGTGGCCCATGCAGGTCTTGTTCATCACTTCGGTTACGTTACTGTACCGATGTGAGCCTGCAGATAGGATTAGAGTCTAGAATCTCATCCACCCAGTTGACCTCCCTTCTTGAATTCAATCCGAACTCTCATCCGATTACCTTGACTTCCTTCTGCTTGTTTCCTTTCACTACAAATCGTATCTTTCCTTCGTGTTTAACATAGAGGTTAGGAAGATAACTCATACGAGTATACGTGTTATACTGTTCAATCACCCATTAGTTGACTTTTATAAGTTGGGTATTATGGCTCTCTGCCCACCACCCCGTGTCCTTGAACTTATTAATAAAGTGTAACTGAGTGACAATGAATATATGCTGAAGATATGTTTTCCTAGAATATAGAGTTTTAGTAGCCCATACTCTATTGGTCAATCACAGCCTGATCTTTATCAAATTTATCGTATGCTGACATAGCAGTGTTTCGTATAGCACATCTCAAAATAAGTGGTCAGCTAAACGTGATTTTCGAGCACGTTCACTCCCCACTATCCCTTGAGGCTCATGCGCCTATTCAATTTCATGCATCTCTGAGGCAGAAGATAGAGTATTTTCTGCAGATACGCATATGGTTATTCTAGTAAAGAAAAACTATAAATAGAGGACAGTTTCTAACTCGCGCAAGGCAACATACACATACATAACATGCATAAGGGGAGATTAGAGCTTCTTTGCTAAGTACGTTCAGAGAGAAAGAGAGAGCTTTCAATGATAAAGTTTCCTTTGCTATAGAGAATTCATCAACAACAAAGCTTCAACAACAACTGCATTAGATCGTCAACGGAGTAAAGAAGTCAAAGTAGACTTAATCTCCATCGCCACAATCCCTAAATTTTTATTGTACTCAAAATACAGAAGAAGATGCACTAGCAGGTTTGGCAGGATCACTTGCTACCCCAGTCAATACTCAAAAATCGATCACGGTGATTGATCGATAATTGTTTTGTATGAAGAATAATCTGGATGTTCACCAAAGCTATTCAGCAACAACGGATATCAATTTCAAAGATTGGATATTTCCATTTATAGAATATATTGTTTATAGAACTCTTTTCGATGGCCCAAAAGTGGCAATTTCAATCAAGAGATGTTCTTTTCGTTTCTTTTATAATATAGCTACTAAAATGTTGTATCGAAGATCATATGATGGACTTCTTTTATGATGTTAATCCGAAGAAGAAGCCAAACAAGTCCTTCATGAAGCAAATGACGGTACTAGTGGTGCCCATCAACCTGGTCCAAAATTGCAGGATCGGTTAAGGCGTTTAGATTACTACTGGCCTATTATGGTAGCTGATGCTATAGATTTTGCCAAAAAAATTAAAGCTTGCCAAATTCATGCAAATTTTATAAATCAATCCTCATAATTTCTACCTCCAATGGCCACGTCCTGGCCCTTCGAAGCATAGGAAATATACATTATTGGACTTATTAACTCTCATTCCTCTAAGGGTCATCGACTAATTCTGGCAATAACCGACTACTTTTCAAGATGGATGAAAGCTATACCAATTATTGAAGTAAAAACATCTAATGCCATCAGTTTCATTAAGCATGATGTGATCTATCATTCCGGACTTCCCCGAAGGATCTTTCGTGATAATGGCCCACAATTTGTGAGTAGTGAATTCCATCGGTTATATGAGAAGAACCAAATCTAAGATAATGCCTCTACAGCCTTTAATGCTGCAGCTAATGGTTTGGCTGAAGCATTCAATAAGACTATTATCAAGTTACTCAAGAAGTTCGATTCAGCTAATAAACGTAATTGGAATGAAAAACTTGATGAATGTCATTGGGCGTACCGAACTACAGTACGGACTCCTACCGGTACAACGTCGTTCTCTTTGGTTTATGGAAGTGAACCAGTTCTTCCTCTGGAGATTCAAATCCCATCTCTTCGAATCGCTCTATCCAATGAATTAACAACTGAAGACAACGATCGTCTACGGTTACAAGAATTGTAAGCACTCGACGAAAAACGCTTAATGGCTCAACAACGAATTGACCTATGTCAAGCCCGCATTTCCAAAGCTTTTAATAATAAGGTAAAGGAACGAGTTTTCTAGGTCGGTGACTTATTTCTTTCAGTAAGAAGACCTATGGTTATGACGCATAAAAGCAAAAGAAAATTCATAGCTAAGTAGGAATGTTTGTTTTTTATTAAATCAGTGTATTCAAATGGAGCATACAGACTAGCAAAGCCCAATGGAGATCTGCTGATGATTCCTATTAATTCAAATTTTTGAAAAAGTATTATGTCTAATTACAAGTGGACATTACTTTTTATATCCCAGCAAGTTTTGTACAGTGTTTACATTTTCTTTCTGGAACAATCAATACTTTGTAAGTTAACATTTACTTTATTTTGAACAATTATTTTTATTCCAACAATTTTTGGATATGGGTCCTCACAAATTCACCAGCGGAACCATCTCTAGTTCTTGCAAAACTTTCTTGTAAGAGAAATCCTCTAATCAAACTCTCTAGTTTATAAAAACTCGTCAATAAAGCCAAGTTGTTTTGATGACATTTTATTTCAATTCCCTAGTCGAAATCGGAATAATCTGTTCTTTCAAATGAATAATCATGTTCATATTACCTTTGAACTATTCTATGACACTTATTGTCTATAGAGACTCACAAATTTGTCATGTCCATATTACCTCTGAGCAAATTTACTCATAAAAAGAATATTCATGTCCCTATCACCTCTGAAATATTCTATACTATCGATTCTCTCTATAGAACTCTACAAATCTGTTATGTCCATATCACCTCTGAACAGATTTATCTCAGAAACATTTATCACGTCTATGTTACCTCTGCTGAAGTTTATTGTCACGTCCCGATTCGTAGAGTCATTTATTCACATACTTTATCTCTTAGAATCGATCGTCCTCGCTTGGGCGTAATGACGTACAAGTCTGGTATTGCACTTGTACAAGGCAAAGATGGTACATAAATGATTTTCTTCAAATAGGAACACATCGCAGCGGCAGAAGCAGATAAATTGAATTTAGTGAGGACAATCTTTCTAATTAAAAAGAAGTACATCACTTCTTTATAGCAGCGGAGATAAAAGGATAACTTGAAGTCACACAGAGACATATAGAACTTTATTCTCTTTATTGATAATTGAAGAAAAGTACAAGACTTGTATTGAAGTACAATGCTTACAACCAATCTCACTTTACATTGGAAGCCAACTGAGCAATGCTACAAAGTTTACATTTGATACTTGGATACATTAGATTACAACTCGATATACTGACTTGGCTTACAATCTCACTGGTATAAATGATTACAATGTTCCATACATTATGCCCTTTATAAACAGAAGACATCATCTTGTACAAGGAGAGCTTCTGTATGCCCAACAAATCTTCGATGTTGTGGGACCAATTAAGCCAATCTTCATGTGTAGAACATTCCAAGCACGAGCACCTGCCCATAAAACGTGGGTCAGCACATCATCTATGTACTGGCGAGCAGAATCCAACCCACTCGCCTAAACCAACACTAACTGGTCAATTTTAGCAAGCATTTAATAGAATGATCTTTCTACTTGGGGTCTAGCATCAGTTTACAGTTCATGAGAAATAATCATGGTGAAGCATGTAAACATATTTTTAGCAATATTCATGTGGACATATCATTATAGCATTCTTGGTGTTATCATGCAAAGGCGTCATTGAGGCATCGTTAACATTAACATCTTAAACATGTTATGACAATTCTCACTTCAAGCATCACTTAGCATGGATGTTATGTTTGAGCACTATTTATAGTAAGGCATCTTTCTAGCATACTGAACGGAACATGTTAAGTATATTATAGAGTCTCTCATTTTAACGGCAACAACACAACATTATTTCATTTAGCATGTTAAGCAGGGAAATTGAACCACTATATACAATATCACAATTACGTGATTCCTTACCGATAGCCGACTTCTCATACCTGCATCAAATACAGGTTATCAGATATACTTACGCTGCCTGCACAAAATATTCATTAGCATGCATCCTGACTACATGGTCACTAGTGTTGTTAAACGATATGGACTCTTTTCATTTTATTTCATTATAAGATAATACGGTCAGCATAGTAGGTGGCGAGCCTCTATGCCACCCCGCCTTATCCGTGCTCCCATAGCACTCATTATTATTTCCTCCTAGGTCGAATCGGTCCCCAGGGCCCTAGGAACCGTTCGAGGAAATTATTACTCAAACCTTGTATACAAGTTGTCCATGACCATGCGAATGCGTGTCCGACTCGATTGTGAACATAATCGCATGGAAAAATATATTAAAGAAGTAAAGGCAATAGTGCATCATTAGTCATATTCAATGACTTGGTCATTTCATCATTACCATCATTTCATTCGGTGATCTCAACGATCCCAGCTTTATTATTTCTCATTCATTGCTTCATTGCAACGTATCTCATATCATTCCTTTCTTAAGCGGAACGTAACATTCATTCATTTCAGAGGGACATTTATTCATTCATTCATTTCTTATAAGGGATAGGCAGCATTTCATATTCTTGCAACAGATATACAGAGACTATATGATTCTAGTGTTTCATCAAGTTCATAGGGTCGATAGCATAGCCAGTTCATTTCTTATTCTATCATTCATAAGGCATCTCATTATTCAAGTGTCTACTTATTCCGGCAGCGTTAAGCATAAGGGGCAATGTTATCAATTCATTCTCAGGCCTGAAATCACATTAGCAGTTCAATGAGTTGTACATTTCAATAATTCTCAGCATAAGCATCTCTATTATTCAGCAACTAACATATGGGACATTTAGGGACAGTTCATAGCATTTTAATACTTCATTTTATTAAGCATAAAGGAGTAAGGAGGAGGAAGGACAGTTCCACTCACTTGCAATAAAGAGTCTTCCTGATCCGATCACACATAATTCTATTAAACGTAGCTCCACCAGCGAGTCACGTTCAAATACCCATTCCATCTAGCCAGCTAAGTGAGACTGCATCAGTCTCAATTCTCCTGCTTTCCAACTTAAGTCCAGTCCAACATCTTGATAGCATCCAACAAGCCAACCAAATGCCTCGTGTGGAGCGGGGCATTACATAATATACCACTCAGAAAAAGTTTCGTCCTCGAAACTTAAGGAAACAACTCTTCTACTAGATTCACGTAGTCATAACGAGTTATTCATTCAACTTTAATTCAATATTCATTTCAGCACACTCGGTCATCTCAAAATATCTATCCAACTGTACCATTTAAATCTATCAACGATTTGATCTGTCTATCTCTTTTTCAATTACTTGCAACTTCTCATTGATTCACCAATATTTTCCTTGCATTTCTATCTTGGTCGCAACACATCACTTCGTTTGGATCTATACACATATTCTAGGCATCCCCAAAACATATGTATTTCAGCCAAAGTTCGTGCTAGTGCAATAAATTATTCCTATAATATTATCTCAGTCGCAACCAATCACTTCGGTTGGATCCATACACATATTTTAGGCGTCCCCAAAACATATGTACTTCAACCAACTTCCATGTTGTGCGATTCGATCAACCACGATATAGCTCTCTCTTCCAAATCCGACTTAGCATCCTTTCAATTGACCTATCACTTTATTCACTTTGCCACAATCAGTATCTTCCAGGCCACAATACTTAATAATAGGGACAACTTGGTTGAGCTCTATACCCAAGCATAACGTTTCTAACATTCGATCAAGGGTCTAACTTAGAGCCAATCATATCAAGAGTTCACAACATGCAATCATATTTCTTCCCAAATCCAACAGTATTTCTCACCGAGGCAATTCATATTTTCTATAAGGCACAATCTGATGTCACCCATTATCGATTACCCAAGCCAAGGGTACAATTCTATGCGACAGTCAGGGTTAACGCAGCTACCCGACCATAGATACCGATCCAACATTCCCGCTATAGGCCGACACACAATCCTCAAGGGTCAAACATCTCTAAGGTTCATATTGAAGTATACACTTACAACTTATCATTCTTAGGTCAATACTCATTATCACCGTCTCTCATTCAATGCCACAAGGTCATCCTATGGGTCTCCAACGGTCACCTATTATTTTGTCAATCTCTAAGGTTAGCTATACTGACAGCTAAACTTAATCTTTCAGGTGACTCCCCTAGAGTGGACGACTACTAGGGATCATACAAATTGCTTATTCTTAAGGACAACAAGCAACCAACAGTTCTAAGGAACTCTACCCAAACCTATGGATTTTAACTCAGTCTGAATAACTAATCGCCATTGTTGGCTATGCCAATAATTGGTAAGTCATCAACTGGTCGCTAGGGTCAAGTCTATCTATCCAGGATCTTCCTCAAGGAAATAATTCCTACAGAGGCTCACTCTAGACTTACCCAACGATCGACTAAGATCGATCTATCAACATTACGGTCAATTCTTCACCCGACATATGATTTTCATCGTTCTAATAATCCATCAAGTAAAGTTCCCAACGATTCAATTTCTATTCCAAATTCCTTTGTACCCATAAGAACCCATAAGCCAAGGCTAACTACTCAAGGGTCATTGATTCTGATAGTCTTAACATAAATATGGAAGCATACTATTCGGTCTGTATGACGAAGTTACACCACTAAGTCATAAGCCAACAATCTATATCCTAACCAACAATCACCTATACCGACATTATCCAACACGTTTGTAATTTCTCAATCCCATTCGTTTCTCAATCATCAAACTATCTTATGGGCATTCTTAAATTTCATACAGCAAGGGTCGAGTAGTTCATTCTATTCAATCCGGTAATTCATGTATCAACTAACCATCCTCTAGACAACACAAATAGTCAAGGTGGCTACTTCTTACTTTTTTAATCCTATTAAATTTCTCAGCATACATGCACATAGGCAACAACTATCCTTTGGTGATCAAGATGGATTAACATCTATTACACCTTAGCGTCAAAGCACAGATCTCTAATATTCCTTTGATTTACCAACGATATTTTTAAAACTTTCAGCTACGCAACCAACTTTGTATTAGCCACAATTGATTTACATCCAACCAATCGAAGTTAACATTCAGATGTTCTAAGCCACAACATTCTCTAGCCAAATCTATTTACCATAGCATACTAACTGTCTAACTAGTCTGAGTCATCACTCGACTAAACAATTTCTAACCAAGCCACCGATTATAATTTTTGACAATCTCTCTACTCAATATAACATCACCGTCAAGGGACACTCGAGTCGTCTAGCCACAATATATGACTCCCAGCTAAGTCTCAGTACTACCCAGTACCCACAGATAGTCTCCTTGCTATCCTATGGAAAGGGTCAACATACATCTCGTTCTGAGGTGGTAGAGGCAATATACCACTCAGAAACGAAGCCATCCTTAAACAATACCAACTCAATCTATTCCGGGCATTCGTGACCTATAATGATCACAATACTTAACCAACATCTCGGGGTCTCAATATCCCAAGCCAATATTCTTAGGGTCTCAAAAGTACTATCCATCACCCCTGAGTCGACTCACCAGTTATGTCAAACTCATCTATCAATTATTTCATTTCCAATTCTTTTCCAACATCACATGCAATTCTCAACTTGTTGCAGCATACATAGCCACTTTTCTTTATTCCCATATTCCAAACAGCGTTCACAATATAGCATACTATGGCATCGAGTCATTGTTGGGTTATTTGTGTCCAAACCAACAATAATCATTTATTCAGGGGCATCACAATGTATATAGACTTATTGCATGGAACATCCAATGAGCAGCCAAGAGGGTCAACAAACTTTTAAACACGAACCACATAAAGATGATTACAGAACAACAACAGCATAATCGCGGAAGCAATCTTTGATTTAATCGCGGAAGCAACGTTGAGTGATCACGGAAGCAACTTTGGTTAATCGTCGATGCAACTTTGATTTGAAATGAATCAAAGAAGAGACCAAGGACGTAAAGCCGTGCTCTGATACCAATTTGTCACTTTCTCGATTCGTAGAGTCATTTATTCACATACTTTATCTCTTAGAATCGATCGTCCTCGCTTGGACGTGATGCCGTACAAGTCTGGTATTGCACTTGTACAAGGCAAAGATGGTACATAAATGATTTTCTTTAAATAGGAACACATCGCAGCGGCAGAAGCAGATAAATTGAATTTAGTGAGGACAATCTTTCTAATTGAATAGAAGTACATCACTTCTTTATAGCAGCGGAGATAAAAGGATAACTTGAAGTCGCACAGAGACATATCGAACTTTATTCTCTTTATTGATAATTGAAGAAAAGTACAAGACTTGTATTGAAGTACAATACTTACAACCAATCTCACTTCACATTGGAAGCCAACTGAGCAATACGATAAAGTTTATATTTGATACTTGGATACATTGGATTACAACTCGATATACTGACTTGGCTTACAATCTCACTGGTACAACTGATTACAATGTTCTATACATTATGCCCTTTATAAACAGAAGACATCATCTTGTACAAGGAGAGCTTCTGTATGTCCAACAAATCTTCGATGCCACGGGACCAATCAAGCCAATCTTTGTGTGTAGAATATTCTAAGCACGAGCACCTGCCCACAAAACGTGGGTCAGCACATCATCTATGTACTGGCGAGCAGAATCCAACCCACTCGCCTAAACCAACACTAACTGGTCAATTTTAGCAAGCATTTAATAGAATGATCTTTCTACTTGGGACCTAGCATCAGTTTACAGTTCATGGGCAATAATCATGGTGAAGCATATAAACATATTCTTAGCAATATTCATGTGGACATTCATTATAGCATTCTTGGTGTTATCATGCAAAGGCGTCGTTGAGGCATCGTTAACATTAACATCTTAAACATGTTATGACAATTCTCACTTCAAGCATCACTTAGCATGGATGTTATGTTTGAGCACTATTTATAGTAAGGCATCTTTCTAGCATACTGAACGGAACATGTTAAGCATATTATAGAGTCTCTCATTTTATTGGCAACAACACAGCATCATTTTATTTAGCATGTTAAGCAGGCAAATTGAACCACTATATACAATATCACAATTAGGTGATTCCTTACCGATAGCCGACTTCTCATACCTGCATCAAATACAGGTTATCAGATATACTTACGCTGCATGCACAAAATATTTATTAGCATGCATCCAGACTACATGGTCACTGGTGTTGTTAAACCATATGGACTCTTTTCATTTTATTTCATTTCAAGATAATGCGGTCAGCATAGTAGGTGGCGAGCCTCTATGCCACCCCGCCTTATCCGTGCTCCCATAGCACTCATTATTATTTCCTCCTAGGTCGAATCGGTCCCCAGGGCCCTAGGAACCGTTCGAGGAAATTATTACTCAAACCTTGTATACAAGTTGTCCATGACCATGCGAATGCGTGTCCGACTCGATTGTGAACATAATCGCATGGTAAAATATATTAAAGAAGTAAAGACAATAGTACATCATTAGTCATATTCAATAACTTAGTCAATTCATCATTACCATCATTTCATTCGGTGATCTCAACGATCCCAGCTTTATCATTTCCCATTCATTGCTTCATTGCAACGTATCTCATATCATTCCTTTCTTAAGAGTAACGTAACATTCATTCATTTCATAGGGATATTTATTCATTCATTCATTTCTTATAAGGGACAGACAGCATTTCATATTCTTGCAACAGATATACAGAGAGTATATGATTCTAGTGTTTCATCAATTTCATAGGGTCGATAGCATAGCCAGTTTATTTCTTATTCTATCATTCATAAGGCATCTCATTATTCAAGTGTCTACTTGTTCCGGCAGCGTTAAGCATAAGGGGCAATGTTATCAATTCATTCTCAGGCCTCAAATCACATTAGCAGTTCAATGAGTTGTACATTTCAATAATTCTCAGCATAAGCATCTCTATTATTCAGCAACTAACATATGGGACATTTAGGGACAGTTCATAGCATTTTAATACTTTATTTTATTAAGCATGAAGGAGTAAGGAGGAGGAAGGACAGTTTCACTCACTTGCAATGATGAATCTTCCTGATCCGATCACACATAATTCTATTAAACATAGCTCCACCAGCGAGCCACGTTCCAATAGCCATTCCATCTAGCCAGCTAAGTAAGACTGCATCAGTCCCAATTCTCCTAATTCCCACTTTAAGTCACGGTCCAAAATCTTGATAGCATCCAACAAGCCAACCAAATGCCTCGTGCGGAGCGGGACATTACAGTTATGATCATCCTCCATTACTCGCATACATTCGAATGCATCACAAGTAATAGGCCCACCTATCATCTATCGTATCCATATTACGTATAATAGTGATTAAAATATTACTCTATTATTTTTACCTAATCAGGTATGCCAGAGATAATAGATCCACCTAAATATCTATCATGTCCATATTACCTCTGATAGCAACCAAGTTTTCGTATCTATTATCTATTCTTTAATTAAGCATATTACAGATGATAGGTCCACACAATTATGATATTTTTTCTATATCCATATTACCTCTAGATAAATATCAAAATTCAAGTATCCCCAGCAACATAAGAAGTGTTCTTTACCTACAAATATCTAGTTAAGGATACAGAATACTTCTATTTCATCAACTGCAAAAAGAAAAAAGAAAAAAGAATTATAATAATTCTCTTTGGTGCGTTGTCTTCAAATAGGACACATAAATTTTCAAGAGTGATTTGTATCTAATGAAGTGTACGACTTAGATAATGAGTATGCATAACAGAACAATACAGAAGAAGATGCGTTAGCTGGTTTGGCAGCATCATTTGCTACCCCAGTCAACACCCAAAAATCGATCACGGTGATTGGTCGAGAATTTTTTTGTACTAAGAATAATTTGGATGTTCACCAAAGCTATTCAGCAATAGCGGATATCGATTTCAAAGATTAAAGATCTCCATTTATAGAATATGTTGTTTGTAGAACTCTTTTCTTTGATCCAAAAGAGGCAATTTCAATCAAGAGATGTTCTTTTCGTTTCTTTTATAATACAGCTAGTAAATTATTGTATCGAAGATCATATGATGGACTTCTTTTATGATGTTTATCTGAAGAAGAAGCTAAATAAGCCCTTCGTTAGGCTAATGACGGTACTTGTGGTGTCCATCAATCGGGTCTAAAATTGCAGCATCGGTTAAGGCGTTTGGGTTACTACTGGCCCACTATGGTAGCTAATGCTATAGATTATGCAAGAAAATGTAAAGCTTGCCAAATTCATGCAGATTTCATAAATCAATCTTCATAATTTTACATCCAACGGCCGCGTCCTGGCCTTTCGAAGCATGGAGAATAGACATTATTGGACCTATTAACCCTCCGTCCTCTAAGGGTCACCGACTCATTCTGACGATAATTAACTACTTTTCAAGATGGACGGAAGTTATACCACTTATTGAAGTAAAAATGTCTAATGTCATCAATTTTATTAAGCATCATGTGATCTATCATTTTGGACTTCCTCGGAGGATCGTTCATGATAATGGCCCACAATTTGTGATTAGTCAATTCCATCAGTTCTGTGAGAAAAATCAGATTCAAGATGTTGCCTCTACAGCCTACAATTCCGTAGCTAATGGTTTGGTTGAAGCCTTAAACAAGACTATTATCAAGTTACTCAAGAGGTTCGTTTCAACTAACAAACATAATTGGAATAAGAAACTTGGTGAATGTCGTTGGGCGAACAGAACAACAGTACGAACTCCCAACAGTACAATGAAGTTCTCCTTGGTCTACGAAAGTGAAGCAGTTCTTCCTCCAGAGATTCAAATTCCATCTCTTCGAATCGCTCTATCTAATGAATTAGCAACTAAAGACAACGATCGTCTACGGTTACAAGAATTGGAAGCACTTGACAAAAAAAGCTTAATGGCTCAACAACGAATTAACCTATATCAAGCCTACATTTCCAAAGCTTTCAATAAGAAGGTAAATGAACAAGTTTTCCAGATCGATGGCTTATTTCTTTTAGTAAGAAGACCTATGGTTATGACGCATAACAGCAAAAAAAATTCGTACCTAAGTGGGAAGGTCCATTTATTATTGAATCAGTGTATTCAAATGGAGCATAGAGACTAGCAAAGCCCAATGGAGATCTACTAGAGACAGTATATTTTCTGCTGGAGCCCAATGGAGAAAATTCACTGCCCACTATCCTCTAAGGCTCATGCGCCTATTTAATTTTATGTGTCTCTAAGGCAGAAGATAGTGTATTTTCTGCACATACCCATATGGCTATTCCAGTAAAAAAAAAGCTATAAATAGAGGATAATTTCTTCCTCGCGCATGGCAATAGACACATACACAAAACAGGCATAAGAAGAGACTAGAGCTTCTTTGCTAAGAACTTTCAGAGAGAAAGAGAGAGCTTTTAGTATTAAAGTTTCCTTTGCTACAGAGAGTTCATCAATAACCAAGCTTCAACAACAACTGCATCATATCGTCAACGGAGTAAATAAGTTGAAGTAGACTTAATCTCCATCGCCCCAATCCTCAGACTTATATTGTACTCAAAATTCTTGTTTAAGATACTTGTTGTACTTCTTTTTACTTTAGTACAAAAGATCCTACATTTCCTGGACTCTTTGTGTTGAAACAAAAACAGCGACTCTGCTGGGGACGACTTTCTCCACCGACGAAAAAGTGGTGGCACAATCTGATGTGGACAAGCTAGGTTCAGTTAAGAAGATTGTTGGTTGTGCAATTCGACCAACAAGAATATGAAACAATGTTGTCGGACAAAGACTCTACTCCGACCGCCAAGAGGCAGAAATCCAAGTATGTTCGTAAGGCTTGGATGTCGAAGTCTCTCCCTGCTCTTCCTAACGTTGCTGATGGAAAAGGGAAAGCTCTGGCCATTGTGGGCCTGATTGACAGTTTGGAGGCACATGGCTTAGTACTAGCCATAATACTGTCTGAGCATGTTCCTGCTATTCAGACGTATACAACACACCATGCATCTAGAAGAGGCTCTATCAATGAGCCTTCAACTAAGCCTTGTGCTTCTCATGGGAGGATAGACACCAAGAATATGTATACTAATCATGCATCTGGGAAGGAAGTTAATACTCATGATGGAGCCCTTCACTCCAACATGGGCAAAAAGAATGTACAACTTTTGAATTTTGGCAGAGGAAAACACTACGATGTTAAAAATTCAAAGGTTGGAAGTCTGTCTTTCAATTGTTCTCACCAGATTATGTGTGTTGTGAAGGAGGGTCGGTTCAGGTGTCCCTTCATGTTATGCATGCTGATGATTGCAAGCTATAAAAGTTGAAGCCCATGCGCTCCAGTCATCCATGCGTCTCTCTGCCATATGTTGTAGACTCATGTACATTGCTTTTCAATGTACCTAAAATGAGTCTACATGATAAAATAACTCAAGACCTAAGTACTAGGTGTTCCCATGTTCATAAAATAGGTCGATGAATTAAGAAACCAACTCTCCCATGCATGGACTTTGTCCAGCCGCATAGAAAGGGAAAGGAGGATATATACCCTGCTATTGACTTGCATGACATGCTTCGACATAAGCGCAAATCAACAAAGGTATCATTAAACACAGTTATGTCTTGTCAAAGACATTTCTGTTCAAAGATTGTTGTCAACTGTTGTTGTTCAAAGATGATTGATCAACAAATTAGGCGATCTGTCTTCACCAAATTGCAACCAAAATCTCCGAATTTTTTGTGTCTCGGACGACAATTATCGGACAATGAAGGTGGGCTACAAGAGGCCTCTGTCTATACGATATCTAGCCATGGTGATGATCAAGCACCTTCATTATCTTCATCCAGGGGAGTTCAAAAAGCTACTTCACCTGAAGGTGTTTATCAAGGAACCCATTCCCGATCTAGACATTCTTCTGGTATACTCCAAGCTCCTGAACAAGATAATACTGGGGGTAGCATCCTCCCAGTATTCAATCATTCTACATATCAATCTGATGATAGTATCTCATGTTTTAGAAGGAGATGATGCAGTTTCACAATCAGGGTCAAGCAGTACTAATTTTAGTAATGCTTCCTTGCATACCTCTCCATCTGGCAGTCCATATATAACTTTTGTGCACGTGACTGGTAATGAAGAAGGTGCCACTAGTGACTGACAAAGAATTAATACCCTGGAGAGCATGCTACAAAATGTTTTGGCGATAATATAGCAAATGCAAACAACCATGAACTTGCGAACAGCTTTACATCAATCTCCTCCATCAACTCAAACTCTTACCGATCAAGATACAGTAGGGGTGTCATTCAGCCCTAATCCATCACCAATTATCGAGAGTGCCTCTACGCTAGTATTACAATAGGCACAAGCAGCTATCATACAGTCAACCTCTGCAAGCCAATTAATTGATACTCTTGAAGCTATTCGGGGTATCAACGCTCGATTGGATGATATCACTTCAAAGGAGGAACTGCATCAAATAGGAATGTCATACCCTTATCCTTCAGTGTGGGATGATGTGGTTTATCCTCCAAATTACAAACCTCAATCTTTGATTCCTTATAATGGAAAAGGTTCCTTGAAGTAGCATTTGACATACTTTTATTCCCGGACCGTTCATATACCAAGGAATGATGCGCTATGGTCTAAATTATTCATTGATACCTTGAAAGGTGTAGCTTTTGACTGGTTCTACAATCTACCTGATGGTTGTGTCAAAACTTTCAAAGACTTGGAAAAATTGTTCCTTACTAGATTCTATGAAGGAACAGGTGGTGTCTCTATGACAAAACTCAATGCCACAAAGCAAGATAACAAAGAGTCGGTACGTGAATTCATTGAACGGTTTAGAATATTGTCGATGAAGTTGCATCCCAGGACTCCTCGGTCAGTACTAATTAATACATTTAGGGGTAACTTCCTACCCATAGTTAGATTCTTCATCGGCCCCGGAGACTATAATGATTGGCCAGCCTTCATCACTAGCGCTGAGAAAGTTGAAGAATCAGTTCAGATTTTACATTTGATTGGACTAAAATCAACTGAAGACAAAGAAAAGCGTCCCCAAAGAAAAGCGTCCCCAGAGCAACATCACTTCTAGAAAAACCAATAAAGCAAAGAAGTCCTTCACAGTGGATATTTCGCAGCTGCTTTCCAGCCTAAACAAAATGCTCTAGTTGCTCCAAGGCCGAAGCCATACTATTATACCTTCAACGAAGCCCTCACATTGGACATCATCCAGATACTGATGAAGGAAAATAGACTATAACTACCTCCCCCTCGACGGCCAGAGGAAGTACGGCAAATTAATGATCTGAGGTATTGCTTTTATCATCAGTATGTGCATCACCCTACAAAGGATTGCTACATACTGAAGAATCAAATTCAGCAATTGTTGGATTCAAAAGCCATCACCTTGTACACAGATGAGAAACAAGTTTAGACAAATCTTGTTTCCCTAAATTTGGAGATCTTCTTACAATTGAAGTTAAAAACGGTATTGCTCCGATACCTAAGGTGACATTACAAGTCATCAATCTTCCTCCAGTCCGAGATCAAACATCTAGACTGGTACCACTCACTACTCAGCGTGGCGAAGTCATGTGGATCCATCCCGATCTTCTTGAAGATATGGATCCAAAGTCAACTTTATCTACATCCAAGAATCAGAACAAGAGAAAGAAGAGCAAATCATGGAATATGGTTAACAAACCTCTGGTCGAAGAAACCAGATCAATAAAAGCATACATGCATGCCTCCAATCAAGATGAAGAAGATAATCATTTTTCTACAACTCTTGCTCCTAATCCACCTGCTAATCAAACTTCTTCAGAATCAGGGCCATCAAAGCAGACTTCGAGAGAAAAAGAAAAGCAGAAAGTGGTAAGGTTTGACATGTCTTTGAAGAAGTCTACCCTCCTAGGATTTGACAAGCCTTCCAATTTCGATATATTGCCACAACTTGCCAATACCCCAGCTCGGTTGTCCATATTCGAATTACTTCGTCTCTTCAAAGATATACGGGCGACACTGTGTGAGGCATTGCAACATGCAGATTCATACATATCTCAGATGACAGAACCTGACGATGACTCTATGACTTGCCCTCATTGTCACAATGTATCAGAGAAGATTCCCAATATTACTTTCACCCAAGGGGACATGTCTCTGAAATATAATCGCCATGACAGACCTTTGTACAATATATGGTATGTCGGGGCTTGTAAGGTGAATCGTATTCAAATTGATCCAGGCTCATCCGTCAGTATAATTCCCAGAAGTTTGCTCCAGGTGTTAGAAATTCCAATACACAAGTTGTCACCAACTTCCACTACCATTACTGGCTTCAATGCTAGACTAAGTCACCCTCTGGGGAAAATCCATCTCAAATGTCAGATTGGAAATCTCCGGACTGAAGTCACATGTTATATGATTGATGCCAATGTCTCATAAATGTTTTATTAGGATGGTCGTGGATACATGACAACCTTTTGGTACTATCTACTCTTCATCAGTGCTTCAAATAAGTGAACAAGTAAGGAGTTGTGTGTACAGAGTTTGTCGATGTCGATCCTTTCAAGTTGGTCGAGATTTATTTCTCTTATGCAAGGTTTTATAAACCTCGTAATCAGAGATCCTCTGATGATGAACCATCGTATTTGGTTGTGAACAAAGAAGTAGAGGCTAGGGACAAAGTAGAAGAAGCATCTACCGATCAGATGGTGGAAGAACCTCTAGCCATATACTTGAAAGGTCATGTATAGAATAAACCAGTTGAAGAACCCTTGGCGATCTACTTGAAGAGTCCTGTGTGGAAAGAGCCTGCTAGAGCTTCACAGGAGACTCAATCTGGGGGTAGTGCACTATTTGTTGTTGACTTACGCAAGAGCAAAGCCAACATTAAGACAGAAGAACCTCTAGTAATTGATCTCAGGACAAAGAAAGAAGAACCATTGGTGATCAACTTGCGGACCAAGAAAGAGGAACCGTTTGTTGTTGATCTTCGCCGAAGCAAGCGTCCAGTTCAACCGGATGAGCCCTTTGTGATTGACCTAACTCATGCTGCCATCACTGCAGAAGTTAGTGTTGTAAATAAACCTCCATGTATCAAACTTCCTGAGGATGTTGTTTCGAAAGAAGAAATTATGTAGATACCTAATAAAAGGGGTTTCATTTTTGATTACTTTGATGTTCCTATGAATAGTCTAAGAACTGTCGACTCTTTATGCTCCCTTATCACGGATACAAAGGTGTCACTGTTTGTGTATATTTCTTCTAGAGATAGTACTCCATGTCTATCATCTGAAGATTCTTATTTTGAAGTACCGACTAGGTCAATTGGTAAAACATTGATTATATTTGGTTGGGCCGAGGTTCATAAAGAAGCTTTGGTTGACGATTCCGAACCAGACACCGACAGGATACAATTATATCGATATACTGCTCAAGCAAAGAATATTATTCAAAGATGGACTATGACTTAAATAGCTAGCAAAGCCTTAACTTTGGTAAAGATTATCGCTTACTATTGCGTATTCCAACTCTAAAAGGGAAATCACAAGACTACTACCACTGTACTCAATCTAGATTGGGATAAGCGACTCCTCCAACTACACCAGAAGTCTCAGATGAAGAAGATAGCGATACACGTTCTCATTCTTCTGATTCTTTATTGTAGGATTCAGATCATATTATTGGGGCAGTATTTAAAGATGTCTTCTCAGCTTACATGATATTTGGTGATCAAACAGAGGAGAATGACCTTTCTATGGAACCTTTTGAAGTTTAACCTTCGGTTCAACAGCTTGATACTCAATAGGAAATGAGATTTAAACAGAGGGAACCTCCTACTGAAGATGAAGTTGTTCAAGTTAATGTGGGTGATTCAGAATCGCCTAAACCAATATTCATCAGCAAGAGTTTATCCGATGAAGACAAACGTTCACTCCTTGAGCTTATCAAAGAATATACATGGATGTCTTTGCTTGGAGTTATGTAGCCATGTCTGGGATTGATACACAAATAGCAATGCATCGTCTTAATATACTTCCTAATGCTAAACCGGTGAAGCAACAAAAGCGACTGTTCCGTCGAGATATAATGGAGGCTATTGTGACTGAGGTAAAAAAAACTCATAGACGGTGGCCTTCTTCGAGAAAAACAACATCCTGACATGGTTGATAACATCGTTTCGATCATAAAAAAAAGGAAAGATTAGGGTATGCATCGATTATCAAGTCCTTAATCATGCTTGTCCAAAAGACGAGTTTTTGCTTCCAATCACAGACCTTATGATTGATAACACTTGCGACTTTGAACGTATTTCGTTCATGGATGGGTTCTCCGATTACAATCAAATTAAAATATTTCCAGTTGATGGAAGCACACATCATTTCGAACACCATTAGGGGTATATTGTTATACGGTGATGCCCTTTGGTTTAAAGAATGCAGGAGCTACATATCAACGCGCCATGAGTATAATTTTTTGTGAATATTTACAAAAAATGATGGAATGCTACATCGACGACATTGAAGTTAAAAGTCGTTCAAAGGGCGATCACCTTCAAGACTTGAGAATGGTGTTCGAATTGATGCGTAGGCTCCAACTCAAGATGAATCCTACAAAGTCATTCTTATGAGTCTCCAGCAGTAAATTTCTTGGATTCGTCATAACTTCAAAGGGAATACATATCGACCCTGACAAAGTTAAAGCCATTCTACAAATGGAGCCCCCAAAGAATATTAAAGAACTTTATGGTTTACAAGGCAGGTTGACCTATATTCGAAGGTTTATTTCAAATTTGTCCGGACAATGTCGACCTTTCACCTAGTTAATGAAGAAATGAGTCTCTTTCGTCTGGGATAAAAAATGTCAGCAAATATTTGAAGATATTAAAAGATATCTCACTAATCCTCCAATATTGGTGGCTCTTGTGGTGGGCAAACCATTCTTGCTGTATGTTCGTGCGATAGAACACTCTCTTGGGGCCCTACTAACTCAGAAGAACGATGAAGGACATGAACAAGCTATCTATTACTTGAATCACATGATGATCGGCATCGAGCATAGATATAATCCTGTCGAGAAGGAGTATCTCGCATTAACCTTTGCAATTCAAAAGACACGGCACTATGTAATGGGACAAACCATTCATGTTATATCTTGGATTAACCCTCTTAGGGTTCTCATGACTAAACCAAGTGCACTCAACTCTCATCTTGCGGCTTGGGCAATATAATTATCTCTTTACGATATGGTCTATGTACCCTAGAAGGTAATGATAGGTCAAGCTCTGGCTGATTTCCTAGTTGCGCACCCAATAGCAAAAACTTCTAAGATATATGATAAAATTTTGGATGAAGTATTGGAGTCTAATACGACAATAGAAGAGTCTGTATGGAGGTTATTCTTCGACGAAGCTTCAAAAATGGGTCCCAAAGGCAACATCGTAGCAGGAGTGGAAGTAGTGTTGATATCTCCTGACAATCCGGTCATCCATCGTGCTTATTCTCTTATGGAACCTTGTTTCAATAATGTTGCAAAATATGCTCTACTTATTGGACTCCAGCTGACTAAACAGTTGGGAGTAGATTATTTAGAAGCTTATGGTGACTCCAAGTTGATAATATGTTAAGTTCGGGGAGAATACGAGTTTCGCCATGAAGATCTTGTTCCATATAATCAAACAACTCTAGAAATAGCTGCTACTTTCTCCGAGTTCTGTATTGAGTAAGTACCTCAGTTAGAAAATACAGAAAAAGATGCGCTAACAGGTTTGGCAGAATCACTTGCTACCCCAGTTAACACCCAAAAATCAATTATGGTGATTGGTCGAGAATTGTTCTCTACTAAAAATAATCTGGATGTTCACCAAAGCTATTTAGCAACAGCAGATATCGATTTCAAAGATTGGAGATTTCCATTTATAGAATATATTGTTTACAGAACTCTTTCCGATGAGCCAAAAGAGCCTTTTTGTTTCTTTTATAATACAGCTACTAAAATTTTGTATCGAAGATCATATGATGGACTTCTTTTACAATGTTTATCCGAAGAAGAAGATAAACAAGCCCTTCGTGAAGCTAATGACAATACTTGTGTTGTCCATCAACCTGGTCCAAAATTATAGGATCGGCTAAGGTGTTTGGAATACTACTAACCCACTATGGTAGTTGATGCTATAGATTACACAAGAAAATGTAAAGCTTGCCAAATTCATGCGGATTTCATAAATCAATCTTCATAATTTTTACATCCAACGACCGCGTCCTGGCCTTTTGAAGCATGGAAAATGGACATTATTGGACCTATTAACCCTCCTTCCTCTAAGGGTCACCGACTCATTCTGAAGATAATCAACTACTTTTAAAGATGGACGAAAGTTATATCACTTGTTGAAGTAAAAATGTCTAATGTCATTAGTTTCATTAAGCATCATGTGATCTATCATTTTAGACTTCCCCGGAGGATCATTCATGATAATGGCCCACAATTTGTGAGTGGTCAATTCCTCAGTTCTGTGAGAAGAATCAGATTCAAGATGTTGCCTCTATAGCCTACAATCCCGGAGCTAATGGTTTGGCTGAAGCATTCAACAAGACTATTATCAAGTTACTCAAGAAGTTCGTTTCAGCTAATAAACGTAATTGGAATGAAAAACTTGGTGAATGTTATCGGGCGTACCGAACTACAGTACGAACTCCCATCGGTACAACATTATTCTCTTTGATCTACGTAAGTAAAGCAGTTCTTCCTCTGGAGATTCAAACACTATCTTTTAAAATTGCGAAATTAACAATTGAACACAACGATCATCTACGGTTACAAGAATTGGAAGCACTCGACGAAAAATTCTTAAGGGCTCAACAACGAATTGACCTATATCAAGCCCGCATTTCCAAAGCTTTCAATAAGAAGGTAAAGAAATGAGTTTTCTAGGTCGGTGACTTATTTCTTTCAGTAAGAAGACCCATGGTTATGACGCATAAAAGAAAAAAAATCATAGCTAAGTGGGAAGGTCCATTTATTATTGAATCAATGTATTCAAATGGATCATACAGACTAGCAAAGCCCAATGGAGATCTGCTGATGATGCCTATTAATGGCAAATTCTTGAAAAAGTATTATGTCTAATTACAAGTGGATAATACTTTTTATACCCCAACAAGTTTTGTACAGTATTTACATTTTCTTCTGGAATAATCAATACTTTGTATGTTAACATTTGCTTTATTTTGAACCATTATTTTTATCCCAACATTTTTTGGATAAAACATAAATAATAGGTTTTCATAAGTTCCCGAGCAGAACCACCTCTAATTCTAACAAAACTTTCTTGTAAGAGAAATCCTCTAATCAAACTCTCTAGTTTATAAAAAGTCGTCATTAAAGCCAAGTTGTTTTGATGACATCTTAGTTCAATTCCCCAGTCGGAATCGGAATAGTCTGTTGTGTCAAATGAATAATCATGTTCATATTACCTTTGAACTATTCTATGACACTTATTCTCAATAGAGATTCATAAATTTGTCATGTCCATATTACCTCTGAGCAAATTTACTCCTAAAAAGAATATTCATGTCCCTATCACCTCTGAAATATTCTATACTATCGACTCTCTCTATAGAACTCTATAAATTTGTTATGTCAATATCACCTCTGAACATATTTATTTCAGAAACATTTATCACATCCATATTACCTCTGATGAAGTTTATGATCATCCTCCATTACTCGCATATAGTCGAATGCTTCACAAGTAATGGGTCCACCTATCATCTATCGTGTCCATGTTACCTCTAATAGTGATTAAAATCTTACTCTATTATTTATACCTAATCAGGTATGCCAGAGATAATAGATCCACTTAAATATCTATCATGTCCATATTACCTCTGATAGCAATCAAGTTTTTGTATCTATTATCTATGCTTGAATTAAGCATATTACATATAATAGGTCCACACAATCATGATATTTTTTCTATGTCCATATTACCTCTAGAAAAATATCAAAATTTAAGTATCCCCAGCAACATGAGAAGTGTTCTTTACTTACAAAAATCCAATTAAGGATACAGAATACTTTCATTTCATCAACTGCAAAAAGGAGAGAAGAAAGAATTACAATAATTCTCTTTGGTGCATTGTCTTCAAACAGGACACATAAATTCCCAAAAGTGATTTGTGTCTAATGAAGTGTATGACTTAGATAATGATTTGCATATCAAAGTCAAGACACTAAATTGATCATCTGCCAGAAAATCTTTTACGTTCATTTTTTTCTCCAAGTCATCGAAGACGCATGAGTAGACGTTATGCAATCATTTTTTCTTCAAGATATGAAAACCATGTAAAGGAACTGGTTACGTATGCATTTCATTAATCTCACGACTCTTCTATCATCATTAAGACCGTTCGAAAGGCGATAAGAGGATTTTTTCTGTTCAAGCAGCAATGAGATGCTTTTCTTTATGCATCGAGTTATCAAAATTGTCTTATGATGTGTTTGTGAGATTGTTCTTGCATACAGATCAGAAGAAAATTTATGTGTTTACTGAAAATAATTTGATAAGATAATAAGCTTTTTTATTACTAAAGCTGATGGGTTTACAAAATATGGCTAAAAAGAAGCAAAAAGAACCATAAAAGCTAATAAAACCCTAAACAGTTAGGGGGAGGAGCATTCAGAGTCACTAATCACATCTGTAAGGTCTTAAAGCGACCACACACCCGAAGAATGAAACAGTCGACAAAAAGCATCCACTTCTCTCTGTATCATTTTCTCTTCTGGGATCAAGGTAAGAGAGTCAAAATCAGGTGATGCGCTTAAAGGCTTAGCAATATCAGCCATAAAAAGGCCCAGCACGTCTAAAACCTCATGGGCCATGGAAAGCTTCATCTCTGCCAACTTTCTCTTCCTTGAGTCAGAAGAAGGTACTGGAGTAGAGCTCACAACAGTTGACGGAGGCGGCGAGGGGACTACAGAAAGACCCACAGCAGACAATTGCGGAAGAGTAGCTCATTTCAGTTCAAGGGAAGTCTTCTTGGAAGTTATTAAGGAAGCAGTACAGAAATAGTGGTTCTTTATGGCTATTATATAAAGCAATCTGGCAACTAATCTTCCTTTAAATTAAATATTTTGTGAGACGAAAATTCCCTAGAAGAATGCAAACGTCGGATTATTAATAATGATAAACTTATTTAGTAAAGCACTAAGTTAATATGAAGAGCACAATTTTCGAAGAACCGTTCAAAGTCTATAATAGATGCATGAACAGAACTTCGACTTTTGATCAAGCAACGTCACTCATACCCTGATATAATAGAGAAACTTGAAAAGACGCATAAGCAGTATGCATCTTAAAAGAGAGAAAATCTATATACGTCATGCAGAAATCAAATACGTCTTCCCAACAGCAATACTTAACCAGTTCCTTGTTAACTTGAGGAGTTTTTGTTATCCTTCAAATTAATAGTCTCAAAGATTATTTATATTTCATCTCGAAGGAAATAAAATTTGAAAATGTTATGTGACATTTTTGTGGTATACCAGTTTTGTTTTGATATGGAGAAGTTTACAAGTAAAGTTGAATCGGATACGTCTTCTGCTTAAACAAAGATTCAATTTATGTATCTGACAATTCTATGCGTCTAGCTAACTGGTGGAGTCTTCATATTCTGAACTGTCATGGGGGATCATACTTTGTGACAGGGTTATATAATCGAATTCTTCTCATAGATTTGTGCATCCAAGATTTTTTGACACATTTATAAAGTTTCATGCGTCATAGGCAGTTATGCATCATCATGAAGGCAGTAATTTCTTCAGAAGTGGAGTAAAAGCTTATGCAACAAGATTGAAATTACAGTAAAATGCAAAATAATAACTTTTATTAACAAAACCATGATTACATATTATGGAGATCTATTACATTTAATATTTTCATTCTAAAGTTGTGGTCATTTCTGAGGAAGATCTATTACATCCTAAAGTCTCCTCCATTAGGTCCTCTATCACTGCCAGCCATAAGATATGGAAAATGTTGCACTGGAGGACAACGTCAAGATGGTGAGCACTCTCGTAGGCTAGGTACTCTGAACCTTGTATTATCGCGAAAGTGTCAAACTTGAGTCACATGCTAGTGCATCTACCAGCATGTTTTAGTGGAATAAAACAAAACTAGACGAAGGCCCATGACCTTCTCCATCTGTTTGTCTCTCATGGCCTTCATCGACTGCACTGTTTGTCATCAATAGTGTTTTGATAGGATTTAGCCCAATCTCATCACAAATGCTACGACAGTGAAACCAGCCAATTGCAAGCATCGTCAGGTGGATGCAGACAGCTAGCTGGGTCTGAGGACTGCAAAGGTCCTCCATGTATTGTGCTGAATCATGTCGAACAAGACATATTATGATGTCCTTCCAAGCTTCATCTGAGCTCCAGTCATCACAGAAGTACACGAAATCCCTCCGTCATTAAAAAAGGGGAGATGGAAGAGCAACCGTGCAGAATACAAGGCGACCGGAGGCGACTGTGCCGGAAGGTGATAGAAGTGAGCATCTTTTCCTTCTAACCAGCCCCAAGAAAATAACGTTCGACTTGCATGTGTTAAGCATATAGCTAGCGTTCCTTCTGAGCCAGGATCAAACTCATTCTTTTTCTTTTTTCGGCAGTGCTAACTTTCCTTTTTTTTGCAGCAAATGGGCATGGAAGTTGATAAGCCAATTACCTACTACGCCCCTTTCTCAAAATATGACAAGTTGAAAATAAAGTTAAGCACATGAAGTCAGTTGTATAGGAAAGCATGAAAATTTTATGCACCTAAAATTGGCAACATCACTCGTTAAACAACACAACATTGACAGTCTAGCCTATGTGTACAGTAGATTTTCTATTTTTATAGCACACTTTTTCTATAAGTGTAGCTATGAGCTTTGAAGACATGTTATGTTCTGTCAGCCCCAGTTTTTCAAAATTTTTGTTAATCAGTATTAAACTGGCCATTAATGATTAATTTAGTCTTAAAATATTTTATTAGGAATTTTCTGGAATTTTTAAATAATTTTAAATGATTTTTAAAGAGTTTTAATTACTAAAATATTATTTTGCAAATAGTTTAAAATATTTTAAATATGTTCTGTAATTTTTTTAATTGTTTTTATATCAGTTTGCAATTTACTGAATTGTTTTAAATAGAGTTTGTAATTAGTTATATTGTTTTAATTCTGTTTTGCAATTACCCAATTTATCCCGACGTCAGTTTGCAAATAACAAATTTGTTATTTTTGCAAATCGCACCCGTATCCTTCCCCGATCACCGCCCTACTGTTCCCTAATCTTCCGGCAACATTAACCCAAACCCTAACCCTAATCCGGCGACCATCCACCGCCTTCGACCACCTATAAATAGCCCTCGACTCCCCTTTCATTTCTCCACCATTTTCCGACCACCACGGCCATTCCCGACCACCTTTCTTCCCCATTTTATCAGCCGAAGCCCTAACTCCGGCGAACTCGACCACCACCTCCACCCTTGACGTCGTCGTCCCCAACTACCACTGGAAGGTTCGTCGTGACGAGCTACGTCCAGCGCCACCCAAGCGCCACTGCCACGACGCTCACAGCCGCCGTTCGCCCTCTCGAAACCAACTTCGACGCCGGACACGAAGGTAACAGTGACTGTTTCGTGTCGTACGTATCCAATACTTACGTATGTTGTTCGCCAGGACACGACGACCCCAGCCCCGTACTCGGACACGCGTAGATCGTGTCGTACGTGTCATGCAGTGCATGGACACGTCGACACGGTGTCAGATCTCATTTCTCGTGTCCTGGACTGTATGGACACGAGACTAACTGTTACAATTAGTTTAACGGGTTTGGTTTTGTGCTAACGGGTTTAAAACCCATTAACTTAAAATCTGACTTATAATTAACCCGACCCCTAACCTAACACGCGAACCGAACCCGACCCACTGGCCAGCCCGAGCTCATTAAGCTCACCCCTGGCTTAGCCAGGAGGCCGAGTTCGAGCCCCCCCTGCTGTTTATTTCTTTTCCTTTTCCTTTTTCTTTTCTTTTTCTTTTTCTTTTCTTTTTTCTGTTTATATATGTATATATGTATATGTATATATGTATTACTGTATATATTATATATATATTTACTGTTATATATATTGTATATATAAAAATTATTTATGAATATATATATATATATATATATATATATATATATATATATATATATATATATATATATATAAATATACTTAGGTACATCTATGTATATATATATACGTTATTTTCTTTATATAAATGTATATATATATATATATTTTTCTATATATATATATATATCTTTGCTAGTTAGCATTATATATATTATAGTGTATGTATATCCCTATATATATACTTTTCATATATATTGTATATAATTGTGTGTATATATATATATTATTCTTTTATATATATGTATTTTCCTATGAATATATATATATATATATATATTGTATATGTACATATAATTGTACATAACTAGCCTCCATAAAATTATGTAAAATTACCTACTTACTATATTTTCATGTTTGCATCTTCTATGTGTATTTTTCCTGAATAAAATAGTATTATATTTCCTGCTCTTTTTATACATTGTATTTTTGTACATTTAATTAACTGCAACCATTTTGGTGTCCAAGCCTAGCATGGGTTTTTGGGACCAAATGTGTTTTCACACATTCAAGGCCTGCACAAGTCATATTGGACTTGAATCATGGTCTTGGGTCCTGTATTTGAACCTTGGTTCATTTATATACATGGACAAAATATACAGATAATTAATTATTTAATTTCATAATTATGTAACTTGCTGTTTTTGGATTTTTATAAATATTTAGCTTGCTGTAAAAATTCTGGAAAAATAGTATTTAGATTCTCTGTTAATTTAGACAATTTAATATAATTTTTATAGCATTTTGTTGACAGTTTTGCCCCTGTTTAGCCATATCAAACCAGAACTCATTTTCTATATATTTATGAAAACTGATTTTTATAAAATACTTCTGTTGGGTAATAAATCCCAGAAAAATTATAATAAATTTCTATAATTAACAAGGTTTCTGTCAGTATATTATTTTGCATTTATTGAAGATTTTTAGTATTTTCTAAAATTGTTAGAACACAGTGCACAGAATGTTTATTTACCAATAATTAAGACTAAGTCATGACTTGTGATTTTTGTGTATTTCTAGTATTTGGATTGCTAACCAGCCTTAATATGGGAGATCCATGTGTTAGTTTAGATGCCAAATCACTTCACTTTGAACCCCTAGGCTAAGTTCACCTAGCCAATGTCCAATTTGGCCTTCTCACATCACTAGTGTATTTATATTGTCTTGTAACTTAGAGTCTGAGTATATATATGTTTTCAGTGCCAGGACACTCTACATCTTAGCTTTATTGTCATTGCATTGCTTTGCTCCAGGCAAGTACATCTACAAACTCATTTACTGTCTTTTAATGTTAAGTACATGTGACAACCTTGTGAATTACCATTAATCCAGTTGCAAGTCTTTTGTTAATTATACATGTTAAAACACTGTTATTTGATAAAAGAATGTTAATCAACCCATGTGAATGCTGATCCTTGGAGTAGCAAGTCAAATCATAACACGTTTCATACTATTGCCAGTTTCCACCATGCTTTACACTATTTCCCGTATCTTTTACATGATGATTACTGGGTTATGAGAGAGTTGATAGTATAGTTACTGGACTCGTGGAATGTACTCACTTACATTGCAGTATGCTAATTGTGTAGTTTTTGGACTTGTGGAATGTACTCCCGTACATTGCAGAGTGGTTTCTGGACTTATGGAATGTACTTACGTACATTGCAGTAAACTAAGAATGTAGTTTCTGGACTTGTGGAATGTACATACGTACATTGCAGTAAACTAGCATAGCACCTATTGACCGATCTCATACCTCCTCCAGTTTTAATACATAATGTACAATATGCCACAATTGACAAGAGTGTCTTAAAATGATAATCAAGATATACCATGATTTTCTGCTTTATATGATTTACCATGATTCTAGTATGTCTATTTTTCAGTCTTATCATACCATGTTCCTGTTGTACATCTCTTGCATTATACATTCAGTACTTTAGTAGTAGAGGTTGTACTTGCTCCCGTCCTGACAGGATAACGTTGTAGGTATTTTGACCGAGGAAGAAATGCTTTGTGACCCATACTATGGAGCTCCAGTTGAGGATATTCCTGCAGGGAATCCTGCTTAGCTGCTTAGTTTGACTTAGTATTGGGTTATTATCACAGACGCTATTTTGTACCTTTAAACTGGACCTTGTCTCCAGTACTACTTTTGGTTGTGTACTATTTATAACAAACTTAGTGGTTTTTCATCTATCTATATAGAAGCTGTGTTGTGATCATTCTTAAACTATCTTAATTATTAGCACATTTATCATTATTACCTGACTGTCTAGAACAGCTTACTACGCTCTAATCAAGCGTAGGCTGGACATGGCTCGGCCCGGCCCAATAATTTGGGAATCGGGTCGTGACATGTTTTTAGTGGTGGCCCATGCAGGTCCTGACTAAAGTTGTTTGGTTACGTTACTGTACCAAGCACGCCTACAGAAATTAAGGATAACTAGATAACACTAGAAACAACATCTAGAACACCTAGAGGAATTTTAGGATTGCAACATAGGAAAACTCATCACAGCGTAGGACCGGTAGTGTAACTAAATTGTTTGCTTATGAGTGCTTGCTTTATTCTTATAATTCCTTTGTCTTTTATAAATAGATGGACCCTACACACTCTCCCGATTCCGCCACCTCAGGTGACGGTACACCTTCATCACCTCCCCCTACCACCCGGATAGGT
Organism: Iris pallida; assembly: GCA_029216955.1. Classification (NCBI taxonomy): domain Eukaryota; kingdom Viridiplantae; phylum Streptophyta; class Magnoliopsida; order Asparagales; family Iridaceae; genus Iris; species Iris pallida. Next base: position 6,349,401 of record JANAVB010015399.1, on the reverse strand, counting down.
CCATTAGACTTTGCACCTCCACCACCTCCTACCCCGCAGACCCAGATGCCTCCACCCCCACCTCCTATCATGCCTCCCCAGACTATTGTTTCCCTTGACGGAACCCAATTACTGGCTTTGATCCAGGGGCTCCTGAATACTCAGCATACCCCCGTCTCGCAACCTATAGAACATCAATTGAGGCTAGGTAGTATCAAGAGTTTTATGAACCTAAATCCGAAGGAGTTTCTTGGGACGGAAGGCATAGTTATAGCTGATGACTGGTTAGATTCCGTAGAGAGGAAGCTCATAGGGGCTAGATTACCTGACGACCTTTGGGTCGAGGCAGCAGGATTTTTGTTAGCAAACCTGGCAGGAGTCTGGTTCAGAAATGAGACGATGTTCATTGGCAGCAGAGGAAACTGGAAGCAATTCAAGATCCAGTTCAAGAGGAAGTTCTTCTCCACCACCGCTAGAGTTGCCATGGGATTGCAATTCCAGAACCTGCAACAGGGGAGCCGTACAGTCGATGAGTACGCAAGTGAGTTTAGCAGACTCAGTCGTTTTGCCCCGAGCTTAGTAGCCGACCCGGAGGAGATGGCTCGCAGATTCTGCCATGGTCTTGTCCCGGACATTAGCATCTTACTAGTGGCCAACGGGATCACAGACTACTACCAGCTACTGGAGAGAGCCCGAGGTATCGAGGAGCGTCTTTTGTCTTGCAAGAGGCCAGCTACCACACATCATGACGGGCCGTCCAAGCGCCAGACTTTCCAGCAGAGGACGACTACCCAGCACCAGCAGGCCTATTCTCCACCAGCTCATCCTTAGCATCAGTTATCATTTGCCCGAGATCCGGGGCAACAGCAGCAGAAGTGGGTCTCTTGTGCCTTCTGCAAAAAGCCAGGGCACGATGTCTCCATCTGTAGGAAGAAATTGAGCCAGTGTCTTGCTTGCGGGTCTTCCACCCATATGATTCGGGAGTGCCCGAAGGCGAAGCCATTTACCAGAGGACCTTCAGGGAGAGCATACCCTTTAGCCATCCAGGCAGCAGTACCAGTGCAGGGCCCAGAGCCAGAGCCAGAATACTTGACAGACGGTGCCACAGGTTGGATTTATTTGCATATGACTGTTTGATTCTAGTGCCTCATTAAGTTACCTATCACTAGACTCATGCCAAACCATCATTTAGTAACTGCACCCATGAGACCAAGCCATTGACCAGTAGACCTGTTTCATAGACGTTCCATCATTAGGAGATAGCCTTAGTCATCGCTGTAATTATTTAAAAAAAAACGTTAGATACCTTGCGTGTCTTCAGTTCTTGTAAATTTCGAGGACGAAATTTTTCAAGGAGGGAAGACTTGTCAGCCCCAGTTTTTCAAAAATTTTATTAATCAGTATTAAACTGGCCATTAATGATTAATTTAGTCTTAAAATATTTTATTAGGAATTTTTTGGAATTTTTAAATAATTTTAAATGATTTTTAAAGAGTTTTAATTACTAAAATATCATTTTGCAAATAGTTTAAAATATTTTAAATATGTTCTGTAATTTTTCTAATTGTTTTTATATCAGTTTGCAATTTACTGAATTGTTTTAAATAGAGTTTGTAATTAGTTATATTGTTTTAATTCTGTTTTGCAATTACCTAATTTATCCCGACGTCAGTTTGCAAATAACAAATTTGTTATTTTTGCAAATCGCACCCGTCTCCTTCCCCGATCACCGCCCTACTGTTCCCTAATCTTCCGGCAACATTAACCCAAACCCTAACCCTAATCCGGCGACCATCCACCGCCTTCGACCACCTATAAATAGCCCTCGACTCCCCTTTCATTTCTCCACCATTTTCCGACCACCACGGCCATTCCCGACCACCTTTCTTCCCCATTTTATCAGCCGAAGCCCTAACTCCGGCGAACTCGACCACCACCTCCACCCTAGACGTCGTCGTCCCCAACTACCACTGGAAGGTTCGTCGTGACGAGCTACGTCCAGCGCCATCCAAGCGCCACTGCCACGACGCTCACAGCCGCCGTTCGCCCTCTCGAAACTAACTTCGACGCCGGACACGAAGGTAACAGTGACTGTTTCGTGTCGTGCGTATCCAATACTTACGTATGTTGTTCGCCAGGACACGACGACCCCAGCCCCGTACTCGGACACGCGTAGATCGTGTCGTGCGTGTCATGCAGTGCATGGACACGTCGACACGGTGTCAGATCTCATTTCTCGTGTCCTGGACTGTATGGACACGAGACTAACTGTTACAATTAGTTTAACGGGTTTGGTTTTGTGCTAACGGGTTTAAAATCCATTAACTTAAAATCTGACTTATAATTAACCCGACCCCTAACCTAACACGCGAACCGAACCCGACCCACTGGCCAGCCCGAGCTCATTAAGCTCACCCCTGGCTTAGCCAGGAGGCCGAGTTCGAGCCCCCCCTGCTGTTTATTTCTTTTCCTTTTCCTTTTTCTTTTCTTTTTCTTTTTCTTTTCTTTTTTCTGTTTATATATGTATATATGTATATGTATATGTATTACTGTATATATTATATATATATTTACTGTTATATATATTGTATATATATAAATTATTTATGAATATATATATATATATATTTATATATAAATATACTTAGGTACATCTATGTATATATATACGTTATTTTCTTTATATAAATGTATATATATATATTTTTCTATATATATATATATATATATCTTTGCTAGTTAGCATTATATATATTATAGTGTATGTATATCCCTATATATATACTTTTCATATATATTGTATATAATTGTGTATATATATATATATTATTCTTTTATATATATGTATTTTCCTATGAATATATATATATATATATATATATATATATATATATATATATATATATATATATATATTGTATATGTACATATAATTGTACATAACTAGCCTCCATAAAATTATGTAAAATTACCTACTTACTATATTTTCATGTTTGCATCTTCTATGTGTATTTTTCCTGAATAAAATAGTATTATATTTCCTGCTCTTTTTATACATTGTATTTTTGTACATTTAATTAACTGCAACCATTTTGGTGTCCAAGCCTAGCATGGGTTTTTGGGACCAAATGTGTTTTCACACATTCAAGGCCTGCACAAGTCATATTGGACTAGAATCATGGTCTTGGGTCCTGTATTTGAACCTTGGTTCATTTATATACATGGACAAAATATACAGATAATTAATTATTTAATTTCAGAATTATGTAACTTGATGTTTTTGGATTTTTATAAATATTTAGCTTGCTGTAAAAATTCTGGAAAAATAGTATTTAGATCTCTGTTAATTTGGACAATTTAATATAATTTTTATAGCATTTTGTTGACAGTTTTGCCCCTGTTTAGCCATATCAAACCAGAACTCATTTTCTATATATTTATGAAAACTGATTTTTATAAAATACTTCTGTTGGGTAATAAATCCCAGAAAAATTATAATAAATTTCTATAATTAACAAGGTTTCTGTCAGTATATTATTTTGCATTTATTGGAGATTTCTAGTATTTTCTAAAATTGTTAGAACACAGTGCACAGAATGTTTATTTACCAATAATTATGACTAAGTCATGACTTGTGATTTTTGTGTATTTCTAGTATTTGGATTGCTAACCAGCCTTAATATGGGAGACCCATGTGTTAGTTTAGATGCCAAATCACTTCACTTTGAACCCCTAGGCTAAGTTCACCTAGCCAATGTCCAATTTGGCCTTCTCACATCACTAGTGTATTTATATTGTCTTGTAACTTAGAGTCTGAGTATATATATGTTTTCAGTGCCAGGACACTCTACATCTTAGCTTTATTGTCATTGCATTGCTTTGCTCCAGGCAAGTACATCTACAAACTCATTTACTGTCTTTTAATGTTAAGTACATGTGACAACCTTGTGAATTACCATTAATCCAGTTGCAAGTCTTTTGTTAATTATACATGTTAAAACACTGTTATTTGATAAAAGAATGTTAATCAACCCATGTGAATGCTGATCCTTGGAGTAGCAAGTCAAATCATAACACGTTTTATACTATTGCCAGTTCCCACCATGCTTTACACTATTTCCCGTATCTTTTACATGATGATTACTAGGTTATGAGAGAGTTGATAGTATAGTTACTGGACTCGTGGAATGTACTCACTTACATTGCAGTATGCTAATTGTGTAGTTTCTGGACTTGTGGAATGTACTCCCGTATATTGCAGTAAACTAGCAGTGCGGTTTCTGGACTTATGGAATGTACTTACGTACATTGCAGTAAACTAAGAATGTAGTTTCTGGACTTGTGGAATGTACATACGTACATTGCAGTAAACTAGCATAGCACCTATTGACCGATCTCATACCTGCTCCAGTTTTAATACATAATGTACAATATGCCACAATTGACAAGAGTGTCTTAAAATGATAATCAAGATATACCATGATTTTTCGCTTTATATGATTTACCATGATTCCAGTATGTCTATTTTTCAGTCTTATCATACCATGTTCCTGTTGTACATCTCTTGCATTATACATTCAGTACTTTAGTAGTAGAGGTTGTACTTGCTCCCGTCCTGACAGGATAACGTTGTAGGTATTTTGACCGAGGAAGAAATGCTTTGTGACCCGTACTATGGAGCTCCAGTTGAGGATATTCCTGCAGGGAATCCTGCTTAGCTGCTTAGTTTGACTTAGTATTGGGTTATTATCATAGACGCTATTTTGTACCTTTAAACTGGACCTTGTCTCCAGTACTACTTTTGGTTGTGTACTATTTATAACAAACTTAGTAGTTTTTCATCTATCTATATAGAAGCTGTGTTGTGATCATTCTTAAACTATCTTAATTATTAGCACATTTATCATTATTACCTGACTGTCTAGAACAACTTACTACGCTCTAATCAAGCGTAGGCTGGACATGGCTCGGCCCGGCCCAACAATTTGGGAATCGGGTCGTGACATGTTCAGAACATGTTCAAAGAGGAAATAATTATTGTAAGGCTTCATGTGAAAAGAAGTAATTGACGAGAAAAAGAATACTTCAAAGATAACCTTTTGAAGATCGGTCTTTTTTCGACTTCTGGAATAACAAAAGCGCAGTGTTCTCAGCAAGGTGATGCTCAATCCCCTCACAAGTCTGCACAAGTTTGCTGAAGTGTTAATCAGCAAATGCACGGTTAAAAGTGATGATGACAAATCTTGTCAAAGTCATGTCCTATTAATAGGGACGAAGACTCGCTATGCAGTGAGGTACTATACAACTTGATTCTAAACGAAGGGGTCGGCTCAGTATTAACTATCACATGATTTTCTGTTCCTGAAATCGCAGGATCATTTGACTTAGCCTCGATCCAAGCAATTGTCAGAAACGGTCGCCTCAAATTTCGAAGACGGTTCAGATTTTGAAGGATTCAGTAAAAGCAAATAACACTATGGCAAGTGATTCAATATGTCTAAAGCTCTATGTAATAGAATCCTTTCTCTCTTCCATGCTTCTTGTTCAAAGTATTTTAAAACTTGTTCAAGTTTTAAAAACTGGGGTCCTATAGAAGCATAAAAAATATCAAAAAGAGACGCATAGATGTCATGCATCTAAAATATAATGTTCATAAAGTTAGAAGTTGCTAGAAAAGGAAGACACATGTTCAAGAAGCGGGCTAGATAGACGCATGGTCCATTCAGATGCATGACGTACTTCTGTCTCTTGTGTGAAGAGACAATTCTCGAGCAGTATACAGTATTCAGCCTACGAGGAAAATGTAAATAATTTCGTCATCCTCATCATTATACTTGACAAGCTGTAAAAAAAGACGTTGTATGTATCTACTTCCATATTAGTGTTTTGCTGTAAGCAATTGGAGAAGCTATGCATTCAAGTGTGACTGATTCATAGTGACTCAAGAAAAAGCTGTTATTTGCAGTAAGCAACCAATTACTATGCATCTAACAATATTTGACGATGTAGGAGCGTAAAAAGAGCTTCATAGAATGAGTCAAAGAGATGGATCATTCCACTCAAAATGGTCTATTTTACGCCAAGGAGAGGCTAATCACTTTACGCCTAAAGCAGGCTGATCATTTTACGTCAGGGTCAAGCCAATGGTTTTACGCCTAAGACAGGCTAACCACTTTTACGCTGGACAAAAGCTGTCAAGTCTTGCATTTAATGTAAAGTCTGACATTAAGATATTAATGATGGCATATACCACAGAAATCGAAGGGATTTGTTTTACACATAGACCAATGTTGTCGTTTAGTATGTGGACTGAGCTATTTTTACGCTCACAGTATGGCTTCTTTTACGCATGGAGACTATACGAGTTTTTACGCTCAAAAGTCGACGTGTGCATAAAGTTTATTTGGGCTACTTTACGCTCAAGGTTATTTAATAATCACTTTACGCGGGAAGTCCATGTCAGGGCTATTTTACGCCTAGTCTACTGCTTTACGCTCAGAGTACATTGGGGCTGTTTTTACGTCCTATTCTTTCTGACCAACTTGGAACGTGGTTTGCCTACATGGCTTTCATGCCACATATTTCGAAGAACGTGTGTACGTGCATCCTATTCTTACTGAAATGATGGGACACGTGTCAACGTATGCAGAGGATGACTTTGGTCGTGGATGGCAGTTGTTAGCATAAAGACGGAACTTTTGCTAAGTTTTTATGCACAAGAGCCCAAGTCTATAAATAGACTTATTTTTCACACACAGAGAGGGACAGAGAGACAGGAGGAGAGAAAACAGAGAGATTAGAACTCAGAGACTTTGATTCTCCAGAGCATTCTTTTTCAACCTTTCTTTCAGAACAGAGTGAAGCAAAGCAGGAAAGCATTCGGCCTCTCCATCAGTGCCCAAGTGCGTCGATACCTTTCTGGTGACTTAGTTCTTCCAACTGTTCATCTTCAAGCAGTGATCTTCATCATCATCGTATGGTCCAAGGAACAAAGTGATCATTTACAGATCAGACTTCCATAGTAATACTTTTCCAGAATCAAATTTGTACTTCTTGTACTTTTTCTCGTTTTATTTTCAAAAGCCAATTTTTCTGGCATTTTGTTAAGTAAAAGAAAATGGCGACTCTGCTGGGGATGACCTTCTCCTCTGACGAGGAGGCAATTGCTCAATATGATGATGTGTCGATTGGATCAACAAAGAAGACTCTGGTTGTACACTTCGATCAGACTGCTTATGAAGGGATGCTCCGAACTGGGGGTGGTTCTCACTGCTCCAATGTTCAAAAATCTCGCAAAGTACGAAAAGTTTGGATTCCTAAATCTAAAATAGCTTCTGATCTCTTTGTTGCTGCAGATGGCAAGGGAATTCTTTCCACTCCTGTCGTAGGGGCTCCCGTTCGTAACGAGGCAGTCCTTACTTTAGCGTTGCACTCTAAGTGTGACAATTTATCTCCCGTCTATGACGGTGAAGATAATCAGGTTTCACGCCCACTGCATAAGAACCAAGTTTTACGCCCGGTGCGTAAAAATGATGTTTTACGCCCAGTGGGTAAAAAACCAAATTTTACGCTCAGTACATAAGAACGATTCTCCCATTTGTAATGAGGCAGACTCTAACGCTTGTTCTTCTGAGTGTAATGATAAGTCTCCCGTCTGTGACATGGTAGACACACATAAGTTACGCTCTTCGCGTAAAGGAAAATCTCCCGTCTGTGACGTGGTAGATAATCAATTTTTACGCTCTACGCGTAAAGGAAAGTCTCCTGTCTTTGACAGTGTAGATAAAATTCGCAACGATGTTTTCACATCTAATGTGAATGTACCTAAACGCGTACAACATAAAAATGTTGTTCGTAAAGCTTCAGTTCTACACCAACAACCTACTTATACTGCTCTACGCAAAGTACCAAACCTACAAATTACACGCAATGAAAATGGAGTCCTTCGTGCTCAAAAATCTCAAGATTTATGCACACAACTCCAAACGCGTAAAAATGTACAGTTTGGTTCTGCGAATGCAGCCAGTAATCTTCTTTATACACGAGGGACTAAACGTTTCTCTACCCTAAATGTAATAAAGAAGACTACTCCCTCTACTCCTTCTGATTTACGTGAATTGCTAATGCAAAAGCGTAAGAACAGACAATCTCCGGTGACATTTCCCCAAGAAAAACACCATTGTGAATATCACCAGGTTGTAATCAACTGTTGTTGTTCAGCTTCAAAATGGTCAGTTTTTGATCGATTGAGTTTTAATGTGCCTCAACAACAAGTTGATGACCAAGAACATGAGCCGTCTTATGTGTCAGTCAACATGGCATCTCATACTAACAGAGGACGACGCCCAAGACGGAATATGTCCCAAACTCCAGGTCAACAACAGTTCAACAGACTTCTTGATTTCTTTGAGGGAGTATATCAGAACACTCGATCAAGAAGACAAAGACAATTGCAGACTTCTGATTCAAAAGCTGGGGGTACTCAATCTTTTGAGTTCGAAACTGATAGTGTTGATTCATACTTCTATATTAATCCTTCTATATCTTCAAGGGAGGTTGAATCCTACACTATTGGAGATGAACCAGAGACGTCATCTGCTAATACAGAATAACGTCTCACTGCCATTGAGCAATCACTGAAAGACATGCTTAATATGGTGTAAAACATGCATCAGATAATATTTAATCAGCAAACTGCTCAGCCGACAGTAATAACCCCAGTACCAGTAGCAGCACCAACTCAAGATAGTCAAGGGGCTGATATACCTTTGAATATTTAAGAGCCTGCTGTTAATCAAAATTCTGCATCTCCAGATCCTATTATACCAGAAGATGTACCATCTCCGGTGGGGATCATGGTACATCCAACAACCATTCAATCAAACGTGCTTCCACAGACTAGTGAAGCCATTCAAGCAGTGCATGAGCTCAAAGCACAGTTTGAGGTTTTGAAGCACAAGGATCAGCTCCAGAGATTAGGGATTAAGCAACCTTATCCTCCTCATTGGAATGATGTACCCTTTTCACCAAAATTTAAGCCACAATCTATGGTATTGTTTGATGGAAGGGCTTCTCCTAGTCAGTATATCAATTATTTTGATATTATGACCGTACATTTGTAGAAAAATGATGCTATTCTTACTCGAGTGTTCATTGGGTGCTTGACGGGTTCAGCTTACGACTGGTATCGTAGTTTACCCGACAATTGCATTTCGTCTTTTGATGAATTTAAGGCAATGTTTCTCTCCCGTTTCTATGAAGGAGGTATGGACATGAACATGTCCTCCTTAATAGAAATCAAACAAAAGGAGAAAGAAGATACTCGAACGTTCATTGAACGTTTCCGACAGGCTACTCTAAAGATGCCTCCTGGTATGCCAGATTCAGCGCTAATTGATACATGCAAGATGAATCTGCGACCATCTATTGCTGTTTTCACGGGTTCCCAATTCACAGATTGGGCTTCGTTTATCATAGCAGCAGTTTCTGCCGAGACCAATGGTAGGTTGGCTCATGAACATGGGATGATTTTCGACTCAGAGGATAAAGGAAAAAAAGGTAATCCTAGTAATAATTCTGGTAATCGTAATGTGAAAGGAAAAGATACCCTCATGGTCAATCTTTCCAAGAATAAAACGATGCCGAATAATCAGAAATCTTCCAGGCCAAAAGAAGAATACTCTTCTGACGAAAGTGATATCCCAGGGATATTCCAATGTCTGGTGAAGAGTGGCAAACTCCAGATTCCGGAGCCAAAGAGACCTAATGAGGTGAATCTGACTGACAATCATAAATATTGTATCTATCATAGATACATTAATCATCCTACCAGTGCTTGCTATGTCTTGAAGAAGAAAATCCAAGAGCTGATAAATGGCGGTGCTATCGCTTTAACCAATGATGACCATACGGTTACAACCAATATGGTTTCTCTTTAATTTGGAGATTTTCCTCCACAGCAAGTTCCAGATGGAATTATCCCAATCCCGAAGGCGACGATGAAGATTGTGAATATCCTGCCTCCTAGAGAAGAAAATGAAAGATTGCTGCCTCTCACCTTAAAAATGGTGAAATTATGTGGGTACATCCTGACTTAGTACCTGAGTTAGAAAATGAAGGTAAAACTTCTAAATCCAAGAAAGGTAAGAAAGTTAAAACCTGCAACATGATTTCTCATATTATCTCAGATCCTGATGATTTGGATCATCTATAGGATGGCCTTCCTTTGGAAAATAGACTGAGAGGATTGAACATATATCCCCCAAGTCTAGCTCCTCCTACTAAGCTTAAGCTTACTCATCAGCAGTGGCTAGCCATGAATAGTGTTCCCTTATACAGGGCACAACAAGTCTTTGCTGCTTATGAAAAAGCTCTGACAGGGATTTTTCCTCGGTTCCCAAATCCTTCTCCTGTGGTTACAGAAGGTCCTACTTCTTCCTCTTCTGTTGAACCATCTATTAAAAGTCCACTACCCACTCACTTATACAGTCAGCAATCTGTCCTTCTCATGAAGAAGATGGGTTATGACTTTCAAAAGGCAGAAGGTTTGAATTATGATAAAGGAATACGACTTCCTTTACAGATACAAAATCAAAACTCTACTGTTGGATTGGGTTCTGAAGTTCCTCATAACAATCCTTACAAGAAGAAGGCTAAAGGAGGGAAGACTAAATCCTGTAATATGGTACTTCCTTCTCCTCAGTCTGAAGAAGAAACTTTTGCTGGTACGAGATCTGGAAAAGAGTACCACAAAGATTATAAGGGATCTTCCAAAGAAGTAGAAGACGTAGTGGAAACACTACCAGCTCAACCTTCTCCTGTTCCTGCTAAACCATCTGTGGTTGAAAAGGGAAAACAGAAAGCAGTACGCTTTGATGTTCCATTGAAGTCTACTTTCAGTTAGGGGGTAGTGATGAAACCCTACAAATTTGATATTCTAGCTCAGTTAGCCAATACTCCGGCTAGATTATCTATATTTGAGCTGCTTCGTCTTTCTAGAGAAAGCAGGGAGACTTTGAGTGAAGCTTTACTTCAAGCAGATTCATGCTTGGCTCAACTCAAGAGTCCTGATAATTCTCCAGTGTCGTGTTCGCAATGTCATAGCGTGATGGAAGCAATTCCCAACATCACCTTTACACAAGAAGATATGCTGTTGAAGCATAACAAACATGACAGGCCTCTGTGCTACACTGGATATATTGGATCCACTGAAATTGACAGGATTTACATTGATCCTAGGTCTTCAATTAGCATAATTCTTCAGAGCATGCTAAGACCCCTGAGGATTTCTACTAGTGATCTGACTTACACTAGTACTACAATAGTTGGTTTTAATTCTGGCAAGAGTAAACCACTGAGAAAGATTCATCTGAAGATTCAGATTGGTGATCTTCGAACTATGGTAACCTTCTATGTTATCAACTCAGACGTATCCAACAATATCCTTCTGGGGAGACCATGGATTCATGAACATAACATCGTACCTTCAACTCTCCACCAATGCTTTAAGTATGTGGATTCCCAAGGAGTTGTGAAGACTGAGTTTGCTGATATCAATCCTTTCAAGGGCGTCAAAGCCTATTTTTCTGATTCAAGGCTTTATAAACAAGAGCATGTGAAAGAGATATCAGACATAGCGGAAGATCAATCATCTACTGAAGATCAGTCTATTAATGATGACCTGCCAGAAGAGCAACCTTTGAAGATCATAGTCAAGGGACGAATCTAATCCCAACCTGTCGATGTCTTGTAGGGTGTGAAAAAATTCTGACACGCTGACATAAGACCAAGTCAGCCAAAGGCCATACGCTCAGCCAAAGGCCATACGCTCAGTGCAAAAGTCATACGCTCAGTGAATATTTTATTATTTCTCGACTGACAGCACAGCATACGCTCAGTGGGGGATGAATCTGACACTTCGTCTTTCGTACAAAAAAACAGCTGTCTTAGGAGAATTAACCGTCGTATGGATTTTCGAGACTCGATTTTGTCTTTTAGGAGGACAGCTCATTAGCCATCATGAATGCACAGCCATCATTACTGTCATTTCTGACAGTCTATCAGCCGTCATATCTGCAACACGACGCTCGAAAGATATTTGTCAGTTATTGGGAGATATGACGTATTCGAGAAGATTGAGGACAGCCACGTGTCTACTTCCCCAGTCATATGACTCCTCATCAAGGCAGCGTATGGACTTCATACGACTCCTCATCAAGGCAGCGTATGGACTTCATACGACTCCTCATCAAGGTAGCGTATGGCCTTCATACGACTCCTCATCAAGGCAGCGTATGTACTCCATACGACTCCTCATCAAGACAGTGTATGTACTTCATACGACTCCTCATCAAGCAGCATATGTACTCCATACGACTCCTCATCAAGTGAGCGTATATACTCCATACGACTTCTTGTCACCCAAGTAAGCGTATAGACTCCATACGACTCCTCTTCAAACAAGACAGCGTATGCTAGTCATACTTCTCCAAAAGACAGCGTATCAAAGCAAATGCATTCAGAATGACTTCAAATGTACAGTCAACACACGTTCTCACGTGTCTTGTACTCGGTTACCCACTCATTTAGAAGTTATGCAATATGGCATTCATGCCATCAATCTCTCCTGGATATACTCCACTACTCCCAACCGTACTCCAACGTGTCTCCAAAGAAATTTGCTACGCGTCCCTGTAGTTATGCACACGTCAAGTAACTGACTGAGCGTATGCCCAGAGCAGTTATCCAAAACTCTATAAAAGAGAGTTTTTCTACCTTCAACAGACACCACATTCAATTCAGAGAGAACAGAGAGATTGCCCAGTTGTTGTCCAAGTTCTTCGAGGTCCGAGCCTTCTTCATCGCATCGTCCAAGGGATAAAGTGATCGTCTTCTAGATCAGATTCCTACAGTTGTAATTTTCTCAGAAACATAATAAATAAATAGAATTTATTTATGGAAAACAAATTGGCGACTCTGCTGGGGAAAGCTGTCTCCTATAACGAGACAGCAACAACTCAATGTGATACTTCATCGATCGGCTCGACGAAGAAGATGATGGTTGTACAATTCGACCAATCTTCTTACGAAGAAATGCTCAAGGCGAAGGAGGGCCGAACGGTTCCTCTACTTTTCTCTCTGCCAAGAAGAAGGGACGTTCTGTCTATGTCCCTAAGTCTTCTACGGCGGCCCGAGACGCTTCTGTCACTTCTCACGCTGACAAGAATACGTCTCCAACCTCAGCGAAGTACGCCTCAGCTTCTCTGAATACGGCAATAGTGGCTTCTCCTAGTCACGCTGACAAAATGGGTTCTTTAGCCAAGTCAGCATGTCCAAGGAAAGCTATCTCTGGACATGTCAAAGTCTCTTCTTCTTCTACTCCTACGACAGCAGTCAGCTCTTTAGCCATTAATAACTCTGTGCGTATGGCAGTCATTGACCAACCATACGCTAGTCAAAAGATAGCGTATGACAAAAATTCTCTGAAGTCAGCGTATGCCAACCAATACAGTCCTTTGACTGTTTCTCAAGGCCAGGCTGGGGGTTCTCTTCCACAGAATATACAAATGATTCCCCCACAGCTTGCACATCTTGTGCCAACCAAGGAGAACGACTCTTTAGTCAACTCCTCTGCTCCTAAGGTTTTTACCTCTGGGATTAATTTGACTAGTACTCTTACTAGATCAAACAAAGAAAAACGCCTTTTGGCTACTTCCTCTAAAGATGGATTATTACCGACTCCCAGTCGGAATAATGTTCATCTTCCTTCTCTCAAAATTTCCCGATCCGAGAAAGGCAAATTGTAAGTATCCAGGACAGATACCAATGTTGTACCTCCTATGGACCTTCGTAACAAGCTTAACCGGAATCATCTCGTTTCTACTTCCGATATAAAGAAGCCTTATCAAACTGGGACAAGTATAATGGACCCTGATGCACAATATGCTAAGAACTATATCGCTCAGATCAATCGGTCTTTATACATTCAAGAACCAAAATGACAGAAGAATAAAAGACAAGTTTCTACACAGAGACTATCTTCAAACACTTACCAGTCTGTTTTCGCAGATCTCCGAGAACATCTGCAAAATAAGTGGAGAATTAACACTCTATCTGTCTCTGACATTGCTCATATTCGTCATGAAGAGCATTGTTGTAACTTCCAACCTCGGGTCGAGATCCAGTGTTGTTGTTCACCGAAAAGACGATCTGTCTTCGAACGGATTCAACATGAACCAATGCCAGACAAAGACGAAACTCTTTATGCTTCCGTCAACATGACCTCCAGAAATACTGGGGGTAGAATACGATCTGATTCTATGTTAGATTCTGAAGACGGTGTTTACCTCGGCACCAGATCCAGAACCAAAGCTTCGACCAGGGTCTCTTCTTCTTCTCATCCAGGTGATAATCCTAAGACCACGGAGGACTTCCTAGGAGAGTCCAACTTCCCAGAATTAACTCCCGTGAATAGCCCCGGGAAAGATGCTGACTCTCATAGCGACGATTCGAAACAGACTGTTTCATCGTCGATACCTCGAATGATTACCACTTATATGGTAGATGGCAATCACGAACCTTCGACTAGCACTGAGGCTCATGAACAAAGGATTTCTTCCTTAGAACAACAGTTACGAGCCATGGCGGATACATTGACTGCTATGCATACTCTTATACAAGCTCAGCAACAAACTCAGCAAGTTCAACAAACAGTACCACCAGTGGTATTAAATACTCTTGTTGCCCCAAACCTGGAACCTTCTACTATTCTGGGGGTACAGTCTAATGTTCATGTACAGCCCACTCCAAGTCAGTCCGAAGCTGGGGGTGGTACATATACTGCAGTCCCTCCTCCCAATTATGCCCAACAAGCAACGACAACGCAATCTTCCGGAGCGGTCACTGAAGAGTTGAAGAATCTTCGGTCTCAATTCGAAGCATTCAAGCAAAAGGACGACTTATAAAAATTAGGTATCAAGCAGCCTTACCCCATACAATGGAAGGATGTATCGTACCTCCCAAAATACAAGCCTCCGACCATCTCTTTCTTTGATGGGACCACCTCCCCAAGTCAGTTCATCAATCACTTTGAGGTAATGACTGATCAACTGCAACCGAGCGATGCCCTCCTCACTCGGGTATTCGTTGGTTGTCTTAAAGGAACCGCTTATGAATGGTATCGAAGTCTCCCTGATGGGTGCATTACTTCGTTTGCCGGGTTCAAACAGATGTTTCTAGAACGATTCTATGAAGGCATTAACGACATGACCATGTCAGCCCTTATACGAATCAAACAAAAAAATAATGAAAGCACTGAGAGCTTCATTGAAAGATTCAGAAGAGAAGCTCTAAAAATGCCTCTCGAAACTCCCGATGCCGTCACTATCGACACTTGCAAGTCGAACCTCTTACCAATCATCAGCATGTGGACAGGATCCACTCAGTTCCAAGATTGGCCTCCTTTCATCGTCAGTGCCAAAGCTGCCGAAGTCAGTACTGAGACTTTCAAAGGTCTGGGGGTACACATGACTCCCAAAGAATCAAGTCAAAGTACTAGCAATAGTGCGCGACCCAACAATCGTAAAGGAAAAGAGACTCTCGAAGTCAATCTCCAGAGCAACAATCAAGAGGTAGTATCTGCCCAAGCTACCCCAGCTCCAACAAATCAACAGCAGAGACCTCCTCGGCAGAAGGAAGAATACTCTTTCGACGACGACGATGTTCAGGGCATCTTCGAATGTTTACTTAAAGGTAACAAGATACAACTACCAGATATCAAAAAGCCTGATGAAGCCAACAAGATGGATCATCCAAAATACTGTCAATATCATAGAATGCTGGGTCATACAATCCGGTCTTGCTTCGTATTAAAAGGAAAGATCCAAGAAATGATCAAATCAGGAGCTGTGACACTAACACCTAAAGACAAGACTGTCACAGCAAATGTGATTTTGATACAGTTCGGTGACTTCCCCCTGTTATTGGTAGAAAATGGGATTGTCCCTATCCCCAAAGCAACCCTTGAAGTTGTGAATATTCCACCAGCCCAGAATGAAGGACTTGTTCCCGTCACCACTAAAAAGGGAGAGATTATGTGGATCCACCCCGATTTAGTGACGGAGTTCGAGACGTCTTCCTCTTCTCCTCGGAAAACTCCTCTGTCTAAAAAGAAACCTGGGAAGACTAAGTCATGCCATATGACTTCTAGCATCACACCCAATCTTTCTCTAACCTCTACTTTCATCCTAGCAGGAAAGTCACCCCCTACAGAGGTAAAAACTGTACCTCGATCCGAAGACAGATACAAACCTGTGTTTCATCTATATAGTTCACAATCTCGTAAATTAATGGCGAAGATGGGTTATGATCTAGCCACTGCTCCTGGTTTAAGCTCCGACAAAGGACTCCGAGCACCTCTAGCCCTCACTTTGAGACATAATCAATCTCGTATTGGCCTCGGTTTCTGGACTGAAGCTCTCATCAAGCACCAAAAAACCAAGAACAAGATGAAGGATTGCAACATGGTTTCGGTAGACTCTGAACCTGAGCCTGAAGTCGAAGCTCTCGCCGGAACCCGGTCAGGAAAAACATATCTGAAAGATTACGCTGAAGCTCCTAAGGAAACTCCTGATGTCCCTCCGATTACAGCTCCAGCACCCATCTCTAACGAAGGACCTTCAAATGCTCCTGCTGAGACGATTCTCTCTAAACCAGCAACAGCCGACAAAGGGAAGCAACCTGCCCGCTTCGATAAACCAATCAAGAAGTCTCTTTCTCCCGGATTGCAGAAGCCATATAATTTTGACATTCTGGCTCAACTTGCTAACACTCCAGCCAGGTTGTCCATCTTCGAACTTTTACGTTTATCCAAGAAAACTCGGGAAACGTTAAGTGAAGCTCTACTGCAAGCAGACTCTTGCCTGACTCATCTGAAAAAGCCGGAAGCAGAGCCGGTGACTTGTCTACATTGCAACAGTGTCTTGGAAATCATTCCGAACATCACTTTTACCCAAGACGATATGCTTCTAGAGGACAATCGTTATTATCGGCCTCTCTACTTCACTGGGTACATTGACACGATGAAGGTCGACCGTATTCTAATTGATCCAGGATCAGCTCTAAGTATTATACCTAAGAGTCTCTTGGATGCCTTATGGATTCCAGTTCATCATCTAGTCAAGACAGTCACTACCATTTTAGGGTTCAATCAAGGCAAGAGCGAACCTCTGGGGAAAATTCGCCTAAAAATACAAATAGGCAATTTCTGGGCGAGTGTCACATTCTACGTGATCGAGTTAGTTGGATCTTACAACTTGCTCTTGGGAAGACCTTTTCTCCATGAACACAATATCGTCCCCTCCACTCTTCACCAGTGCTTCAAATACATTGATGAAAAGGGAGAAGTTCAAAAGGAAGTCGCGGACATTAATCCTTTCAGAGGAGTCGAAGCTTACAACAGTGAGTCTCGCATGTACAAAGATGAGTATTCAAAAGTCTTACAAGCTATGGATGATGATAAGACATCGAAAGTTGACACCTTTGTTATTTCGGTAAAAGGGCGTATCACTCATCTGCGGTCTACTAAATCATCTGAAGAAAGCCCACTGATAATTCCTGTCAGTAGATGTACCACTTCATTGTCTTCCCAAGCTCCACAAAGTTCGCTGATAATCTCTGTCAGTAGACGCACCACTCTCTCACCATCTTCTCAGGCTAGACCAGATACTCTAGTCATTCCAGTCAGTGGACGCACTACTTATCCACGATCCTCTTCAAGGGAGCTCACCTTTTCTGAGCCTTTTGTTATCGACCTTAATCGAAACAAAACTTCTGCTCGCTCTTCTTCTCTCCCTTTAGTCATTAATTTGACTAAATCTACTAAGGCTCAGCCTTCTTCTGTAAATACAACATCTGATATTAATAAAGCATCTCCTTTACAGTATATTGATGTTTGTAATCATGTACAAAGTTATTTACATTTGCTAGATAGCTTAGAGCCACTAACTATAGGAGTTGTTCAAACTCTTCATACAGAAGTATCATTAGAGTCTGTACAAAATTCATACTTCCTTGTTCCTATTAGAAAGTCAGGAGAAGCTCCAATATTCTTCTGCAAGGGGCCCCAGAATCCTCCTAATCTGGAAGACGACGACAAAAACGATGATACCGGAAGGTTACAACTACGTCGCTACAGTCAGCAGTCCAAAAACATCATCAAGAACATGGGCTATGACTTCAAAACCGGCCTCAGTAGTAGAAAAGAAAGAAGAATGCCTGTTCGAATTCCTCCCTTGAAATACGGAAGGACAAAAAGCGGATTGGGTTACATTACTCCTACCCCCTTCATCAACACAGTCCATGAGGATCCAGAATCCGACGGAGACGAACGATCTGATTCTTCCGATTCCTTCTCTTGGGATTCCGACACAAGTATTGGTGATTTTCATCGTTCTACTCTATCCGCCAATATGGTCTCCGCCAACGGTCTGCAAGAAAATGATGAAGATGATTTTGAAATATCACCTAAATCGGAACAATGGGCTTAAAGATTAGATAACCAATGGAAATTCAGGTTCGAGCAATACATGCAACTGATCATAGCCGAATTGCCAAGCAAATCTACTCGGAAGATATGGCTCCAAATAAGTGATGTCGTCATGGCGACAGACCAAGTGGGATGGTCTGATCCTCTTCAGCCATTCGTGCTGAACATCATCCAGTTTATTGGCACCGGTGCTATCAATCATCTTCGCAGGCATAGTCTCATAACCGATAGGCGGAGGAACACAGGTGAAACTCCATAGTTCTCCCCTATTCAGTATGGTCCTGCAGTCTGTCAATGTGTCATACTTCCACTTTGGCGTATGACGGTATCTTTCCAAGAAAGTGTCATCTGGTCTGGCCAGTCCAGCACTCATAAGAGACTCAAAGTGGAGAAGTAGCCACCCGTACAAATATGTGAAGGGCATTTCTACCCGAGGTAAAGTTGTAAGGTTCTTCTTCGCCAGGTTAAACATTCTGTCTGCATATGCTCTTAAACCGGCGTTCAAACGGCATGTCATCGCCGTTAGCAAGTCCATCCTGTATCCGAACGTCAGACGGACTGCTGCAAATACGATTCCTCGGTGCATCCTGTCTGTCGAACAGGTGCCAGGTACTACGAATCTTCTCAGCCAAAGGGAAAGAAACCCGGCCAGATGACATTCATCAGATAAAGCCCGGCCACCTTGCTTTATGTAGGTCTCTAACCTATCACCAGCTTTATAGGTGCCTTCATCTTTTTCGATTATGATGTCATCATGGGTGGTCTTCCGGATTAATTTGTCAATTTTGGCTTGACTCAGAGGTTTAAAATGACCAATATATTGTTCGGTCTTCTTCTTCTTCTGAGTTTCTTCGGTGCGGCCTTGGAATAAGTAGGCCATCCACTTCGAAGAGTAGCAGCCTGAATCTATATCTTTTGCCTTATAAAAGGCCTTACAGATACTATAGTGGCATATTAATTCTTCGAATACATGAAGAATTAGCGGGTTGGCGTCAGAAATCTTGTTCATTTCATCAACAAATGGGATATATTCCTCATACGACAGATCTCCTGTCGGCAGCTGATAAATGTACGCCATTTCGTGGAGAGCGAATCCCATCTCGCCTCTCGGAGTCATAAAAGTTCCGGTGCGGTAGTTGTACCTTTCTGCTAGTACCAGGAACAAGTCTGGGTTCGGCCTAAAACCATAAGCAGTGCACTTGATGGCATCGTACAGGCCTATCACCTTCAACTGTTCTCTATAATCTCTCAGAATCCATCTCACGAGAGCAGTCCATCTGGTATTCTCTGGGTTCACGAGACCAGTGAGTCTCATGGACTGTTTCGGATAGACAGTATTTTCTAGCTGTGCAAATTCGTTCGCAAATATCGGGACTCTAACCGGCATCAGAAGTACAGAGTCCTCAGGGGGAATTGTGGCTGGCAATAATCCTCGCAAGACTGAAACATGCGGTTCAGTACCACTGCAAAATCTTTCCTGGCTGTACCCTATCCATCCAGCTTTTGCTTGACGGGTTGGAGTAATATCCTATTTCATGTGCCTTTGGTGACTCGCATGGAATAAGCGAGCTATGTTGATACTCTTAGACAATCCAGTCAAGTACATCGGCTGAGTCTCATCACCATCCCGGTAATACAAGTATGACACTTTGTCGGAGGCTGGCTGAGAGCTTCTGTCAATAGCGTCCCCAAATAGAAATGCCGGTTTTGAGTAGGTAACACTGTCCACACTCTGCAGTGGTTGACCACTTATCAGACTCAGCAGCGTTTCATTCTCTTGATTTTTTAGAATGGCTATTCTCGTGGAAGGTTCACCAAATTGTGAAAAGTGGACATGGGATAGGTCACTCTTATAATTGCTCCCTGTACATCCTTCAAACTGTGCTTCTTGGGCCAGAATATCCACTACAAAGGAAAAATAAGAGGTTAAAAATCCTTAACTCTAAAAAAATACAAAGGGATGACAGGTTCAAAGATCAACTTACGCTCAGTCTATCCTAAGCGTATGACAGATTCTAAGTTCAACCTACGCTCAGCTACGTGTATGTCTAACCAAAACAAGCAGTCGTATGGAATTTTTAAAGAGCAGCGTATGGTTAGCAAGATGTTCATCAAAAATATGCTAACAAGAGAGTCAGCGTATCTCAACGAGACAACTTGACATAGCGTATTCCTTCAGATCAACGTATTTTGACATTTCTATCAAAGATACGCGTATCTTGCAGAAATACGCTCAAAACATATTTTTCGTATAGACGAAAAACATGGAATACGACTAAACCCTAAAGAAGGAAGTGTATTTTCTGACGTATTGACCCTAAAAAGGGGATATGTTTTCTGATTTTGTCCTAACCAGAGCCCTAAAAAGGGATGGTTTCTGTTCATCATCCCCATCCTCACCATATAGGGGTTTCAACGGAAGTTCGCTCTGTGGAAGATGCTGCTCGGCGGTTCTCCTAGTGGTTGCGGCGGCGGCGGCAGGTCAAGACGGCTCTGCAGGAGCCTTGTCTTTCCCCTTCGCTGCAGCGTCGAGCTTGGGTGCCATTGACGAAGATTAGGTTGGAGAAGAAGAAGGCTTGAGCTCTGGATTCTCTCTTTCGAAGACGAAGGCAAAAGTAAAGAAAGGAATTAAGTTCTTAAAGGCCTATTTATAGAAGAAAGAGAAGCCCAAACGGCAGCCGTTTTTAAATGCAGAATCCCTAGAGATATGCACTGATATCGAGGAAATAACAAACTCGTGCCAGTGTGTCAAGACTTATTCCCACTTTGAGTTCAAAGTAATTTCAAACTTTCGAAAATCATAAAGTTCAAAAACTTTGAAGGGGGTCTTGTAGGGTGTGAAAAAATTCTGACACGCTGACATAAGACCAAGTCAGCCAAAGGCCATACGCTCAGCCAAAGGCCATACGCTCAGTGCAAAAGTCATACGCTCAGTGAATATTTTATTATTTCTCGACTGACAGCACAGCATACGCTCAGTGGGGGATGAATCTGACACTTCGTCTTTCGTGCAAAAAAATAGCTGTCTTAGGAGAATTAACCGTCGTATGGATTTTCGAGAGTTGATTTTGTCTTTTACGAGGACAGCTCATTAGCCATCATGAATGCACAGCCATCATTACTGTCATTTCTGACAGTCTATCAGCCGTCATATCCGCAATACGACGCTCGAGAGATATTTGTCAGTTATTGGGAGATATGGCGTATTCGAGAAGATTGAGGACAGCCACGTGTCTACTTCCCCAGTTATATGACTCCTCATCAAGGCAGCGTATGGACTTCACACGACTCCTCATCAAGGCAGCGTATGGACTTCATACGACTCCTCATCAAGGCAGCGTATGGACTTCATACGACTCCTCATCAAGGCAGCGTATGTACTCCATACGACTCCTCATCAAGACAGCGTATGTACTTCATACGACTCCTCATCAAGGTAGCGTATGTACTCCATACGACTCCTCATCAAGTGAGCGTATATACTCCATACGACTTCTTGTCACCCAAGTGAGCGTATAGACTCCATACGACTCCTCTTCAAACAAGACAGTGTATGCTAGTCATACTTCTCCAAAAGACAGCGTATCAAAGCAAATGCATTCAGAATGACTTTAAATGTACAGTCAACACACGTTCTCACGTGTCCTGTACTCGGTTACCCACTTATTCAGAAGTTATGCAACATGGCATTCATGCCATCAATCTCTCCTGGATATACTCCACTACTCTCAACCGCACTCCAACGTGTCTCTACCAAAATTCGCCACGCGTCCCTGTAGTTATACACACGTCAAGTAACTGACTGAGCGTATGCCCAGAGCAGTTATCCAGAACTCTATAAAAGAGAGTTTTTCCACCTTCAACAGACACCACATTCAATTCAGAGAGAACAGAGAGATTGCCCAGTTGCTGTCTAAGTTCTTCGAGGTCCGAGCCTTCTTTATCGCATCGTCCAAGGGATAAAGTGATCGTCTTCTAGATCAGATTCCTACAGTTGTAATTTTTTCAGAAACACAATAAATAAATAGAATTTATTTATGGAAAACATGATCAATATTTGATAATTAAGGTTAAAGGAAGAACTCAAGCTTCATCTGAAGAATCAGTAAATGTTCCTGCTAAGAGCCAAGTTCAACCTTTTATGAACAAGGTCAAAGGGCGTACTTCTTGTACGAATGATCCAGGACCGCCATTGATTGTCAATCTTGGCAAATCTACGCAGAAAACGGATAATGGTCCACTAGTGATTAATCCGAAGCGTAGCAATCAGATTGTAAATGATGTAAATATTGATCATTCTGTACTTTTTGATATCAATGAAGATTTCCTTTTCGAGTATATGGCTGTCAAGTTTATTGAAAGAATGATTTTATCTTCTGATAATCAAAGTCATCAATATAAAGACGACATAGAACCAGAGGAAACATTATACATTGATCATAAAGAAAATTCCTTTCCTCCTCATGTCGATGTTGGACCTTATGCTCAAAAGTTCTTAACATCTTCTCCCTATCTTCTTCCTGTAGTTGCTCCATCGCAAGCTTGTGTAACTTATAGACGTCACGAAGAATCTTATTTCGTGGTTTCGTCTGATAAGAAAAACAAGCGCCAAATTGTGTTTGGCCTGGCTAGAAATATCCCTGTTGCTCAAACAGATGATCTAAAAGATAAAGATAAAGGAAGAATCCGAATTGACAAATATAGTCAACAATCTATCAAGATTATCCAGAATATGGGATACGATTTGAAGACTATGCAAGGTCTCAATCAAGGCAAGGGTAGACGACTACCTTTATGTAGTGATTCATTTTATCAAAAGACTCGTCATGGGTTGGGATATGATCCTTGACACATGTTTAATGACGATATACAAGAAGAATTCTCTTCTAGCTCTTCACAATCATCAGATTCAGAAGAAATCCATTTTATCGAATCTGATACATCTTACCCCTCATATATTAGAGAAGGTTATTGTGATGAATCTGAGCAAGTGTTTTCAGCTTACATGGTTCAAATTGATGGTGAATCTGAGCCATTTGAAAATGATCCTTGGGCTCAACAAATGGACACTCAATGGGAACATCGTTTTGAACAGCGACAGCCACCTACAGAGGATGAGGTTATCCAAATTGATGTCGAAGATGGAACTACGTCCAAACCAATATTCATCAGTAAGAACCTTTCTGAAGATGAAAAGGAAGAGTTGATAAAACTGATCAAGGAGTATATTGACATCTTTGTATGGAGTTATGAGGATATGTCGGGTCTAGATCCTAAAGTTGCTACTCATAAGCTCAATATTTTACCTAATGTCAAACCTATAAAACAACAGCAACGACGCTTTAGACCAGATATGATAGATGTAATTGAAGCAGAAGTCAAAAAGTTGATTACGTGTGGCTTTGTTCGTGAAAAGCAATACCCGGATTGGGTTGCTAATATTGTTCCTGTTATGAAAAAGAATGAAAAAGTCCGAGTTTGCATAGATTATCGAGATCTTAATGCGGCTTATCCAAAGGATGAATTCCCACTTCCCATTACTGATGTCATGATAGACAATACATGCAGTTTTGAACGCATGTCTTTCATGGACGGATTCTCAGGATACAATCAGATCAAGATGCATCCAGAAGATGAGAAGCATACTTCTTTTCGAACACCCCTTGGGGTTTACTGCTATACGGTTGTGCCATTAGGTCTTAAAAATGCCAGTGCCACATATCAACGGGCTATGAGCAACATCTTTCAAGAACATCTATGAAAAATAGTTGAATGTTAGTAGATGACATTGCTGTTAAGAGTCGATCAAAGGATGATCATATTCAAGACTTAAAAACAGTATTTGAATTGATGCGTCAACATCAATTGAAAATGAACCCTACTAAGTCTTTCTTAGGGGTTTCTAGTGGCAAGTTTTTAGGATTTGTTATTACTTCTCAGGGTATCCATGTTGATCCTGATAAGGTTAAAGCAATTCTTGAAATGCATCCTTCTCATAATTTGAAAGAACTCTATGGCTTTCAGGGTCATATTGCTTATATCAGAAGATTCATATCTAATCTCTCTGGAAGATCTCAACCTTTTTCCCGTCTATTAAAGAATGGTGTATCATTTGTTTGGGATGAAGCATGTCAAAAAGCTTTCAATGACATTACGCAATACCTTACAAATCCACCTGTTCTGGTACCTCCAGTGGTAGGGAGACCATTTTTGCTATATGTTATAGCCTTGGATCATTCACTTGGTGCTCTTCTCGCACAGAAAAGTGATATGGGTCATGAACAGGCAATTTATTATCTTAGCCGAATGATGGTCGGAGCTGAACACAGGTATACTCCTGTAGAAAAGGAATGTCTGGCCTTGGTTTTTGCCATCCAAAAGATAAGACATTATGTGACAGGACAGACTATTTATGTCATCTCCAGAATAAATCCCATTCGGGTATTGATGAGAAAACCGAGCATTCTTAATTCCAGGTTAGCTACCTGGGCGATGTTGCTCACTCCTTATGACATGGTTTATGTACCTCAAAAATTAGTAAAGGGCCAAGCATTAGCTGATTTCTTAGCTGCTCACCCTATACCTGAAACATCGAAGTTATACGAGGACATTCCAGATGAAGTTACAGATTGTAACATGACTTTGAAGAATGACATATGGCAATTATATTTTGATGGAGCATCACGAGTAGGACCTAAAGGCAATATTGTCTCTGGAGTAGGAATCGTCTTGGTTTTTTCTGATAAAATGGTCATATACCGTGCCTATTCTCTCAATGAGCCATGCTCCAACAATGTAGCAGAATATAATACTCTATTAATTGGTCTCCAAGTATCAAAACAATTGGATATTGAATTCCTAGAAGCTTATGGAGATTCTTAATTGATCGTTAATCAAGTTAGAGGGACTTATAAAGTCAAAAATCCTGACCTCATCCCTTATCATCAAGTGGTAGTCGAGTTGGTCCTTTTATTCAAAGGATTCTTCATTAAATTTGTACTACGTTCTCAGAATGTGGAAGCTGATGCTCTTGCTAGCTTAGCTGCAGACTTGGCTGTTCCAATCCGAAGGCAAAATACAATTACTTTGTTGGACCGAGATTTATTCTGTGTCAAGAATAATCTGCATATTGAACAGAGTTATACTACAGAGTCAAGTTCCCAACAGAGGGATTGGAGAACTCCATTCATTGACTATACAGTTCATGGGATTTTACCTGAAGATCCAAAAGAAGCTGCATCAATCAAGAGACGATTATTTCAATTTTATTATGATTCATCTTTACATATGTTATATCGTCGCTCATATGATGGACTATTGCTGCGCTGTCTCTCAGAAAGTAAAGTCAAACAAACACTTCGAGAAGCTCATGATGGCGTTTGTGGTGCTCATCAACCAGGTCCGAAATTACAAGATCGCATTCGAAGAATGGCGTATTATTGGCCTTCTATGATAGCAGATGCTGTAGACTATGCCAGAAAGTGTAAAGCATGTCAGATTCATGCTGACTTTATTTATCAACCATCTGAATTTCTATATCCTACAGCAGCCTCTTGGCCTTTCGAAGCTTGGGGTATGGATGTCATTGGTCCTATTAACCCTCCTTCTGTTAAAGGACATCGGTTCATATTAGCTATAACCGATTACTTTTCTAAGTAGGCAGAAGCAGTTCCCCTTGCTGAAGTAAAAATATCTAATTTGATCAGCTTCATTAAACATCATGTCATTTATCGCTTCGGGATTCCTCGACGAATAATTCATGAAAATGGTCCACAATTTGCCAGTCAGGCATTTTATCAGTTCTGTGATAAGAATCGAATTTAAAATTTGGCTTCTACGGCTTATAATCCAGCTGCTAATGGTTTAGCCGAAGCTTTCAATAAGACGATCATTAAACTTTTCAAAAATTTTGTCTCTTCTAATAAACGTGATTGGAATGAGAAACTTGGAGAATGTTTATGGGCTTATCGAACAACAGTCCGGACTCCTACTGGTTTTACACCATTTTCATTGGTTTATGGATGTGAGGCTGTTCTTCCCTTGGAAATCCAGATTCTATCTCTACGAATAGCTATTGCTAATGAGCTAACTATAGAGAACAATGATCGCTTACGACTCCAAGAACTTGATGGATTGGACGAGAAGTGTCTTCAAGCACAACAGCATATTGAGCTATATCAAGCCCGTATATCTCGAACTTTCAATCGTAAATTTAAAGAGAGGGTATTCAAAATTGGCGAGTTGGTATTAGCCGTTCGAAGACCGATGGTGATGACTCACAAAAGCAAAGGGAAATTCCAACCGAAATGGGAAGGCCCTTATGTAATTGAGACCGTGTTTTCTAATGGTGCCTATCGGTTATCAAAGCCTAATGGAGATCTACTCATGATGTCGATCAATGGCAAATTTCTTAAGAAGTACTATGTATAAAAAAAAGAATGAAAATAAAATTCCTTTTATTATTTTTGTTCTGAATAAAGGATTAAGGACAAGGACCACTGCCTTCCTTATTGAATACATAGTCAGCCAGTGCTTCGAAGGCATCGTTGCCTGAGTTCATAAAAAATTTGCAAGCAGCCATCCTCAGCGCCTCTTCTTCAGGAGTTTTCCCTGGCTCTACTAAGAAAGCAAGGATGTCTTGTGGTGGCTTGGGCGTAGAAGAGCTTTCGCCTACTTCGGTTGGACCTGACACAATTAGCTCAACGGGGTATGTCTCGATGACGTCCTCAACCTTTATGGAGGCTTCATTCTTTTGCTATATATCCTTGGAAGACATTTCCAATTGAGGAGTGGAAATAAGAATGAAACGTTACAAAAAGTTCTCGTCTATTTATAGGAGAGATATATTAATGAACCGGTCTTTGAAATTGAAAATAACTTTTCATTCCCGGAAAGTCTTGTCCGTTCATTATATCAGATTCATCCATTTAATTATGGAGTTGAATTGAACTTTTTCTTTTCCCGAAAGATATGTTGGTTCATTCATTCTTTTATCGATATTTGACACATACTCTTATGACATCTGTCTTCTTAATCTCCAGCTACCAAGATTTGGTTAAGCTGATTACTCATCTTTTTAGAGAAAAATTTTAAATCTTCTATCTTACCAGTTGGTACAAAAAGTTGGATTTATTATTTATCACGTTCTTATAACCTCTGAATAAATATTAAATTTGCTTGCTTTTCCTATCTATCATGTCCATTTGACCTCTGCATAGATATTAATCTAGTTTTCTGTTGAGTTGATACGATTTATCATGTCCATATTACCTCTGATAGTATTGTATGTTGTAAAACAGAAGACGAGATCTATTATGTTTATATTACCTTTGGATGGATACAAATCATTGAGTATAGAAGACTTGTCATTTCCATTCTCATATCATCATAAAAGTCTATTACATTTCTTAGACTTTCTTACAAATCATAATGGAAATCTATTACAATCTTGGATTTTCATTTTATACACACAACGATAACCTAATAGAGATCTATTATTTCTTTGGATCATCTTCATCGAATTCGTTGTTGGTGTCAATTCCTTGCTGTCTGAGCCTCAGTGGCGACCAGAACAGTAGGAATTAAACTCTGGTCTTCTCTCTCAGACGAGAGGAGAATCCCAGAGTATGGCAGCCCGAAGACGTGTTGCTGCCAATACAACTGGTGGAGAAGTGGCGGCCTTTCAAAGGAGATAGGAATGTATCCAACAATGGGATACGATTCCTAGTTCTGCCGTGAAAGGAACTCTACTACCCAATTTCTTGGGTTAGAGTTGACTCCACCATCCAACTCTCCGTGTATAAAGGCTCTTCCTACCAACAGAGGAAGACCCTTCTATCCCACGAAGAGTTCTGAGTTGTCTGATTTGCGCGTCAAAAGCGCATGAGCTCCCTGATGTTGATGTCAGAAGAATGCTCCTCACAGCGTCAAAGTCACCAATACCAGTTCTGGAAAAGCTCTTCAGCCAAGTTTCTGCAGAAAACAACAAAGAAAAATTATTTTAAACAGAGGCTACAAGGCTTTCTATGCCAGTGTCTCATGTGCACCCTATTCAACAAGGCTTTTACGCTATTGTTTCATGTGCACCTCATTCAACAAGGCTTTTACGCCAATGTTTCATGAGCATATTATTCAACAAGGCTTTTTACGCCCGTGCATCTTACCTATAAGATTCTATATCTGTCAAGGATTTACGCTCATGAGCATCTGTTTCCAACGAAAAGTTCAAAGGCAGACAATTATTTTATGAATCAAACTTACCATTAAGGTAAAATGGTTCGACTTTAAGAGAGGTTGAATCAACGTCTGGCGACCGGGCGTACAGAGGAACGACATAGGATAGCATCATCATTTGTTGGAGAATGAAATCTTGCAAAGAGCTACCGAGCGTACAGAGGAACGACATCGGAAAATATTGCCATTTTCAATCTCTTGTTGGAGAATGAAATGTTGCAAAAAGCTATCTTCGGAAGAATGAGAATGAGAATGTATAGAACATTCTTTAACTCAGCTATTTATAAGGGTTGAAGAAATGGTTGGCGTGAGTCTATTTCGGGAAAGATCCTACTAAGAGGCGCTCTTGACCACAAGACAGATGCCACGTGGTGTTTTGTTTCTCTTGGGAATAAACAACCATAGATGCAGTCAAAGAAGGAGTAGAACAATTCCATATACCAATAGATAAGATCAATATCAAGATTTTATTTAAGGGGGAGTTGGCCCCTACAGATAAGTTGAAGAGTCGCAATACATGGACGACACTTCTACATAAAATATTATTTTTTCTCTCCTTCGTTGGGCTGACGAAGAGAGGCACCTAACTCGTGTATGTTGCGAATCCCGGAGCGACGCATCAGATTAAGAAATGCTTCTGCATCTCCTGATCCTTCATACGCAGTTGAAGCACCACCATCGATGCGACCAAGACTGCTGGAGTCAGTCTAAAGCACTCTATAAAGTTGTGTGCTCGCTCAAAATCAATCCTGGAGCTCGGAGCCTCTTCGTTATTAATCTCTTTCTTTGGCGCCATGACAATATGAGGGTGAATGGCAAGAATAAAGAATTTCTACTTATTTATACAATCAAATCAACTCTTCATATTCCTTATGGGAAACTGCTCCTTATTAATGCAAACTCGGGGAGATGAAGAGGCATTCGAAAGTTTCGAAAAGAAAATTCATTGTGACGGTTAAATATTGACCGACAATATTTCTTGATTTTACGCCGACTGTTGGATATCCCCACTTTTACGCAGATGACTGTTGCGTATCCCGAATTTTACGCTGACTGGTCAAATCCTGACTTTTACGCTTCTATTCAAAGTGTTTCAAATTTTGAAAATATTTGAAAACTTTGAAGGGGGTCTTATAGGAGCGTAAAAAGTGCTTCATAGAATAAGTCAAAGAGATGGATCATTCCACTTAAAATGGTCTATTTTACGCCAAGGAGAGGCTAATCACTTTATGCCTAAAGCAGGCTGATCATTTTACGTCAGGGTCAAGCCAATAGTTTTACGCCTAAGACAGGGTAACCACTTTTACGTTGGACAAAAGCTGTCAAGTCTTACATTTAATGCAAAGTCTGACATGAAGATATTAATGATGGCATATACCACAGAAATCGAAGGGATTTGTTTTACACATAGACCAATGTTGTCATTTAGTATGTGGACTGAGCTATTTTTACGCTCACAGTATGGCTTCTTTTACGCATGGAGACTATACGAGTTTTTACGCTCAAAAGTCGACGTGTGCATAAAGTTTATTTGGGCTACTTTACGATCAAGGTTATTTAATAACCACTTTACACGGGAAGTCCATGTCAGGGCTATTTTACGCCTAATCTACTGCTTTACGCTCAGAGTACATTGGGGCTGTTTTTACGTCCTATTCTTTCTGACCAACTTGGAACGTGGTTTGCCTACATGTCTTTCATGCCACATATTTCGAAGAACGTGTGTACGTGCATCCTATTCTTACTAAAATGATGGGACACGTGTCAACGTATGCAGAGGATGACTTTGGTCGTGGGTGGCAGTTGTTAGCGTAAAGACGGAACTTTTGCTGAGTTTTTACGCACAAGAGCCCAAGTCTATAAATAGACTTATTTTTCACACACAGAGAGGGACAGAGAGACAGGAGGAGAGAAAACAGAGAGATTAGAACTCAGAGACTTTGATTCTCCAGAGCATTCTTCTTCAACCTTTCTTTCAGAATAGAGTGAAGCAAAGCAGGAAAGCATTCGGCCTCGCCATCAGTGCCCAAGTGCGTCGATACCTTTCTGGTGACTTAGTTCTTCCAACTGTTCATCTTCAAGCAGTGATCTTCATCATCATCGTATGGTCCAAGGAACAAAGTGATCATTTACAGATCAGACTTCCATAGCAATACTTTTCCAGAATCAAATTTGTACTTCTTGTACTTTTTCTCGTTTTATTTTCAAAAGCCAATTTTCCTGGCATTTTGTTAAGTAAAACAGACGTATAGATGATCTTCATCAAATTTATCGTGTGCTAAATAGCAGTGTTTCGTACAGTACATCTCAAAATACGTGGTAAGCTATACGTGATTCTCGAGCACGTTCACTCCCTACTATACCCTAAGGCTCATGCGTCTATTCAATTTCATGCGTCTCTGAGGCAGAAGGTAGTGTATTTTTTGCAGATACGCATATGGCTATTCTAGTAAAGAAAAGCTATAAATAGATCTTCCTCATGCAAGGCAACATATACATACATAGAACATGCATAAAGGAAGATTAGAGCTTCTTTGCTAAGAATTTTCAGAGAGAAAGAGAGAGCTTTCAATGATAAAGTTTCCTTTTCTACAGAGAGTTCATCAACAACAAAGCTTCAACAATAATTGCACCAGATCGTCAATATAGTAAAGAAGTCGAAGTAGACTTAATCTACATCGCCCCAATCCCTAGATTTTTATTGTACTCAAAATTCTTGTTTAAGATTCTTGTTGTACTTCTTTTTACAATAATACAAAAGATCCTACATTTCTTGGACTCTTTTTGTATTGAAACTGTAGATAGCAAATCTACCTAATCCTAATGGCAATGTCAAAATAGAAGCTGTAGTCAACCTCTTCTTCTGTTTATTAAATATAGCCTTGCACTCTTCAATCCATACGAAGTCTACATCCTTCCGAGTAAGTATGGTCATCTGCTCTTCTATCCGAGAGAAATCCTTCATGAACTTCCTGTAATATCCAACCAATCCCAAGAAGCTCCTAATTTTTGCAACAGAACTCAGAGCAGTCTAAGACTCTATGGCAACAATCTTCTTAGGATCCACAGATATTCTATCTCCAGTCACTATATGCCCAAGAAACTCCATCTTATCTAGGAAAAACTCACATTTTGAGAGTTTTCTATAGAGCTTCTCCTTCCCGAGAGTCTCAAGAGCTATCCTCAGATGCTTCTCATGATTCTCTAGTGTCTTCGAGTAGATGAGTATGTCATCGATGAACATAACCACAAACTGGTCATGATATTTACAAAATACCTTGTTTATCAAATTCATGAAGACCGTCGGGGCATTAGTCAACCCAAACAACATCACCAAAAACTCAGACTGGTCGTACCTCGTCCAAAAAATAGCCTTTAGAATATCCTCCTTATTCATCTTCATTTGGTGATAGCCAGACCTCAAGTCATTCTTTGAAAATATATTTGTGTCGCTCAATTTATCAAAAAGATCATCAATTCTCGGTAACAGATATTTGTTCTTGATGTGTAGTTGTTCAGAGCTCGGTAATCGATGCACATCTGCATCAATCCATCCTTCTTTGGTACAAACAATACCAGAGATCCCTAAGGCGATGAACTCGATCCGATGAATCCTTTGTCCTGTAACTCATCCACCTGCTTCTTCAGTTCCATCAATTCACCGTTGTTGATCATGTAGACATGCTTAGATACTAGCTCAGCTCCAGACACGAAGTTTATAGGGAAGTCAACATCTCTATCCAACGACAACCCCGATAATTCCTCAGGAAAAACATCTAGAAACTCTGCTAGAAAAGGATGAGGTAATTTTTTCTCTTCTACCATAGCTCCATAGATGATTCCTTTCTTCTGGTCTGCAGCTCCTCTAGCAAACTCAAATTTTGGCATTTCTGGAGGACAAAATAATACTCGACCTCCATGGCAGTCTATGCTAACGAAATGCTTTCTCAGTCAATCCATTCTGAGCACATTGTCGTAACCCGTAAGTAGCCTTACAAGTAAGCTAGCACTCAAAACTCGACCTCGTAAGGAAACACTCTGTCCCTTACATATATCACTGACTAAGCCAATACCCCCACCACTTGTGACCTTAAAGGTTCTATCTAAAAGGTTCTGATGTTATACCATGCATAAGCACATATGATATCAATATAAAACTATGGGATGCACCGGATCAAATAATGCTAAATCTGGAATAGAGTCAAGAAGTATTGCATGTGATATAACACCAGCAACCGGCTCAACTTCCTCAACTACTAAGGCAAAGGCCCTACCCTGCTGATGAGCTCCCCCTGTTGATGTTGGGCAAATTGTTGTAGCTGGGTAGGAAGTGGAGGTCCCTTCTGCTGCTGAGCAACCAAAGGCCTAGCTGCACGAAATGGAGCCAGGGGACACTCCCTCAGCTGATGTCCTGCGGCACCATAATACAGACATACTTAAGCCTCTTTCTACAGACCTTCTAAGTATGTCCAGGCTTCCTGTAGTAAGTACATGAATGGGCCTGTTGTACCTGTCTCTACGATTGTGCTGTTGAGCTCTAGCTGGGGCCTAGTACTGTTGGGACTGGAAGTTCTTCTGCTAGAACTGAAAATGCTTGCTGGTCCCGAGTTATTGCTACCTCAAGCTGAATCATAATCCCTTTTGGGCCTGAAGTCCATGTCCACCTCGATCCTCTGGGCTTCAGCAACAATTCCAACAAAGGTTGTGATGCTCAAAGGTATAAGTACCCTAATCTCCTGACCAAACCATATCGAAATCTTCGGTCTCGATCCTCCGAGTCCCGGATAATATACTCAGCAAATCGGCTCAGGTACCAAACTTTGTCGAGTACTCATCCACGGATAGACTGTCTTGCTCTAGATTCTGAAATTTCTTCTCTAAAACACCCTTGGATACAACAAAAAATAACTTCCTCTTGAAGATATTTTCATGTGATTGAGACATTGATCTCATGAACTTGGGACTGAAGTTTCATGTGATTGAGACATTGATCTCATGAACTTGGGACTGAAGCTTCATGTGAATGAGACATTGATCTGGAACTTGGGACTGAAGTTTTATGTGGACATTGATCTCATGTACTTGGGACTGAAGCTTCATGTGATTGAGAAATTGATCTCATAAACCTGAGATTAGAGTCTCATGTGAATGTGAGATTGAAATCTCATTTGAATACTTGGGATTGCCTACATTTTCAGTCTAATAACTGATTTTGACATTGCTTTGGGAAGGTTGCTTTCTAAGGACATCAATGTCTGCCTTGTAGCTGATAAGTCAGGTCAGGATTTTTACCAACAAACCTGAGTATATAGATACATGTCTTATCTTGGAAATTAAGAATTTGAGAACCTAGCTAAATCTTATGTCTTAATAAGGGTTTTAAGATTAGAGTAAGGGAGTTATTACTGAGTAGTTAATATATTAGTTAAACAATATTGATAGTGGAACTACAAAATACCTATTTAGAGCTTGATTATCTATTAACCAACTTGTACCAATATAAATACAGGAAGACATCCAGTTCCTGATTACCAGTACTTTTCGGAGCCAGGCAAGTACATTCTATGGTTTTGATCAGTGTATTTTCTTGTTCTTTATTGCTGACACACTGCGACACGTTCATGATCTTTTCTGGCTTGTTCTTTCATGATCTTACTTGTATCTTGGGGTGGGGAAATACTCTAGATATGTGACCAAACCCGGATACTTATTCATGATCTTTAACTTAGGCCTCGCACAGTGCACGCGGGTCTTAAGCCGTACCTTATATGATCTTTCAGGATCTTTTCATGCTCTTTCATGGTCTTACCCAAGCCGGTCATATATCATAGAAGTATTTCAAATTTATAACACATGTTCAGGATTTTGTTCTTACATTAGTTTCCTATGATCCTGATCTTGATTTTAGCTATAGTCGTGATCTTCCTGCATCTTTATATAGTCGTGATCTTTCATGTATCTTTATAGCAGTAGTTCATGTTCTTCATGTTCTTTACATACCTTGTTCTTATCATGTTCTTTCAGCATTTATTTTCCATACCATGATGTTATTGTTCATTACCTAGAACTGTACTTTACTTCGCTCCTGAATAGGATATGTTGCAGGTATGCTTGCAGGACATTGTTCTACTCTATGGGCCAGAGCTCAGGATTTAGCTGAGCAGGATGAGGCTTAGCTTGAGGTTTCAGGTTTAGACTGTTAGCTTTACTCTTAGATATTGTCTTTAGAATTCATGTACATTTCATTCTTGATGACTCATACATTTATATACATAGAATTATGGATTATGGTGATCATTCTGGGATACATTTTTAGATGCTGTGATTCTGTACTTTCATTTTTATCTGGTTATTTTTTCCTAGCTTGGTACAGCTTACTTTGTCGTGTCGAACGACGAAGGCTGGGCGTGTCCGACTCGTGTCCAATTATTCGGGAGTAGGTCGTGACAGATATCCTTAAAATGGTCCCAAGTCAGACATGGATCTGCAAGCCTTGGCTCATTCAAGAACCAAGCACGGGTGATGTCACGAAGCTGTAAGCCAATGGCCTCAATCTTCAGGTCCCTTGGTATCCTAGACATTCGCATGATCCGCTCGATGTCCTCGAGCCACTCATCAGCATAGAGGATTCCTTTAGTCCCCTTGAACTCCCACAGGTTCATCTTCTTGAAGACTAAGATATCCCCAACCTTTGGCTGAGCGGATTGTGTGAACTATGGTTGTTGTTGAGGAGCAACCCTCTCCATGGCTGCCAAGGCAACTTGTTGAGCATTATCCACACCAATCCAAATCACCTCAATCTGCTACCTTTGGGTCTCTGCCTGCATCCTCTGGGTCTCCATCATGCCCCTCAGGATCTCAAACAGACACTCTCCATCAGTAGGCACAC
Organism: Iris pallida; assembly: GCA_029216955.1. NCBI lineage: Eukaryota > Viridiplantae > Streptophyta > Magnoliopsida > Asparagales > Iridaceae > Iris > Iris pallida. The sequence continues at coordinate 6,313,756 of JANAVB010015399.1, read as the reverse complement.
TTCCAGGTGTTGGTGGTACCGGAGATGGAGGTGGAAGGCCCTAAGGTGAAGTTGATTAAGCTTTTCGAGTACCATTGGGTCTCGAACCACGAGCTTTAGTCTCTGGTTCCATTCTTAAAAGTTGGAAAACAACTAGGAGTCAATAATATGGCACAAGATAAGATGGTATTCAAAGAAGGATAGCAATTAGAAAGATGTCAAATCATAAAAATTTGAACAAAAGTCGGTAAATTTAAATCAAATTGAAATTCCTGAGTGTGATTGAGTACTCTCTCATTCCTAATATTCTTATATCCTATGACAGAATAGTAATAGTACTCTAACCCTAAGTACTACTGCGACTTCATACTTATTGCGAAGATTGACCTACATGGACCACCATAGCAAGACTTCTGAATGCATGTCCCACAATACCATTGTGCTTTATAGCACCATAATTTCCTCCTAGGCCGAACGGTTTTGGTGCCCCGGTTAACTCGTTCGAGGAAGGTAAACTCGTGCACTTGTTATCCAAGTCTGTGACCATGCCAATGCATAAACATCTCGAAATAAAGTGAGGCAAAGAAACATATCTACTTACAATAGTCTATCTTCTCACGTTATTACTATATATTCGATCGGTGGTCCGAATATAGGCCCCAATATACCGAGACATCGTACCTTAATCAACCGACTTGGGTACCGCATCCCTTTCCAAAAGTTTCGTAGCATTTGTGCCACAACTGTTCACTTGCTGACGAAACATACATTTTGTATAATTGACAGTTGTGTGGCATTGTGCCACAACTGGCCATTTAGCATACAAAACAATACTACCTTATTCCCATGTGCTGATGCACGCCCCAACATAGTTATTCGATGTCTACGACTTAGTATTCTATGTTGTATCAGTCGTGCACTCTATATATGCCTCAATATAATTCTTCAATATTCTACGAACAATGTTCTATTAAGAATCGTGCATTAAGGCACTCGTCGATACAGTTATTCAATATTCTCTTTCGACTCGTGCACTTGATGCACGTTTTGCTTCAATGTTCAATGTTCTATCCTAGTGTCTGATACGCATGACGACGTCTATCTAATCTAGCCATGCACATGAAATCGATAATCTTACAAGCACGATATGGTACATTTATTAGGGTATAAAGGAGTAGGAAAGAAGGGTCAGAGTCCGTCCACCTTTACTATTCCGTCTATATCTCGTCGAGTTAATACAGCTTAACTCCTTAACTTCGTTGCACGATCATCTCGTTTGATCTAACCTTACAAGAACTCGCTCTTTTTAATGGTTCGACTGATACGACTTACCCTGCCCATGTTTCAGCTCATTGCGAGGTGATACCCTGATCATAGGAACTCCACATGTTACCTGCACATGAAACCACCAAATCAGAACTTCAAATCGATTTAATACTTCCTTGAATCGAACTTATACCTCTTTGAATCAATTGACTCAGCGTATTACACCATGCAGTATGGGGCATTACACCAGTCCGGACGACCTGCGGGCCTACTCATTTGTAAAATAAATTAATATGGATATATACCATATAAATATATATATCTATGCATAGCATTATGGATAGCTGGGAAGAAGTTAAGGTTTGATAATATACTAATAGAGGTCCAAGGTTCAATCTATGTTAGTCCCATTACAGTGTGTGTGTGTGTGTGTGTGTGTAGAGAGAGAAAAAGACTGGAGCAGGCCGGGCCTCCCGTCCTAGGAGGGTTAAACCCAACCCGACCCGGTTGGGATAGCGGTCCGGAATGGGCCTGTGTCTGGGGACTGAAAACCCAGTCCGACAAGGAGTGGTGCTCGAGCATGGATTTGACCGGGCTCGGCCAACCCTACTCAACGTTGACTGGGCCGATCCTGATCTAATTTCTAGGTGGCCCGACCAACATTACACCTCTACTAATTAGTCATAAAATCTCTTCATCGTGATGTACTTTCCTGATGATTGACATATTAGATATTTCAAAATCTATGATTTTGGTGCAATGAAAAGGAGTTTAACATGTTATCAGAGCAACCATATTCGAAACTTATTACCATATTTATTTTAAGAGGATGTAGAAAAAAAAATATTGGTGCGTGAATTCAGCTCTATTTCCAAAAACTTTCAACCTATAGGGGCTTATTGGATTAATATTAAATATATAACTTTCAACCCTCACAACTCTAACGTTTTGGTGTAGTGGAAGAGACTTTAATATGGTATCAGAGCAACCCAAGTTAGATTTTGTGTAACAGGGATAAATTGTACAAAACACCTCCAACTTGCTTTGTATTTTCATCTAACTCTATCCTTTTTATCTAGCACTATATACATTCAACTTTTTGAAATTATGAGTTGAGTACCTCCAAGTTCAAAACCATCCTCTCTAGCTATTATTCCATTTTCTGGTTCAGTGCAAGGATGACAGGTTATGTAATAACCTTATGGCATAATTAATGGAGAACATGGTTTTATGGAGGGTACTTAAGTGTCACTTTATAGAAGTTTAAGGCTTCTAATTGTAAATGTACATGGTCCAAAAGGACAAAGGCAGTGGAAGCTAGTGGTATTTCTGTATAATTTAGCCTTTTAAAGATTGCTCAGTTGTAAATTTTGCAGGTTTAGTATATGGAACCAGTCAACGCAATCTATCAGATAAATACCATCACAAGAGGCACATATCCCACATTTTATATTTATTAAATGACACTATTTGGGAACTCATATTCACTAAATTACCATGTTGGTATACTTAAATGATCAGAGATTTAGATCAAAGTTTCCATCACCAAAAAAATTAGAGGAATAATATATTACCTAAGTCAAGATGGAAATTTCTGTAAAACTTGATGTCTTCCCAAAAAAATATTGCTATCTCTTACGTGTTATTATTGGTATAAATAAAATAAAACATTGAAGTTGTATGATAGTTTGTAAGTAGTTATGATATACTTCTTTTGTTAATTTTACAGATGACATGGTCCTCAATAGAGTTGAATGGAAGAAAATGACTTGAATAGTTAACTAGAAAAAATTGTGATAAACTTTGTTGTCATGATATTATTTCGTGTTTTTGAAGTTTTGAAGAAAATGACAACTTAGATGTTAAGATATGATTAGATTCAAGTCTATCTTTACGTATCTCTTATACGGATACGGATTCATTATCCTATATGGAAACAGATTCCTTCTCCTATATGGATATGGATCCGCTCTCTCTCTCTCTCTCTCTCTCTCTCTCTCTCTCTCTCTCTATATATATATATATATATATATATATATATATATATATATATATATATATATATTGTATGGTTTTTTATAATTCATCAGTACAATCAATATTTGTATAATTTATCAATACAATCAATATTGTTTATTGTATCACCTATTAATAAAATTGATATTATTGATTTGTTACATGGTATCAGTGCATTAGATTTATTTTAATCCTGCCATCATTATCAGTCATTGTCGCTTCAATCATAGGGCCATTCAAAGTCTTTTTCAGATAATTCATATTGTTGATTATCTCCAGAAGTTTTAATATAGAAAAATCAAGATTCCCAAAGAGTCGAGCTCCTACAAGTGTAAGCCCCCTGATTTTTTTGGATATTATTTTTAAATTATTTTTATTTATTTAATATGGATATTTAATATTAACTTATATTTATAATCAATATTGAAAAGAGATGTACTTTACCATAGCTTTGATTTTTGAAGCATAATAATTATTAATTTCTCAAATCTAGTTCCATACGTGTAATCTAGACGAGTCCACCTTCATTTTGATATATCATATCCCACTCAAACATATTCCCGTGCACTACATATTTTTTGTAGAACTTTAGGGTCAAAATGGTCATTTTAGCCCTTGCCGTAAAATTAGATATATTTTCCAATTTCGATTTGAGGCCCAAACCCGACCGAACCATTCGATCCAATATATGATTTTGACCTATTTTGAGCCTACTACACGCATGCTAATTGTGTCCCACTCAATTGAGTCTCGTGCTATATATTTTCAAATGACATACAAGATCCATTAATTAGTCTTTTCGGAGTCAATTTCGATTATAAAAATCATACCGACCTAGAACTAGTCCAACTAGTCTTATTTGAGCATATAATAGGTTCCCATAACTTATAAGGGTGAATTTATATCAATTTTTAGATATTTTGTACAGCCATACAATAGTTTAAACCAACCCACCATTGATTTTCCAAATTAGGAAACTCAATATTCACCTATAGATTCAATCTTGCATATCTTTTTATTGGAGCAACCAAATCAGACCGAACTTTCCTAAAACCTTCTCAACCAAAACCCTAACCCTTTAGCCCATTAAACTTTATATATATATATATATATATATATATATAAAGTGGCCACCAACTCCCCTCTATCCTCATAATCCTGAAATTCCTTCAGCCTATACATCCGTCGACCATTTTCAGCTGCAGCAGCAGTTTCGACCCTTTTTCGACCTCCTATGACACTCTACATATATTCGTTGCAAAACTAACGTGACCTCTACAATCCTATTAACCTTCCATACATTCACAATCCTTTCTAGTACACCAAAATAGCCCTACAAGTCAACCAAAGTTCAGGATCCAAGTATGAATTTATTCCAGCAGGTACACTATTTTGCATCTAAGATTTCATGTACTTTTTGCCCTCATATTTTCATGAAAAATAAACTAATAAAAAGATCTTTGTGTCTATTTTCACTTTCAATCGGTGACCCACACAGTTCCAAACAGTTTGTCCGGGGCATCCGTTTTACGAAAAGGTGTCCAAAACAGACCACTTCTGTTCTGAGCCAATTTTCATCCACTTTTTGGCCGCTTCGACCTTCCCTATATTTTAAAAAAAACTAGACTTCCTAAGATTTCCAACGCATATACTTTTGCAGCATTTGTGTTTTGTTTACTATTTGTTAAAAATTTGGACATTTTACCGTAATATCGAAACACCAAAATCTATGAGTTCTATGTGTCCAATTGATTTGAAACTTCGTATACCATTACCAGATTAATTGTTGTGCATATTTTCATGATAAATATATAATTATACCTATTTTTTTTATTTTTCCAGAAATTGAAATTGTAAAATATTTATTATTTTTGGGACTCAAATCATATACCAAGTCAAGGAATAATGTTATAAAATCAATACAAGACTTATACACGAATTTTTTATAAATAAAATATACTAATTATTATTATAGAATATTTATAAATATTTTTTAGAATTAAATATGATATTTTTATGTTATTAAATATTACTTTAGTGAGAAGATTTAATGTTATATATGTTAGATTGAGTCAGGTAGTTAATGTGACTAGTATATATATATATATATATATATATATATATATATATATATATATATATATATATATATATATATATATATATATATATATATATATATATTTATATATATATATATAATATAATATAATATAAAAAAATGTTTGCGCTAGGGTTTCTAGAGGAGAAGGGCGATACAGGCGTAGGCACATCTGCAGAGGAGGTTCTCGACCACAGAGGAGGTGGGAGCAATGAAGGCGTTGATAATGGGCTACGGGAGTAATCTGGTGGGTGGACCACCGTGGAAGGATGACGACGTCCCAAATCGGTGGCGCTGCAAGGAAAAGATGGAGGGATGCGTACAACGGGTTCTGACGAGAGGAGCTGGAGATCGGGCGTAGGGAGGCAGACACAGGAAGAACAACGTTCTAATAGAGGCATGAGGAAGGAGTATACTGCCACCATGGGAACGCATAGGCATGGGAAGGAGTATACTGCCACCATGGGAACGCATAGGCCTGGGAAGGAGGCGGCAGCCAACAGATGGGTCCAACGAAACAACCATACGGAGAACCACAGCCGAAAGAGTCCAAACACGCAGTCACGCACCAAACCGGTATCATAGGCGGATATTTGTCGTCCGACGGCGGTAGATGAGGAAGTGGACCTTCAATATGTAGAGCCCAGTATTATCAACGGACAAAGAGTAGTAGAAATTATGGGGGATGACATACAAAAAACGATGGAGTATTAGAAAAATACTCTTATGTTATATATAACGGGCAACAGGCCATTTTATAGCCAACTTCGGGCATTTGCTCATAGGGTATGGCGACCCAAAGGAGCCATGGAGATATTCTCGCAGGAAAACGGCTTCTACTTCATCAAATTTGATCTGGAGGAAGACTTGGAGCGGATTCTGGATGGCCCATAGACCTTTGACGGAAGATTGGTGATACTAAAGTACTGGAGACCGGAGTCTAACTTTAAGAAGGATCGCTTATCTACTATCCCCATCTGGATAAGATTACCATGGCTATCGCTGCAATTATGGAGTATACCTTTCATAATGAAGATGGCAAGTATGGTTGGGAACCCGATCAGAACGGATATCACAACTGCAAGGAGACTGCGGCTTTCTTATGCCCGGATCTTTGTGGAGATAGCAATATCTGACACGCTTCCCAGGAAGATTGACATAGTCCTGCCGAGTGAAGAGTGGACTAATCAAGAAGTTGAGTACGAATGGGTTCCCCTATCATGCAAGCGATTCCAGTATTTTTGCCATACTAACATCCAATGTCAGTATCCTAAAGATATAGCAGCGAACGAAGACACTCATATTGAGGAGACAGAAACCCGTGAAGATTCTTCTGATACCAATATACAGCTGGAGCAAGAAGTCGGGAGAGAGGAAGTAGGTGTGGATAAGTATCCTCAACAAATCTCGATACTTGGGAAACGCCAGGGGCCGGAACATAAAAATTCGGACTCACATCGTGCTAACTCTCTGGTACTTTGGTACATAGTAAAGCCATCCCTTCGAATGGTAGTGCGACCAGGCCAGAAACTAGATAAGAGAAAATAGAACTCGAGCTATATACTAGATTGAAGCGGCAGACAACAACAAAGCAAATACATGGAGCTCTCTATAACAAAGAAGTAAACAGCATTAATAGGTTCATACGACCAGAGGAGGATAAAGAACTGACAAAGGAGAACCCTCAATGGAGGGAATTATTGGCTAGGAGGGATGCTACTAAGGTGACAGGAGAAGAAATGGAAGAGGGTTCACAGCATATAGCTCATCCCCAAGACCGTTCCAGGGAGAGTCTGCGAAGTTCTGTGGACGGGCGGCAAGGAGATCAATGACCATAATAACATGGAATGTTCGAGGCGCCAACTCGATTAGTAGATGGCGGGAAGTTAAAAGCGTGATGTACAAATACAAGTGCTACATAATAGTTGTCTTAGAGTGCAAAATCAAGTCCCATGATCTCCTCAACAGACGAATCCCGAACCAATGGGCATCGACTCACAACTTAGATATCGGTGGTATGGCACGCATTTGGATGTTATGGGACACCCGACTCTGGACAAGATAGGTTCGTTTCTTATCAGAGTAATTGATTGTAGTGGAACTAACTAATGCAGGAGGGCTTAAAGTGTGGGTCGGAGCTAACTATGCGGCAATTCTCCAGAATCGTACAATCACCTCTTCTTTCAGTGTCACGTGTCGGCACATATTTGGCGTATTGCCAGAGCTACGCAGGGTATCAGTAGGACAGGAGGAGGAGACTTACAAGCCATATTCGATGAGGTGGTGGCATGCAAGAACCAGGGGCAGGATGTCTACAAGAAAGCCAGAATGCGGCTACTATCGACCGTATGGCATATATGGCATGAACGTAACAGACGAAACTTCGATGGAACAATAATTTCTATAGCTGCTATTATTAATAATATTGAGAGAGACTTTGTATGTATGTGAGGGAATTGAGTTAAGATAGCTCAGTGTGTAATGTGGCTCTAGTTTTGTTGAATAAAATCACCTATTCTTCAATATATATATATATATATATATATATATATATATATATATATATATATAATATATGTGAATTAAAGGAGATGAGCTGGTGGACTCCTCCGCTTCCCTCGGTGGCCACTCCCCTGCTCCCCACCCCGCCGGCCCGGCCTCCTCGGCCCGGCCGCCCCATCCTTCCTCCCCGGTCGGCCGGGCCTCGCCTGGCCACCCCCTCTGCGGAGGGGCCCTTCCGCCTGGGCCTTTCCTCTCTGGAGTTCCTCCCGTCCCTGTAGTGCCCCGTCCCGCGAAGTCAATCGGAGGAAGAGTGAGCTTGAGTGATTGTAATCTTGGCCTTGCACCCCCAATGTAAACGTTGTTTCGATATCAATAAAGATCATCTTTTGAGTAACTTGTGCTTTGATTTAAATTTTCGCTGCGTGTTCATTGTCTCTACTTGGGACTTCTGTGCGACGACTCCGTCGCAGCCGCTGTAATCGGCCGTTATGGAACCCGCCTTGCACGAGCGCAATCTAGGCTCGTGCGGCATCACACCTTAGCGAGGACGATCGCTCCTACGGGAGCGGGGCGTGACATAATGGTATCAGAGCACGGCTTTACGTCCTTGGACTATCGATTGAATTTTTAACTCCGTTGTTTTCGCAAACTCTGAAGTGTTGCTTTCGCAAGTTGATAACGTTGGTGCGCTCTCTCTCAAACGTCCCTCGGCATGTCCATACAATAAGTCTAATATTTTTGAAAGCTCGTACAAGCGTTCAATCGAACGCATCGATAGGTGATGGCCTTTGGGCCGAACGGTGCCGACCTTGAGTTGATAGAAAATGTGTGCTAAAGTTAGCAAGTCGTGTGCGTGCCTAACAAGTCCTACATGAGCAAATGAGTGCACAGAGTCAGAGTGTAGTCCATACGGGATGGCCATGCGCACGGCCTTTTGGCTAAGTTGTGCTGCGTATCGCGTACCTCGACCTTTTGGTGCAAACGAGTCGCAACCAATATTAAGTTCCGCTTGGTCGGGAACGGAGATACACTTGGAGTGTATATCGATAGGAACGTTATTAGACTAACGCTTAGGCGTACACGAAGGATTGTTCTGGATTTTGAGGAATAGTACGAACGACTTAGTGCGTCGATGCGACGTGAACGATTATGCTAGGGATTCGTCGAACGAATCCGAAACATGTCTTAGCGAATAATACGAACGTGATTTGGACTAGATTGGATGACTCGAATCCCTAGTGGTGTATGGTCCATCTTGGAAATCATTCGAGCGAATGATTGAGGATTACACGAGTATGTCGACAAGCGACGATATCGCAAACGAGATATCATCCGAACGATTCGTGAATGGTAATGCGAGTTACGAAATGGCTGAATAAAGATTCTAATCGATAAAATAAATGGATGACTTGATTGAAGGAAATTGATACGGATCATATACGAAAAGTTAGCACGACAGGTAGATAGCGTGCATGAAATGTTCGATTTTAAAGTTATGCGAATGACTCTGAGGATTGAAATCGATGTTGCTCGATGGTTTTAGTTAGCAAGAAATGATGCGAATTGAGGAAATACGTTAGTCGATGACTTAAGATAGACGGATAAACGATATGTGAATTTGGGTTGAAGAAATTGATGTGGTGAACGATTCGAGGAGATTATCCAGTCGGACGATAGCATCATTCGCACGACTCAAAATTTGTTGCAAAGGAAGATCGTCAGGTTACGCATATCGTCGATGGTATTGAGGCATATCAA